>JAQFWZ010000022.1:35664051-35828874 GCA_027789725.1 Dendropsophus ebraccatus
TATCTATCTCCTATCTATCTATCTATCTATCTCCTATCTATCTATCTATCTATCTCCTATTTATCTCCTATCTATCTATCTCCTATCTATCTATCTATCTATCTATCTATCTCCTATCTATCTATCTATCTATCTATCTATCTATCTATCTCCTATTTATCTCCTATCTATCTATCTATCTATCTATCTATCTATCTATCTATCTATCTCCTATCTATCTCCTATCTATCTCCTATCTATCTCCTATCTATCTATCTATCTATCTATCTATCTATCTATCTATCTCCTATCTATCTATCTATCTATCTATCTATCTATCTATCTATCTATCTATCTATCTCCTATTTATCTCCTATCTATCTATCTATCTATCTCTCTCTATCTATCTATCTATCTATCTATCTATCTATCTATCTATCTATCTATCTATCTATCTATCTATCTCTCTCTCTCTCTCTATCTATCTCCTAGAGAGACGCTCTTCCCAGTCTCATTTTATAGCCCTATATCCTGCACTATTACTTGTTTTAGGTTTCATTGTCTCTTGTATCTATATGCTAATCACTTGATGACGCTGTGTGATATGCTAATTTGGTAGCTATAACGTGACCTCATTAGGACCTCCTCCTCACTGTGCCCCTTGCAATAAATAGCACTCTCTTTATCTGTGGTGACCTCCGGTGTGGAGGAGGAGCAGCCGGTCACTTGCCAAGTGGTGAGGTGTGATGCCAATTCTATGGTGGTTGGCCGAGATGTAACCGGGCCCAGTGATGTTATGTCGTGACGCCATTGCCGATTGGGCACACAGTTATGGTGGCACGCCTGCCTTTAGTTTAAAGGGCCAGTTACACCTTGTTCCCCTGTGGACAGTGACCTGCCGGGCTGTTTCAGGGTCCATTGGGTAATTATCACGGTGGTCCGGAGTGGAATGATGACCCACCCGGACTATTGGCACTGCCACCCACAGAAAGGGGAGATGTCCCAAGGAGTGTGTGTGCTGTGTCGGTGCTGGACGAGGAATCACAGAGTCTCTTTATCATAAATAATGGCTGTTTTACTCTGAAGATACTTGTATGCAGCAGAACATACAGCTTTACATTGACATAAGACCTTTCACTTAATAAGACACTTGATACTTTAGGATCCAGATCTACAGTGAGCGGATAGAGAGTAGTACAGTCTTGCTGACTGGGTTGCGTGCTGAGAGGTAGAAGAGAGGATCAGAAGAGTAAAGAGGAGGATGTCGTGAGAGTCCCAATCCAAGTAGTACTGTGCTCTACCCGGATGTCGGATGTAGAAATAGACAAATACTTGAAGTGAATACTTGTGCCCATGTTTTGACTCTTTGGTCTTCACACCACCTACTGCCCTACCAGTGTCGGGGGACCCGTCCTAGAGGGTGACACAAGCCCCAGACCTTGTTACCTAGGATGAGCGGAATGCTGAGAGTTCCCTGCTTACACCCGTGGTGCGAGATAGAGTTTATAGGTTTCTAGCAACTTTGCTCTATCCGGATCAGTTCGTAGCCTTCTGCTTTGTAGATACTGTCCTGCACTGTGTCTCTCCTTGTCCACAGCAGGGGTTGAGATGATCTCTGACTTGTCCTTTCTAGTGAAGGGTTTAACACTGCATAGCGCTGAGTAGAGTTACTAAAGAAGAACCTGTAGGCTGCATGTGCCTAGGTCTGAACACGGAGACTGGGGACCTGGCCGAGGGCCAGGGTCGTTCTGGCTCGTGTCCTTCCTCTTCAGAGTTCAGCGACAAAAGTCACTACACTTCCTCTACCCATGTGACTTCCTACCTACAGCGCATGTAAGGGGTGCTGTGAATGGGTGAAGAGTGCATATGTGAGAAATAAAGAGAGAAATGATAGGATAGAAGAAGAAAGTAATCTCATTGGTCTACAGATCCATGTGACATACAAACAAACAATACCCTTTCAATACTACAGTTGTGCAATAACTAAGTACATATACTTACAATAGCGACATCTTGTGGCGAAACTTTAACACTACTACATCAGCACTTACATCCAAAAAGTACAGACTTTTGCGAAGGGTGTAACTAATAGCAACACCTGTGGTGGGACACTACACACCTATGCTGGCGTGCTGCAGAATATTGCTTTGTATCTCCCTACCGCCCATCTATTTGTGATTTTCTTTGCAGTCGGACCATGGTGGGAAGATAACAATGTCCAATATGACCACTGTGGTCCAGAGGGAACATAATGGGATGTCTCTAACCTGTGAGGCGTTTAATGAAGCTCTTCTCTACACCAAGGCGAATAGTGTCCAGCTCAGCGTCCAGTGTAAGTGATGGATACGGGAAGCAGGATCGGTGCAGATGACGTAGAGAAGTGGTCCTGTCCTGTATATAAAGATGGCGGATTGGTCCTCATGTAACTGTAATATTACAAATATCTATATAATATAGCAGGGAAGATAGAATAGGTAAAGTTTAAGCTCTGCCCAGTCTGATCACCTTGTTTCCTGTTCTCAAATCTGAGACAGACTGGTTGCTATGGACATGATACTGGGAAACCCTATGTATTGTATAACACTACTTGGGCCTATATTCTTACTGTGCTAAGGACAGAGACCAGGTTTGGTTTGTTTGGTGTGGAATTTGGGATCAGAATTGAGTTGGAAGTTGAGGTGGAGGTTAGAGGATTGGAGTGGAGGTCAGGGTTGGGGGGAGGATTAAGTTGGAGGTTGGGGTGGGGTGAGGATTAAGTTTAAAGTTTAGGTTGAGGGTTAAGTTGGAGATTGGGGTGAGGGTTGAAGGATGGGGTGTTGGTTAGGGTGAGGTTTGGGTTGAGTGTTGGGGTGAGGAGTGAGTTGGAGGTTGGGGTAAGGGTTGGAGGTTAGGAGGTTGGGGTGTTGGTGGTGACAGTTGGGTTGCAGAATGGGGTGGTGGTTAGGGTGAAGTTTGGGTTGGAGGTTGGGATTGGGTTGAAGGTTTGGGTGAGGCATGAGTTGGATGTTGGGTTAAGGGTTGAGTTGGAGGTGAGGGTTTAGTTGGAGGTGGGGGTGAGGGTTGAGGTTGGGGGTAAGGGTTGAGGGGGTGGTGGTGACAGTTGGGTTGCAAAATGGGGTGGTGGATAGAGTGAGGTTTGGATTGGGTTGAGGGTCGGGATGTGGGTGAGGGTCTAGCCGTAGTATGGGGTGGTGGTTAGGGTGAGGTCTGGGTTGGAGGTTGGGGTGAGGAGTTAGTTGGAGGTTGGGGTGGGGGTCAGGGTTGGGTTGCAGAATGGGGTGGTGGTTAGGATGTGGTTTGGATTGAAGGTTGGGATTGGGGTGAGGGTTGGAGGTTGGGGTAAGGGTTGGGTTACTGCACCACAGCTGTCACATCAGGCCCACTGCAGAGCTCAGAGCATTGATAATCAGATTTTTTCTATAAGGACCCTTTAAAAGCTGCAGGAAAGTTAAGTGATTCCAGGTGTAACTAGTTGATGCCTGATCACTGCTGGAGGTCATATATTAGGAAGACTTGGAGCTGAGAGATCTGGTCATTACAACCGGTCCTATGAACAGGGAGATATTTTACTGTCCCTGACCCACTTTTTTAAGTGTTAATGTTATTCAGATCCTCCTCAGAAGATATGGATTGAGGCTCCTCCTTTGAACGCTCATTTTCGGGCTGGAACACGTGTAAAGATGACTTGTCTGTCCAGTGGCGGTCACCCGGCACCTCGACTTACCTGGCTTAAGGTGAAAAGATTCTTAGAGGTTTTTGATGCTCTTCTATGAAGCATCTGACTCCATGTTGGGGGGTGGGATTTACTTTACTTTTATCTCCAGGATAAGAAACCAGTGTCGGAGGGGAGAACTATATCTGCAGGAAAGATCGTTTCCAGGGAGATCACCATCGAAACAGTGCCGAGCGACAACCAGGCAACTTACCGCTGCAATGCCACCAATGACGGGAAGAAAATATTGAGCGCCACCACCAAGCTTCACATCCAGTGTGAGTCTCCTGCTTCTACAGGACGTACCAGATATGGACCATGTCATTAGAGAGGATCATTGATGGAAATAACAAGGCGGTTACTGGAGTGTCAGAACATGGGGGGCACAGGGGCTCATGAGATGGGAACAGCCACAACAATGCATTTTTGGAATACTTGGTTGGTTTTGTTTTTCTTTTACTTTGTTGGTTCTCAGGTCTCAGGATTTTTCTTCTTATTTAGTTCCTCCAATTGATGTCAAAATCCTAAACCCACCCAAAGATTATAAGCGTGGAAGCACCATCACCCTGGAGTGCAGAACTGGCAGCAGTAACCCAGAATCAACAATATCCTGGATCAAGGATGGAGTCATGTGAGGAGTATAAGCTTTGTGTTTTATACGACTTAGCAAACCACCCAACTAACCTACCAACTACCTAATCAGCCTACCACCAAACCAACCATCCTCCCACCGAACCAAGCACCTGACTGATCCCCCAACAAGTCATCCAACCAGTCATACAACCAACCTGCCATCCAACAACTAACTGACCAGCCAGTCACTCAACAAATCAACCAATTAACCAACCAACCAGCCGCTCTTTCAACATAACACTCAGCCAGCTAACCATCTGAACATCCAACCAGGCAAAAACCTGACTTGCCAGCCAACACAGCCGCTAACTATCCAACACACTAACTAACCACCTAACCAACCCACCACTCAACCTGCCATCCAACAACCAGCCAATCATCAAACCAAGTGACAACCATCAACACTGTCAATTACCCAAGCAACCAACCCCAAACAACCAATCAACTAATCAAACTCCTAACTGATCCCCTAACCAACCCAACAAACTAACCAACCAACTAAGCAAGCAGCCAATCGTCCACCCAACTAAGGAGCTAATAAGATGACATCTTTCTTCATCAGTTTAAATGGAAGAGACCTGGGGATGAGGAATGCAGAACATGGCGGAAAGTCGACCTCCAGCAGCATCACACTAACAGTCTCCTCAGCAGACAACGCAAAACGTGTCTCATGCGAAGCCTACAGCAAAGCCTTGAGTGAGACAGTCAATACCTTCTACAAGCTGAGCGTTCTCTGTGAGTACTACCGGTCTGGTCTACACTCTAATGAGATCAGTGACTGGGATCAGGGTTCTGCACAGGGTAGAGATCAGCAACGTTAGCTGTTAGTCTACGCATGAAGTAAGCGATCAAGAACGCAACGGTATGTGGATATCCAAGAACGAGGAGATGTCTCACCAACCACAGGAGATGGCGAGATCTCCTTAGTATGGTCTGTAAAGAGCAAGCAATGGTCAGAGCAAATATTGTATGTTCTCAGATAACTACACACTTAGTACAATGGGGATCACATGATGATGATGTGGTCACTTAACGATGGTGAGGTTTAGATGATGATGGTTTGGTCACATGATTACGGTGAGGTCAGATGATGATGGTGTGGTTACATGACAATGGTGAGGTCACATGTTGAGTGTCTCCATTTGTGGTGAGGTCACATGATGATATG
This sequence comes from Dendropsophus ebraccatus, assembly GCA_027789725.1. Classification (NCBI taxonomy): domain Eukaryota; kingdom Metazoa; phylum Chordata; class Amphibia; order Anura; family Hylidae; genus Dendropsophus; species Dendropsophus ebraccatus. Next base: position 35,669,544 of record JAQFWZ010000022.1, read on the forward strand.
ATGATGGTGAGGTCACATGATATGATGATGGTGAGGTCACATGATGATATGATGACTGTGAGGTCACATGATGATGGTGTTGTCACATGTGTGGTATGGTCACCAGCCACATTGGCCAGCTACATCTAATAGGTGAGTCCCCATAGGTGGAGAATGCTGTAAACATAGACTTGTGTTTTAGTTCCTCCAGAATTCACGGATGAACAGCCAAAGGTTGTCCAGGCGGTGGAGCACGGTGCGGCCCTCATCCCATTATACGTCCGGGCCAACCCTGCCCAGGTCAACTACACCTGGAGTCTACGAGGGCAAATACTGAACCGAGGTGAGGGGGTCTAAAGGGAGAAGGGATGTCCTGGTACCCCAACCTGGAGTTAGAGGACAAGTGATCTGCCCACAGCACCTCCACAGGGGAGATGGAGTATTACATCTTATCAATGGGAAGAGATGCACTCTATGGATCTGGTCTCTGCCATAGTGGCCACTATGGCGGACATCTTCATCTGATGTCAGGAAGGGGTTAAACTAGACGCTTTAGGACCCTATCACGAGGAGCGACATTGTTAGAAGGAGGTTTAGGAGGCGGGCAGAGGAGGAACCCCCAAGGAGAAGCCCTAATCCCTGAACCCCTTGGTTACTATGTAGAAGCCCGATCCCCGTATGTTGGGGTGTCGGGTACGTATGTTGCAGTGTTGGGTAAATATGATGCGATGTCGGAAGGTGTCGGGAACGTATGTTGCGATGTCGGGGTGCCTATGTTGCGGTGTTGGGTACATATGTTGCGGTGTCGGTTAGGTTTGATGAGGTGTCGAGTACATATGATCAGGTGTCGGGTACCTATGTTGCGGTGTCGGGCACGTATGTTGCGGTGTTGGGTACCTATGTTGTGATGTCGGGTACATATGTTGCGATGTCGGGTAGGTATGTTGCGATGTTGGGTACATATGTTGCGGTGTCGGGTAGGTTTGATGAGGTGTCGGGTACCTATGTTGCGGTGTCGGGTAGCTATGTTGCTGTGTCGGGTACCTATGTTGCGTTGTCGGGTACCCCCAAGGAGAAGCCCTAATCCCTGAACCCCTTGGTTACTATGTAGAAGCCCGATCCCCGTATGTTGGGGTGTCGGGTACGTATGTTGCAGTGTTGGGTAAATATGATGCGATGTCGGAAGGTGTCGGGAACGTATGTTGCGATGTCGGGGTGCCTATGTTGCGGTGTTGGGTACATATGTTGCGGTGTCGGTTAGGTTTGATGAGGTGTCGAGTACATATGATCAGGTGTCGGGTACCTATGTTGCGGTGTCGGGCACGTATGTTGCGGTGTTGGGTACCTATGTTGTGATGTCGGGTACATATGTTGCGATGTCGGGTAGGTATGTTGCGATGTTGGGTACATATGTTGCGGTGTCGGGTAGGTTTGATGAGGTGTCGGGTACCTATGTTGCGGTGTCGGGTAGCTATGTTGCTGTGTCGGGTACCTATGTTGCGTTGTCGGGTACCTATGTTGCGGTGTCGGGTAGCTATGTTGCTGTGTCGGGTACCTATGTTGCGTTGTCGGGTACCTATGTTGTGTTGTCGGGTACCTATGTTGCGGTGTCGGGTACATATGCTGCAGTGTTGGCTAGCTATGTTGCGATGTCGGGTACATATGTTGCGGTGTCGGGTAGGTATGTTGCGATCAGGGGTGGATTAACTTTACCATGGGCCCTGGGCTGTTCACTAAGCTTGGGCCCCCCCAACCCACTGTAACTATGGCGGCACTAGCTTTAGTCTTTTTCCTCCATAATGCAGCCTGTAAAGGACCTGTGGGGACATCATTGTCACATAATAAGGCCTTCATTATATTCTCTAATGTTACTGCATTGTCTCCTGGCTGCAGTTTTGCCCTGATTTGTGCAAAATTGTGGTAAAAAGCTGCAGTTTTTTTGCAAATCATGGCAGAAATGTAACCTGGAGATAATACACCACTGAAAGTATGTCTGTTTGGGGGCCATGGGCCCCTCAGGAGCTCAGGGCCCCAGGTTACCGCCCAAAACGGACCTATTATAATCCACTACTGGTTGCAATGTCGGGTACGTATGTTGCGATGTCGGGTAGATATGTTGCGGTGTCTGGTACATATGTTGCGGTGTCGGGTACATATGTTGCGATGTCGGGTACATATGTTGCGGTGTCGGGTACATATGTTGCGGTGTCGGGCACCTATGTTGCGATGTCGGGCACCTATGTTGCGATGTCGGGTACATATGTTGCGATGTCGGGTACATATGTTGCGGTGTCGGGTACATATGTTGCGGTGTCGGGCACCTATGTTGCGAAGTCGGGCACCTATGTTGCGAAGTCGGGCACATATGTTGCGATGTCGGGTACATATGTTGCGTGTCGGGTACATATGTTGCATATGTACATGTGTTGGGTGACGGCGTGATGCATTATTCAGGATACCGCACTCCCTTAATAAAACATTTGCTTTGTAGCCCCGAGGCGTCACATTCTCGGCTGCGGCCAGACATACCGGCTTGGTGTCTACAAAGGGAGGTGCAAGGGTGACATCTGGAGGCTGCAATGTGGTATTACACCTGATAATAGTGCTATATGTATCTGACCGTGGCTGTGGCGAGGTACAATGCTGAGGGACCCTGATCTGGCCCTATGTTATTTCTGCAGATGGCGCTCACAGACATCACCTGAAAGGAGCCGGCTCCCTGGAGATCTGGAATGTCAGCCGAGCCGACTCTGGAGTATACAGCGTATCCTGTGAGAACAAGGAGGGGAAGAACAGCACCACGGTGCAGCTGGATGTTCACTGTAAGAGACAACGCGGTGTGCACCGTGCCGTAGTAACATCCCATGTAATTGTTCCATCAGCCAATGGACAGCCTGACAGATAATTACCCAGAGAGCATTGCTCTGTAATGACGTTACTGTGGATCCAGTCAGCCCTATAAGAACAGGTAGCACAGCCCGTCATCAGTAGTCATAGTCAGTAATAGTGCCGCCATACACCATTATTAATCATAGTCAGTAATAGTGCTGCCATACACCATTAGTAATCATAGTCAGTAATAGTGCTGCCATACATCATTACTAGTCATAGCCACCTGTCAGTAATAGTGCTGCCATACACCATTACTAGTCATAGTCACCTGTCAGTAATTCGATTCGCCCTCCCACATCCCCTGGCGCTTTTTCCAGCCAATAAACATGCAGGGGGAGGGACAGACCCTAGGAGTAGGCAGGACTTAAAAAAAAAACAACCTGTAACTGTGATTGGCTGGCTAAACCATGTGACTTCCTGAATGAAAGAATAGTGATTTCAGATTTGTGTCACTTGCTGGTTGGAACTAGAGAGGGACAGACTGTAAAGCAGGGAGAGGAAGGTTTTAGGTGAAGTTAGGTAGGAAGGGACCCTCAAAAGCCTTTGTTAGGGCTAAAGGTATAAAAAGAGACATTTACAAGCTGTTGTGAGACAGGCAGTGTGTATACACTGTATAAGCTGTTGTGAGACAGGCAGTGTGTATACTGTATAAGCAGTTATGAGACAGGCAGTGTGTATACACTGTATAAGCTGTTGTGAGACAGGCAGTGTGTATACACTGTATAAGCTGTTGTGAGACAGGCAGTGTGTATACACTGTATAAGCTGTTGTGAGACAGGCAGTGTGTATACACTGTATAAGCTGTTGTGAGACAGGCAGTGTGTATACACTGTATAAGCTGTTGTGAGACAGGCAGTGTGTATACACTGTATAAGCTGTTGTGAGACAGGCAGTGTGTATACACTGTATAAGCTGTTGTGAGACAGGCAGTGTGTATACACTGTATAAGCTGTTGTGAGACAGGCAGTGTGTATACACTGTATAAGCTGTTGTGAGACAGGCAGTGTGTATACACTGTATAAGCTGTTGTGAGACAGGCAGTGTGTATACACTGTATAAACTGTTGTGAGACAGGCAGTGTGTATACACTGTATAAGCTGTTGTGAGACAGGCAGTGTGTATACACTGTATAAGCTGTTGTGAGACAGGCAGTGTGTATACTGTATAAGCTGTTGTGAGACAGGCAGTGTGTATACACTGGTTAAGCTGTTGTGAGACAGGCAGTGTGTATACTGTATAAGCTGTTGTGAGACAGGCAGTGTGTATACACTGTATAAGCTGCTGTGAGACAGTCAGTGTGTATACTGTATAAGCTGTTGTGAGACAGGCAGTGTGTATACGCTGTATAAGCTGTTGTGAGACAGGCAGTGTGTATACACTGTATAAGCTGTTGTGAGACAGGCAGTGTGTATACCACCTCGGCCATGCATCCAGTGAAGGTGTTGACTAGCCCTTTAATTCGATTATTTTCAATATCAATTCGATATCTGGTATACGGCTGTATACTGTGAGTGTGTGATAATAGCTCTTATCTTGCTCCTACTGATTTGGCTGTCGCCGCCGCAGCTGGGACCAGGCATGGTCGTGTCTGTTAATGGCCGTAACTTGGTGGCAGCTCTGGAGCTCATTGCCGTTCATTGCCTAATTTGGTGGTACAGCGCTTTTTAAAGGCCTACCCCGACCTGCTGGAGCTACTGGTGAGGGTATGGCGTCTGTGCGCCCACTTTCGGAAGTCCACCGTGGCACCTGCTAGCCTTAAAGGGTCACTGTCGTTTATTTTTTTCAAAAATCAATAGTACAGGAGGTATTAAGAAACTTTGTAATTGGGGTTATTAGCCAAGAAATGCATTTTTATCATGAAAAAACAGTTTGAAGCTCTCCCCCCTGTCTTCATGGCTTGCCTATGGAGAGGGGAGGGGTCAAGAGAGATGAGGCACCAAAACAGGACAACAAAGAGTTAATCTACAGTTAATCACTTAGCTATCTCCTCTGACAGTCAGCACTGTCCTTTCTGACCTCTGAATACTGCTGTCACCCACCTCTGTGTTGTGTAATCCTGTGTTCTCGGCTCTCTGCTGCCGACTAAAGGCCCAATTCCACGGAATGATTATCGTTCATAAACACGCTCCAACGATCGCTCGCTATCGATTTTTTTTGTAAGAGAACGATAACACATAACACGTGGGAACATGAACGATGTATGTAGTGTAACGATTATTTTGCGGTCGTTACATGGTCGCTTAAAACGTTCGCCTGGGTGATCATGACCATACGACACACCTACTTTTTTTTAAACCTTTTTACGAACGACTGAAAGATTTCTAATTTTATGAAACGATTAGTGAATTATCTTTCAAAGACCAATGATTTTTTTTCCGACATGCTGAAAAACAATTTTGATCTGTCCGATCACTGGTTTATTCTCTCTGATCACTGGTTTATTCTGTCCGATCACTGGTTTATTCTCTCTGATCACTGGTTTATTCTGTCCGATCACTGGTTTATTCTGTCCGATCACTGGTTTATTCTGTCTGATCACTGGTTTATTCTCTCCGATCACTGGTTTATTCTCTCTGATCACTGGTTTATTCTCTCTGATCACTGGTTTATTCTGTCTGATCACTGGTTTATTCTCTCTGATCACTGGTTTATTCTCTCTGATCACTGGTTTATTCTGTCCGATCACTGGTTTATTCTGTCCGATCACTGGTTTATTCTGTCCGATCACTGGTTTATTCTCTCTGATCACTGGTTTATTCTCTCTGATCACTGGTTTATTCTCTCTGATCACTGGTTTATTCTGTCCGATCACTGGTTTATTCTGTCCGATCACTGGTTTATTCTCTCTGATCACTGGTTTATTCTTTCTGATCACTGGTTTATTCTGTCCGATCACTGGTTTATTCTCTCTGATCACTGGTTTATTCTCTCTGATCACTGGTTTATTCTCTCCGATCACTGGTTTATTCTCTCCGATCACTGGTTTATTCTCTCTGATCACTGGTTTATTCTCTCTGATCACTGGTTTATTCTCTCTGATCACTGGTTTATTCTCTCTGATCACTGGTTTATTCTGTCCGATCACTGGTTTATTCTGTCCGATCACTGGTTTATTCTCTCTGATCACTGGTTTATTCTGTCCGATCACTGGTTTATTCTGTCCGATCACTGGTTTATTCTCTCTGATCACTGGTTTATTCTCTCTGATCACTGGTTTATTCTCTCCGATCACTGGTTTATTCTCTCCGATCACTGGTTTATTCTCTCCGATCACTGGTTTATTCTCTCTGATCACTGGTTTATTCTGTCCGATCACTGGTTTATTCTGTCCGATCACTGGCTTATTCTCTCTGATCACTGGTTTATTCTCTCTGATCACTGGTTTATTCTCTCTGATCACTGGTTTATTCTCTCCGATCACTGGTTTATTCTGTCTGATCACTGGTTTATTCTCTCTGATCACTGGTTTATTCTCTCCGATCACTGGTTTATTCTCTCCGATCACTGGTTTATTCTGTCTGATCACTGGTTTATTCTCTCTGATCACTGGTTCATTCTCTCTGATCACTGGTTTATTCTGTCCGATCACTGGTTTATTCTCTCTGATCACTGGTTTATTCTCTCTGATCACTGGTTTATTCTCTCTGATCACTGGTTTATTCTCTCCGATCACTGGTTTATTCTCTCTGATCACTGGTTTATTCTGTCCGATCACTGGTTTATTCTGTCCGATCACTGGCTTATTCTCTCTGATCACTGGTTTATTCTCTCTGATCACTGGTTTATTCTCTCTGATCACTGGTTTATTCTCTCCGATCACTGGTTTATTCTGTCTGATCACTGGTTTACTCTCTCCGATCACTGGTTTATTCTGTCTGATCACTGGTTTACTCTCTCCGATCACTGGTTTATTCTGTCTGATCACTGGTTTACTCTCTCCGATCACTGGTTTATTCTGTCTGATCACTGGTTTACTCTCTCCGATCACTGGTTTATTCTGTCTGATCACTGGTTTACTCTCTCCGATCACTGATTTATTCTGTCCAATCACTGGTTTATTCTCTCTGATCACTGGTTTATTCTGTCTGATCACTGGTTTATTCTCTCCGATCACTGGTTTATTCTGTCTGATCACTGGTTTATTCTCTCTGATCACTGGTTCATTCTCTCTGATCACTGGTTTATTCTGTCTGATCACTGGTTTATTCTCTCTGATCACTGGTTCATTCTCTCTGATCACTGGTTTATTCTGTCTGATCACTGGTTTATTCTGTCCGATCACTGGTTTATTCTCTCTGATCACTGGTTTATTCTCTCTGATCACTGGTTTATTCTGTCCGATCACTGGTTTATTCTGTCCGATCACTGGTTTATTCTCTCTGATCACTGGTTTATTCTCTCTGATCACTGGTTTATTCTGTCCGATCACTGGTTTATTCTGTCCGATCACTGGTTTATTCTCTCTGATCACTGGTTTATTCTCTCTGATCACTGGTTTATTCTCTCTGATCACTGGTTTATTCTCTCCGATCACTGGTTTATTCTCTCTGATCACTGGTTTATTCTCTCCGATCACTGGTTTATTCTGTCCGATCACTGGCTTATTCTCTCTGATCACTGGTTTATTCTCTCTGATCACTGGTTTATTCTCTCTGATCACTGGTTTATTCTCTCCGATCACTGGTTTATTCTGTCTGATCACTGGTTTACTCTCTCCGATCACTGGTTTATTCTCTCTGATCACTGATTTATTCTGTCCGATCACTGGTTTATTCTCTCTGATCACTGGTTTATTCTGTCTGATCACTGGTTTATTCTGTCTGATCACTGGTTTATTCTGTCTGATCACTGGTTTATTGTCTCCGATCACTGGTTTATTCTCTCTGATCACTGGTTTATTCTGTCTGATCACTGGTTTATTCTCTCCGATCACTGGTTTATTCTGTCTGATCACTGGTTTATTCTCTCTGATCACTGGTTCATTCTCTCTGATCACTGGTTTATTCTGTCTGATCACTGGTTTATTCTGTCCGATCACTGGTTTATTCTCTCTGATCACTGGTTTATTCTCTCTGATCACTGGTTTATTCTGTCCGATCACTGGTTTATTCTGTCCGATCACTGGTTTATTCTCTCTGATCACTGGTTTATTCTGTCTGATCACTGGTTTATTCTGTCTGATGACTGGTTTTCATGGACCCCCCCGACTTCACCTGCGGAGTTCTGTCTGGCCACTTCATGGTTGTGTTGGTTCTCTCTGTGACGCACGGGTCTTCCGGCCAGTCGGTGCTTTGTGTTCAGATGCCGGTGGTTGGAGATCGCCGGGGGGGGGGGTCCCATTGTATTCTGGCCTCCTATATACCACCCCAGCCTGTATACTCCTTGTGTTAGGATAGGGACAGGTCAGTCCTGCACTGGCATCCGCCCCGCTGTCCCTGCCTACTTACCTCAGATGCTATAGGCAGCTATGGACGTCCATGATCTCATCAAAGTGCAACCCAGAACACAATGAGACAATACACAACACACAGGCCAGGACTGAGGGGAAGATACTTACAGTATGGAGCCCGGGGTCCCAGAAGTGATTGCTGCTGAGGCTCCAGGTGCGGCCCAGGAGCTGACTGGTGCGTCCGCTGTCAGACAATCCTCACATATAACAAACACCTCATGCCAGGGAGGCCGGCGTGCCCAGAATTCTGGCTGCTAGGGACACCGTCAGCGACCCCCAGCAACCGGCCCAGCAGTTACTATAGACACCGCCGGCATCTCTAGACGTCCGACCACATGTTCCAGCAGAGCCAGGTGCCGAGCACACGGCCCGGACCCCGACACCTTGCTGGTTATTGAGCTAGTCTCTGCCCGCTTGTACTGTAGCTGTTTATATATCTGATTCTGATCTTTTGGCTTTGGCTCCCTGACTCCCCCTGTTTGCAGCCTCCATCTTACCGCCTGACTCCCCCTGTTTGCAGCCTCCATCTTACCGCCTGACTCTCCGTTTGCAGCCTCCATCTTACCGCCTGACTCCCCCTGTTTGCAGCCTCCATCTTACTGCCTGACTTTAGGTTCTGATTTTGTACTTCCGCTGCCCGCTGTTGCTGACCCGATTTGTCCACACTGAACTATTGTGTTTGTTTGTCTGTCCATGTTTTGTGTACTGTGGTGTCCCACCACAGGTGTTGCTATTGGTTACACCTTTCGTAAAAGCCTGTACTTATTGTACACAAGTGGTAGTAAGTAGTGATAAAGTTTCACCACTAGATGTCGCTGTTATAGATGTATGTACTCAGATGCTGCACGGCTGAAGTGTGTAAAGGGTTATTGTTTGTTTGTATGTCACATGTATCTGTGAACCTATAGGAATCTTTTCTTCTTCTCTCCTATCATCTCTCTCTTTATTTCTTCTGTTGCACTCTTCACCCACTCACAGCGTATCTTAGATACGCTGGGGAAGGAAGTCACATGGGTAGAGGAGGTGCATGAGACTTTCGTGTTGGACATTGTAGAGGAAGGACGCAAGCTAGACAGCTCTCTACAGTGGTCCTCTCTGGGCCCTGACCCTCTGCCAGGTCCCAGTACTCTCAGGAGTTCAGTCTTAGTCAGGTCACCATATGGGTAGGACGTAAGACAGGACACGGCTAGTAGTTTCTTCTCTATTTTACACAACACTATGCAATGTTAAACCCCTACAGGAGAGGACAAGTCAGAGACAACCTCAACCCACGCTGTGGACTAGGAGAGTCACAGAGCAGGACAGTATCCAGAGACCGCAGTGAGCTAGGAACTGATCTGGATAGAGCAAAGTTGCTAAGAGCCTAGGAACCCTATCTCACAGCGCAGGTGACAGCAGGGAACCCTCAGCATTCCGCTCATCCCATTTAACAGGGTCTGGGGCCTTGTGTCGCCCTCATAAGACCGGTCCCCCAACACTGGTGGGCATTAGGTGGTGCAAAGACCCAAAGGTCAATACACGGACACAAGTATTCTCTTCTTCTTCTAAGTATTCTTCTACCTCATCCTCCAACATCCCGGCAGAGCACAATACTACTTGGGTTGGGACTCTCACGACATCCTACTCTCTGCTGCTCTGATTTTTTGTATTTTTCTGCACGCTAATCAGTCAGCACGACTGTCCTCACTGTATCCCGATCACAGATCTGGTTGTTGTATTGTCAAGTGCTTTCTCAAGAGAAACATAATCTGTCAAGTGAAGGTTGTATTATCTGCTGCACACAAGTACTTTCCAAGTAAAAACAAGATTACTTATGATTCTTCGCCCCGCTCCGACACAGTGTACACTACAACCTTAGGACACTTCCCCTTCTGTGGGCCAACCGTGATATCATCCCAGGGGACCCCGTAGCAGCCCGGCAGGACACTGTCCACAGGGGAACAAAGTTTAACTGGCACTCTAAACTAAAAGCAGGTGTGCCACCATACCTGTGTGCCCAACCGCCACTGGCGTCACAACATAACATCACTGTGCCCGACTGTATCTCGGCCAACCACCATAGAACTGGCGTCACACCTCAACATCTAGCAAGTAACCGGCCGCTCCTCTGACATAACATCCCAGGGGGTCAGCACAGTACCACCTATACCAGAGCAGGAACCGTCCTCGTGGTTGTCCATAGCCGCCTAGGGCTTTCAGTGGCAGGTAGGCAGGGACAATGGGCGAGAACAGCGCAGGGCTCACTGTCCGTGTCTTTATGTCTATTCCACCCGTTGCCACTGACCGTACATAACACCCTTGTTCCCTGGATTTGCTTCTTTATCAGCATTATAATTGCTTGTGTGTTGATGAGGTTTTCTTCTTCCCCCACAGATTCTCCGTCCATTCGCAGCCTCGTTGACCCCACAGAAGTGGATTTGGGGGGGAGAGCAGAGCTTGTGTGCATTGCCGATGCCAATCCTGTTCGTGACGCCATGTTCCAGTGGAGATGGCTGGTATGGCGCCCTCTAGAGCCTTCATCTTTTTTCTTTAGACCCCAACCTGTGGCTGCTGCAAAACGACAACTCCGACTGTGTGCAGCAACCTGCCCGGACATTAGCTGGGAGCGAGGTCAGCCGTATGGCTGGGCCTTGTGGTGTCCATCCGGTGTGGGGTGCACATGATCACCATCCACATCTACATCCTAGAATCGAGGCAACTACATGTGAACACTGGTGGAAATGGGGATTTGAATCACTGTCTCTATGACAACAGCGTCAGAGGTGTATTCACCTCAGGCTTTTGGCCTGTAGACAAGAGTCATCAGACCTGAACACAGACTCTTTGTGTCCTTCTTACTAACAGGGAGACGAGGAAAGAGACTTGTCTGGTCTTGAAAGGCAAGTCAATGGTGTCACCGGACGACTCATTATCAGCGACGCCAAGAGGTCTGATGCCGGGCGCTATGAATGCATGGTGGATAATGGAATCCCCCCTCCCGTCAAGGCTGATGCCCGCCTTGTTGTGCGCTGTAAGTAAGATCTCCTAGGGCCACTGACCATCCTAACCTTCATAGACCAGATCCCTCGGACGCCACTGACCATCCTAACCTCCATAGACCAGATCCCTCGGACGCCACTGACCATCCTAAACTCCATAGACCAGATCCCTCGGAGGCCACTGACCATACTAACCTCCATAGATCAAATCCCTCCGGACCACTGACCATACTAACCTCCATAGACCAGATCCCTCAGAGGCTACTGACCATCTTAATCTCCATTGACCAGATCCCTTGGAGATCACTGACCATACTAATCTCCATAGACCAGATCCCTCAGGACAACTGACCATCCTAATCTCCATAGACCAGATCCCTTGGATGCCACTGACCATACTAATCTCCATAGACCAGATCCCTTTGGACCACTGACCATATTAATATCCATAGACCAGATCCCTCCAGACCACTAACCATACTAATCTCCATAGACCAGATCCCTCTGGGCCACTGACCATACTAATCTCCATAGACCAGATCCCTTGGAGGCCACTGATTATACTAATCTCCATAGACCAGATCCCTCGGAGGCCACTGACCATACTAATCTCCATATGCCAGATCCCTCGGAGGCCACTAACCATACTAATCTCCATATGCCAGATCCCTCCGGACCACTGACCATACTAATCTCCATAGACCAGATCCCTCGGAGGCCAATGACCATACTAATCTCCACAGACCAGATCCCTTGGAGGCCACTGACCATACTAATCTCCATATGCCAGATCCCTCCGGACCACTGAACATACTAATCTCCATAGACCAGATCCCTTTGGACCACTGACCATATTAATCTCCATAGACCAGATCCCTCCAGACCACTAACCATACTAATCTCCATAGACCAGATCCCTCTGGGTCACTGACCATACTAATCTCCATAGACCAGATCCCTTGGAGGCCACTGATTATACTAATCTCCATAGACCAGATCCCTCCGGACCACTGACCATACTAATCTCCATAGACCAGATCCCTTGGGGGCCACTGACCATACTAATCTCCATATGCCAGATCCCTCCGGACCACTGAACATACTAATCTCTATAGACAAGATCACTCTGGATCACTGACCATACTAATCTCCATAGACCAGATCCCTCCAGACCACTTACCATACTAATCTCCATAGACCTGATCCCTCCGGACCACTGACCATACTAATCTCCATAGACCAGCCCCCCCTGCCCACCCACTGGAGCTGGCCCCTTCCTTCCTTCCCCCCTTCCCCGCTCCTTGTCCCCCACATTGTTGTCCAATCCTTGTTTCTTGCAGTTAAGCCAGAGATAGAGAAAGGCGTTCACCTCGGCAAAGTGGCCGTTCCTGGAGACGGGAAATCCTCAACGGGTCTCGAATGTAAAGCTGAGGGGATCCCAAACGTGGCCTTCAGCTGGGCGAAGAATGGCATCACTCTGGACTTGGCTAACCCCAGGTATCTAGACCTGTCATGGTGATAGGCAACGCGTTTCTGTCTTACCGTTTTACCGTCCTGTCTGTGATGGATAACTGGGGCGTCACTGTCCTGTCTGTGATGGATAACTGGGGCGTCACTGTCCCGTCTGTGATGGATAGCTGGGCCGTCACCGTCCTGTCCGTGATGGATAGCTGGGCCGTCACCGTCCTGTCTGTGATGGATAACTGGGCCGTCACTGTCCTGTCCGTCAATCTTCCCGCTCTGTAGACCATTATCGAGGTTTAGGTTCCAGTAATTAGAGTGGTGATGGGGCTGGGCCCTCACCTGGAGGCCCTTTATATGGGAGTTACATATACAGTGACCAGTGTTGGGACTAGACCTGGATCTGCAGTCCCTGATTGCCATACTGCCAGGTTGTGTAGTGCAGGGTTTAGGGTGGGAGACCCTAAAGAGATAGTACTGCAAGGGGCAAATTAAGAAAAGGCAAGTAGCTGCTCCTGTTCTAGGGCCACACGCTGCCGCAGGGCCAGTGCTGAAGAGAAGCCCAGGGGGCCCAAGCAGGACGGAGCCCCAGCAGGGAGGGAAGTGGGTATGGGATGAGGAGCGCCTCCCCGCAGGAGTAGCAGCTAGATAAGTCAGCACCGGCCGAGAGTACAGCCGTACAAGTGTGCGTACCCTGCCGTGTATGGTGTCCTGCTGCTGTGTACGATGTCCTGGTCAATAGGGCAGCTGCTGTGTACACTGTCCTGCTGTTGTGTACAGTGTCCTGCTGTTGTATACGGTGTCCTGCTGTTGTCTATGGTGTCCTGGTCAGTATGGCAGCTGCCGTGTACGGTGTCCTGGTCAGTATGGCAGCTGCTGTGTACGGTGTCCTGGTCAGTATGGCAGCTGCCGTGTACGGTGTCCTGGTCAGTATGGCAGCTGCCGTGTACGGTGTCCTGGTCAGTATGACAGCTGCCGTGTACGGTGTCCTGGTCAGTATGGCAGCTGCCGTGTACGGTGTCCTGGTCAGTATGGCAGCTGCCGTGTACGGTGTCCTGGTCAGTATGGCAGCTGCCGTGTACGGTGTCCTGGTCAGTATGGCAGCTGCCGTGTACGGTGTCCTGGTCAGTATGGCAGCTGCCGTGTACGGTGTCCTGGTCAGTATGGCAGCTGCCGTGTACGGTGTCCTGGTCAGTATGGCAGCTGCCGCGTACGGTGTCCTGGTCAGTATGGCAGATGCCGACCGTGTACGGTGTCCTGGTCAGTATGGCAGCTGCCGTGTGCGGTGTCCTGGTCAGTATGGCAGCTGCTGTGCTCTCCTCTATAGATTCTCTAGATTTCTTCTTTCTCTAGATTCCTCAGGTATTCGGTGAAGACGTCTCACGAGTTGTGGATCCACAGGAGCACGCTGATCATTGCCAATGTGAGCGCGGTGCACGATTACGCCATCTTTACCTGCACAGCGACCAATGCTCTGGGAGTGGACAGCTTCTCTATCCAGCTTGTCAGCACCAGTAAGGCGACATTGCTGTCATCTGTCATATTGTCAGAAAGAGAAGACAAAAGAATGGAGGGTATAGAAAAACTCTGAGCACGCCAAAATCTCATAAAATAGCCCGCAGGCTGCTGTGTACCGTGTCCTGGTCAGTATGGCAGCCTGCACGCTGCTGTGTACGGTGTCCTGGTCAGTATGGCAGCTGCTGTGTACGGTGTCCTGGTCAGTATGGCAGCTGCTGTGTACGGTGTCCTAGTCAGTATGGCAGCTGCCGTGTAGGGTGTCCTGGTCAGTATGGCAGCTGCCGTGTACGGTGTCCTGGTCAGTATTGCAGCTGCTGTGTACGTTGTCCTGGTCAGTTTGGCAGCTGCTGTGTACGGTGTCCTGGTCAGTATGGCAGCTGCTGTGTACGGTGTCCTGGTCAGTTTGGCAGCTGCCGTGTACGGTGTCCTGGTCAGTATGGCAGCTGCTGTGTACGGTGTCCTAGTCAGTATGGCAGCTGCCGTGTAGGGTGTCCTGGTCAGAATGGCAGCTGCCGTGTAGGGTGTCCTGGTCAGTATGGCAGCTGCCGTGTACGGTGTCCTGGTCAGTATTGCAGCTGCTGTGTACGTTGTCCTGGTCAGTTTGGCAGCTGCTGTGTACGGTGTCCTGGTCAGTATGGCAGCTGCTGTGTACGGTGTCCTGGTCAGTTTGGCAGCTGCTGTGTACGGTGTCCTGGTCAGTATGGCAGCTGCTGTGTACGGTGTCCTGGTCAGTATGGCAGCTGCTGTGTACGGTGTCCTGGTCAGTATGGCAGCTGCCCCGTACTGTGTCCTGGTCAGTATGGCAGCTGCTGTGTACGGTGTCCTGGTCAGTTTGGCAGCTGCCGTGTACGGTGTCCTGGTCAGTATGGCAGCTGCTGTGTACGGTGTCCTGGTCAGTATGGCAGCTGCTGTGTACGTTGTCCTGGTCAGTATGGCAGCTGCCGTGTACGGTGTCCTGGTCAGTATTGCAGCTGCTGTGTACGTTGTCCTGGTCAGTTTGGCAGCTGCTGTGTACGGTGTCCTGGTCAGTATGGCAGCTGCCGTGTACGGTGTCCTGGTCAGTATGGCAGCTGCCGTGTAGGGTGTCCTGGTCAGTATGGCAGCTGCCGTGTACGGTGTCCTAGTCAGTATGGCAGCTGCCGTGTAGGGTGTCCTGGTCAGTATGGCAGCTGCCGTGTACGGTGTCCTGGTCAGTATTGCAGCTGCTGTGTACGTTGTCCTGGTCAGTTTGGCAGCTGCTGTGTACGGTGTCCTGGTCAGTATGGCAGCTGCTGTGTACGGTGTCCTGGTCAGTTTGGCAGCTGCCGTGTACGGTGTCCTGGTCAGTATGGCAGCTGCTGTGTACGGTGTCCTAGTCAGTATGGCAGCTGCCGTGTAGGGTGTCCTGGTCAGAATGGCAGCTGCCGTGTAGGGTGTCCTGGTCAGAATGGCAGCTGCCGTGTAGGGTGTCCTGGTCAGTATGGCAGCTGCCGTGTACGGTGTCCTGGTCAGTATTGCAGCTGCTGTGTACGTTGTCCTGGTCAGTTTGGCAGCTGCTGTGTACGGTGTCCTGGTCAGTATGGCAGCTGCTGTGTACGGTGTCCTGGTCAGTTTGGCAGCTGCTGTGTACGGTGTCCTGGTCAGTATGGCAGCTGCTGTGTACGGTGTCCTGGTCAGTATGGCAGCTGCTGTGTACGTTGTCCTGGTCAGTATGGCAGCTGCCGTGTACGGTGTCCTGGTCAGTATTGCAGCTGCTGTGTACGTTGTCCTGGTCAGTTTGGCAGCTGCCGTGTACGGTGTCCTGGTCAGTATGGCAGCTGCCGTGTACGGTGTCCTGGTCAGTATGGCAGCTGCCGTGTACGGTGTCCTGGTCAGTATGGCAGCTGCTGTGTACGGTGTCCTGGTCAGTTTGGCAGCTGCCGTGTACGGTGTCCTGGTCAGTATGGCAGCTGCCGTGTACGGTGTCCTGGTCAGTTTGGCAGCTGCTGTGTACGGTGTCCTGGTCAGTATGGCAGCTGCCGTGTACGGTGTCCTGGTCAGTTTGGCAGCTGCCGTGTACGGTGTCCTGGTCAGTAGCACCCTCCACTCTACTTGTTAGCAGTGCCCACTACGCTCCTAAGTTATCTGTCGTATTGTGGTGGTTGTGTCCATAGTCCCCAGGTGTCGGCACCCTCCATACCGGTCAGCTGAGATCCTGTCATGTGACCTGTATGTGACAGCGTACCGCCATGACGCCTCAGTGATGCCACCGGGTTACACCTTCTGTCTTACTCAGGTCGGCCTGATCCCCCCACTGATCTGAAGATCCTGAGCGTCACCCACAACTCAGTGACCCTGGGATGGAAGGAGGGCTTCGATGGAGGGGTGGAGCAGCAATTCAGAGTCAGGTGCGTGGAATTGTCTGACTATAGATGATGATACTCTGCTT
Organism: Dendropsophus ebraccatus; assembly: GCA_027789725.1. Taxonomy (NCBI): domain Eukaryota; kingdom Metazoa; phylum Chordata; class Amphibia; order Anura; family Hylidae; genus Dendropsophus; species Dendropsophus ebraccatus. The sequence goes on from JAQFWZ010000022.1 coordinate 35,686,228, forward strand.
TCCACAGACCCTGAGCGGCAGATACAGCTTCACTGTTCTATATTACACTATTCTATTATTCTATATATTGTTATTCCTCCTGTTAAAGTCCAGTGAATTTTTTTTTAAACTGTTGTATTGCCCCCCAAAAGTTATAGAAATCCCCAATATGCACTTATTACGGGAAATACTTCGGCCTAGTTTACATCTATTAGTTGCATCCGTTTCCGTTTTTTCTGTAGATATTGACCACAACTGTTGTCATCGGGTTTTCTATCCGTTTCTGTCAGAGATATCAGTGTCATATAGGTTTATTTCATCGGTTGTCATTAGTTTTCGCCTATAGGGCATTAGAGGGGGCGACCTCTATAGGGGGCAGCAGCACACCGGAGCCCTCTATCTTGGGCAGCAGGACTTGGGGATATCCCCTATAGCAGGGGTAGGGAACCTTGCCTCTCCAGCTGTTGCAAAACTACAACTCCCATTATGCCTGGATAGCTGGAGAGGCAAGGTTCCCTACCCCTGTCCTATAGTGCTGTACTGTAGAGAGGAGCTGGGGGGCTGTCCCCATGTCAGGGTCACAAGGGTTAATGGGAGGGGGGCAGAGACAGGGACTTCTCTATGGAGCGCCAGATGATGCATAATGCATGCGTTTGTACACCGCATGCCTACAACGCTCCATTCACTTTAGTGGATGTGGTGCCGGATAGCTGAGCTGGCCGTACCTCAGAACGTTGCATGTAGCGCTCTGACGTGCAGTCTCTCCGTCGGTCGGGCAGCATCAGTTGTACAACGGATCATCTGAACTGTCCCATTGAAAACAATAGGATCAGTCCAGAGATCGTTTCTCTCCTGTGATTCTTTCCTGCACCAGAGGAAAACGCCGCCGGATATGTGTAAACTCGGCCTTATTAAGGGTTTTTTTCCCTGCACTTACTACTGCATCAAGGCTTCATTTGCTGGATGACACGGTGTTGTCACTTCCTGGATGACATGGTGATGTCACTTCCTGGATGACATGGTGTTGTCACTTCCTGGATGACATGGTGATGTCACTTTTTGGATGACATGGTGTTGTCACTTCCTGGATGACATGGTGATGTCACTTCCTGGATGACATGGTGATGTCACTTCCTGGATAACACGGTGATGTCACTTCCTGGATGACATGGTGATGTCACTTCCTGGATAACATGGTGATGTCACGACTCCCAGAGCTGTGTGGGCTGTGGCTGCTGGAGAGGATGATGGCAGGAGGACACTGAGGGACACAGGGCACTGTAGGGACACTGAGCATCCCTCTGCCATCATCCTCTCCAGCAGCCACAGCCCGCACAGCTCTGGGAGTCATGACATCACCGTGTTATCTAGGAAGTGATATCACTGTGTTATCCAGGAAGTGACGTCACCGTGTTATCCAGGAAGTGACATCACCGTGTTATCCAGGAAGTGACGTCACCGTGTTATCCAGGAAGTGACATCACCGTGTTATCCAGGAAGTGACATCACCGTGTTATCCAGGAAGTGACGTCACCGTGTTATCCAGGAAGTGACATCACCGTGTTATCCAGGAAGTGACATCACCATGTTATCCAGGAAGTGACATCACCGTGTTATCCAGGAAGTGACATCACCGTGTTATCCAGGAAGTGACATCACCATGTTATCAAGGAATTGACATCACCATGTTATCCAGGAAGTGACGTCACCGTGTTATCCAGGAAGTGACGTCACCGTGTTATCCAGGAAGTGACATCACCATGTTATCCAGGAAGTGACATCACCATGTTATCCAGGAAGTGACATCACCATGTTATCCAGGAAGTGACATCACCATGTTATCCAGGAAGTAACATGCAGTAGTAAGTGCAGGGAAAAAAGCTCTTTATAATAAGTGTATATTGGTAATTTGTATAACTTTTGGGGGCAATACAATACTTTAATAAAAATTTTCACTGGACTTCTCCTTTAATGTTACAACTACCACTGATGAGACTCCACCCAACTGTCATAGATGAGACTCCTCCCACCCTCCTGTTATAACTGTCACTGATAAGACTCCGCCCACCCTGATGTTATAACTGGCACTGAGACTCCACCCATCTGTCGTGGATGAGACTCCTCCCACCCTGCTGTTATATCTGTCAGTGATGGGACTCCGCCCAGTTGTCACTGATGAGACTCCACCTCTGTCTTGCAGATATCGGATGAGCGGTGCGGAGAGTTACATGTACGTCGATGTCTTCCCGCCTCAGTCCACAGTCTTCACGATCATCGGGCTGAGGGGCGGCATGCAGTATAACTTCTCGGTCAACGCCGTCAACAAGCTGGGCGATAGCGACTATGCAGATGGCGGAGCGGTACTCACCGTCATCACACAAGGTAGTCACCGACCACATCCTCAGCTCATCCTTAAAGGGGCAGAAAAACTCCTAGCAACCAATCACAGAGCAGCTCTGTTTCCTTTAGTAACCAATTATAATCTCACAAAAACTAACAATTTTACTTTTTAGATGGCTTGAAGAATCTCCTCAAGTGTGTTATGTCTGGGGGGTGGAGCCTGAATGCCCCGCCCCCATGCCCCGCCCCCAAAGCCCTGATCACCTGACGTGTGCAGAGCTTTTATTTGTCTTGTTTTAATTCTCCAGTGGATCCGGATGTGAAGGTCCCCGATGCCGCGCAGCCCCCCGCTCCTGCCCCAGAGGCCGGTGAGTGACTAAGGGGGTCCGCCCTGCCAGACACTGCCATTTCTCCTGTGGTGGCGCTGCAGGGACATTGCCCGCCTCGCCCACATACACTACCCCCTCTGTTACCCATTAGTTAGACCACTCCTCCTTCTCTTCCTTCTCCTCTTCTTCCTCCTCCTCTTCCTTTTCCTCTTTCTCTTCCTCCTCCTCCAGGGACGGCACCCAGGATTAAAGTTTATCTTAAAGGGAAGTCACTGGTAAAGGGGCGCTCTGGAGGTCACTGGTAAAGGGGCGCTCTGGAAGTCACTGGTAAAGGGGCGCTCTGGAGGTCACTGGTAAAGGGGCGCTCTGGAGGTCACTGGTAAAGGGGCGCTCTGGAAGTCACCGGTAAAGGGGCGCTCTGGAAGTCACCGGTAAAGGGGCGCTCTGGAAGTCACCGGTAAAGGGGCGCTCTGGAGGTCACTGGTAAAGGGGCGCTCTGGAGGTCACTGGTAAAGGGGCGCTCTGGAGGTCACTGGTAAAGGGGCGCTCTGGAGGTCACTGGTAAAGGGGCGCTCTGGAAGTCACTGGTAAAGGGGCGCTCTGGAGGTCACTGGTAAAGGGGCGCTCTGGAGGTCACTGGTAAAGGGGCGCTCTGGAAGTCACTGGTAAAGGGGCGCTCTGGAGGTCACTGGTAAAGGGGCGCTCTGGAGGTCACTGGTAAAGGGGCTCATTTCAAGCACTATGTATTTCCCTGGAAATGCAAATCTAGTTATTTTCACATACTCCTTTTGAAATCTTTTCTTGCTTTTGACTACTTAATAAAATATTGTTAAAAAAATATATACATAGTGGTATGTGGCCGCCACCTGCTGGGCAGTGTAGTGTAGTGAGTACTGGTATCTATAATACATAGTGGTATGTGGCCGCCACCTGCTGGGCAGTGTAGGTAGTACTGGTATCTATAATACATAGTGGTATGTGGCCGCCACCTGCTGGGCAGTGTAGGTAGTGAGTACTGGTATCTATAATACATAGTGGTATGTGGCCGCCACCTGCTGGGCAGTGTAGGTAGTACTGGTATCTATAATACATAGTGGTATGTGGCCGCCCCCTGCTGGGCAGTGTAGGTAGTGAGTACTGGTATCTATAATACATAGTGGTATGTGGCTGCCACCTGCTGGGCAGTGTAGGTAGTACTGGTATCTATAATACATAGTGGTATGTGGCCGCCCCCTGCTGGGCAGTGTAGGTAGTGAGTACTGGTATCTATAATACATAGTGGTATGTGGCCGCCCCCTGCTGGGCAGTGTAGGTAGTGAGTACTGGTATCTATAATACATAGTGGTATGTGGCCGCCACCTGCTGGGCAGTGTAGGTAGTACTGGTATCTATAATACATAGTGGTATGTGGCTGCCACCTGCTGGGCAGTGTAGTGAGTACTGGTATCTATAATACATAGTGGTATGTGGCTGCCACCTGCTGGGCAGTGTAGTGAGTACTGGTATCTATAATACATAGTGGTATGTGGCTGCCACCTGCTGGGCAGTGTAGTGAGTACTGGTATCTATAATACATAGTGGTATGTGGCTGCCACCTGCTGGGCAGTGTAGTGAGTACTGGTATCTATAATACATAGTGGTATGTGGCTGCCACCTGCTGGGCAGTGTAGTGAGTACTGGTATCTATAATACATAGTGGTATGTGGCTGCCACCTGCTGGGCAGTGTAGGTAGTGAGTACTGGTATCTATAATACATAGTGGTATGTGGCCGCCACCTGCTGGGCAGTGTAGGTAGTACTGGTATCTATAATACATAGTGGTATGTGGCCGCCACCTGCTGGGCAGTGTAGGTAGTACTGGTATCTATAATACATAGTGGTATGTGGCCGCCACCTGCTGGGCAGTGTAGTGAGTACTGGTATCTATAATACATAGTGGTATGTGGCCGCCACCTGCTGGGCAGTGTAGTGAGTACTGGTATCTATAATACATAGTGGTATGTGGCCGCCACCTGCTGGGCAGTGTAGTGAGTACTGGTATCTATAATACATAGTGGTATGTGGCCGCCACCTGCTGGGCAGTGTAGTGAGTACTGGTATCTATAATACATAGTGGTATGTGGCCGCCACCTGCTGGGCAGTGTAGGTAGTACTGGTATCTATAATACATAGTGGTATGTGGCTGCCACCTGCTGGGCAGTGTAGGTAGTGAGTACTGGTATCTATAATACATAGTGGTATGTGGCCGCCACCTGCTGGGCAGTGTAGTGAGTACTGGTATCTATAATACATAGTGGTATGTGGCTGCCACCTGCTGGGCAGTGTAGGTAGTGAGTACTGGTATCTATAATACATAGTGGTATGTGGCCGCCACCTGCTGGGCAGTGTAGGTAGTACTGGTATCTATAATACATAGTGGTATGTGGCCGCCACCTGCTGGGCAGTGTAGGTAGTACTGGTATCTATAATACATAGTGGTATGTGGCCGCCACCTGCTGGGCAGTGTAGTGAGTACTGGTATCTATAATACATAGTGGTATGTGGCCGCCACCTGCTGGGCAGTGTAGGTAGTACTGGTATCTATAATACATAGTGGTATGTGGCCGCCACCTGCTGGGCAGTGTAGTGTAGTGAGTACTGGTATCTATAATACATAGTGGTATGTGGCCGCCACCTGCTGGGCAGTGTAGTGAGTACTGGTATCTATAATACATAGTGGTATGTGGCCGCCACCTGCTGGGCAGTGTAGTGAGTACTGGTATCTATAATACATAGTGGTATGTGGCCGCCACCTGCTGGGCAGTGTAGTGAGTACTGGTATCTATAATACATAGTGGTATGTGGCCGCCACCTGCTGGGCAGTGTAGGTAGTACTGGTATCTATAATACATAGTGGTATGTGGCTGCCACCTGCTGGGCAGTGTAGGTAGTGAGTACTGGTATCTATAATACATAGTGGTATGTGGCCGCCACCTGCTGGGCAGTGTAGGTAGTACTGGTATCTATAATACATAGTGGTATGTGGCCGCCACCTGCTGGGCAGTGTAGTGAGTACTGGTATCTATAATACATAGTGGTATGTGGCTGCCACCTGCTGGGCAGTGTAGGTAGTGAGTACTGGTATCTATAATACATAGTGGTATGTGGCCGCCACCTGCTGGGCAGTGTAGTGAGTACTGGTATCTATAATACATAGTGGTATGTGGCCGCCACCTGCTGGGCAGTGTAGGTAGTGAGTACTGGTATCTATAATACATAGTGGTATGTGGCCGCCACCTGCTGGGCAGTGTAGGTAGTACTGGTATCTATAATACATAGTGGTATGTGGCCGCCACCTGCTGGGCAGTGTAGGTAGTACTGGTATCTATAATACATAGTGGTATGTGGCCGCCACCTGCTGGGCAGTGTAGGTAGTACTGGTATCTATAATACATAGTGGTATGTGGCCGCCACCTGCTGGGCAGTGTAGTTAGTACTGGTATCTATAATACATAGTGGTATGTGGCCGCCACCTGCTGGGCAGTGTAGTGAGTACTGGTATCTATAATACATAGTGGTATGTGGCCGCCACCTGCTGGGCAGTGTAGTGAGTACTGGTATCTATAATACATAGTGGTATGTGGCCGCCACCTGCTGGGCAGTGTAGTGAGTACTGGTATCTATAATACATAGTGGTATGTGGCCGCCACCTGCTGGGCAGTGTAGGTAGTACTGGTATCTATAATACATAGTGGTATGTGGCCGCCACCTGCTGGGCAGTGTAGTGAGTACTGGTATCTATAATACATAGTGGTATGTGGCCGCCACCTGCTGGGCAGTGTAGGTAGTACTGGTATCTATAATACATAGTGGTATGTGGCTGCCACCTGCTGGGCAGTGTAGGTAGTGAGTACTGGTATCTATAATACATAGTGGTATGTGGCCGCCACCTGCTGGGCAGTGTAGGTAGTACTGGTATCTATAATACATAGTGGTATGTGGCCGCCACCTGCTGGGCAGTGTAGGTAGTACTGGTATCTATAATACATAGTGGTATGTGGCCGCCACCTGCTGGGCAGTGTAGTGAGTACTGGTATCTATAATACATAGTGGTATGTGGCCGCCACCTGCTGGGCAGTGTAGGTAGTACTGGTATCTATAATACATAGTGGTATGTGGCTGCCACCTGCTGGGCAGTGTAGGTAGTGAGTACTGGTATCTATAATACATAGTGGTATGTGGCCGCCACCTGCTGGGCAGTGTAGGTAGTACTGGTATCTATAATACATAGTGGTATGTGGCCGCCACCTGCTGGGCAGTGTAGGTAGTGAGTACTGGTATCTATAATACATAGTGGTATGTGGCCGCCACCTGCTGGGCAGTGTAGGTAGTACTGGTATCTATAATACATAGTGGTATGTGGCTGCCACCTGCTGGGCAGTGTAGGTAGTACTGGTATCTATAATACATAGTGGTATGTGGCCGCCACCTGCTGGGCAGTGTAGGTAGTGAGTACTGGTATCTATAATACATAGTGGTATGTGGCCGCCACCTGCTGGGCAGTGTAGGTAGTGAGTACTGGTATCTATAATACATAGTGGTATGTGGCTGCCACCTGCTGGGCAGTGTAGGTAGTACTGGTATCTATAATACATAGTGGTATGTGGCTGCCACCTGCTGGGCAGTGTAGTGTAGTGAGTACTGGTATCTATAATACATAGTGGTATGTGGCCGCCACCTGCTGGGCAGTGTAGGTAGTGAGTACTGGTATCTATAATACATAGTGGTATATGGCCGCCACCTGCTGGGCAGTGTAGGTAGTACTGGTATCTATAATACATAGTGGTATGTGGCCGCCACCTGCTGGGCAGTGTATATAATGCCAGGAAGCATCAGATTCAGAACATCATTCACAGGAAGAACAAAAAAAAAACCATTAAGTGAACACGGACAAAGATAGAAAATAACTTTTATAAGTTTTGTTTTCCTTGCAGACGGACTCCCGTGGAAGCCGTACTTGTTTGCCGCCATCGGTGCCGGGGGCGCTGTGCTCCTCCTATCTAATGCTGGACTGGTGTTCTGGTTGGTCAGGAGATTTAGAAAGAAGAAGAAAGAAGGTGAGAGAAAACAAAAAAGCCTCAAGTCTTTGATGTCCATTGTTGTTACTAGGAGACTATCAGCAGGCAGGTTGTTTGCTGTTGACTGATCTTGATTTGGTTCTCTGGATGGGCAGCCATCTTCCCAGTAAGAGAATATCACACATCTTACTGTATACAACACATATTAGCCAGAAGAGATCAGTCCTCAGCAGCTTGTTGATGGTTTCCATGCAGAAACTATACAGCACAGAGTGGGTTTCTCCTCTCTTTAATGAGATGTTTTTTCCTCTTCTTCAGGGGACGCCATGAAGAAGGATGAGAGGTAAAAGGTTCATGGTTACAATGTGTTGGGCCTGCAGTACCAGACTCAGCCACGGACAGGAGGGGCGCTGTAAGTAACCAATCCCACCCAGAGTCTGTATAACTCCATGTATCCCCTACAGCTCGCCCCACGGAGCCCTGAACGAGTACGGAGACGGAGAACTGATCAACACACAAGCAAAGAAGACGCTACTGATCGACAGCGGCTCCGAGACCGGCAGCAGCACCTACCAGGTGAGGGGGGTGCGGGGGTAACAGGGGGGGAGAAGGGGGGCAAATGCTAACCATGTGCCCCAATATCTAACACAGGACAGCGGATCAGAATCAGGACTCTATTACTACCCATCCCGGGACTATCAGCCAACACTGTCCCCCCAGTACGAGAGTGCCGAGAGGGGGGACCCCGAATATCACAGCTGGGCAGGTAAATACAGGATCAGGCGAATACTTCTTGTATACAGGGGGCAGTATTATAGTAGTTATATTCCTGTATATAGGAGCAGTATTATAGTAGTTATATTCCTGTATATAGGAGCAGTATTATAGTAGTTATATTCCTGTATATAGGGGGCAGTACTATAGTAGTATATTCCTGTATATAGGAGCAGTATTATAGTAGTTATATTCCTGTATATAGGGGCAGTATTATAGTAGTATATTCCTGTATATAGGAGCAGTATTATAGTAGTATATTCCTGTATATAGGAGCAGTATTATAGTAGTTATATTCCTGTATATAGGAGCAGGATTATAGTAGTTATATCCCTGTATATAGGGGGGCAGTATTATAGTAGTTATATTCCTGTATATAGGAGCAGTATTATAGTAGTTATATTCCTGTATATAGGGGCAGTATTATAGTAGTTATATTCCTGTATATAGGAGCAGTATTATAGTAGTTATATTCCTGTATATAGGAGCAGTATTATAGTAGTTATATTCCTGTATATAGGGGCAGTATTATAGTAGTTATATTCCTGTATATAGGAGCAGTATTATAGTAGTATATACCTGTATATAGGAGCAGTATTATAGTAGTTATATTCCTGTATATAGGGGCAGTATTATAGTAGTTATATTCCTGTATATAGGAGCAGTATTATAGTAGTTATATTCCTGTATATAGGAGCAGTATTATAGTAGTTATATTCCTGTATATAGGGGCAGTATTATAGTAGTTATATTCCTGTATATAGGAGCAGTATTATAGTAGTTATATCCCTGTATATAGGAGCAGTATTATAGTAGTTATATTCCTGTATATAGGAGCAGTATTATAGTAGTTATATTCCTGTATATAGGAGCAGTATTATAGTAGTTATATCCCTGTATATAGGAGCAGTATTATAGTAGTATATTCCTGTATATAGGAGCAGTATTATAGTAGTTATATCCCTGTATATAGGAGCAGTATTATAGTAGTATATTCCTGTATATAGGAGCAGTATTATAGTAGTTATATTCCTGTATATAGGAGCAGTATTATAGTAGTTATATTCCTGTATATAGGGAGCAGTATTATAGTAGTATATCCCTGTATATAGGGGGCAGTATTATAGTAGTTATATCCCTGTATATAGGAGCAGTATTATAGTAGTATATTCCTGTATATAGGAGCAGTATTATAGTAGGTATATTCCTGTATATAGGGGCAGTATTATAGTAGTTATATCCCTGTATATAGGAGCAGTATTATAGTAGTTATATCCCTGTATATAGGAGCAGTATTATAGTAGTTATATTCCTGTATATAGGAGCAGTATTATAGTAGTATATTCCTGTATATAGGAGCAGTATTATAGTAGTTATATCCCTGTATATAGGAGCAGTATTATAGTAGTTATATTCCTGTATATAGGAGCAGTATTATAGTAGTATATTCCTGTATATAGGAGCAGTATTATATTAGTTATATTCCTGTATATAGGAGCAGTATTATAGTAGTTATATTCCTGTATATAGGAGCAGTATTATAGTAGTTATATTCCTGTATATAGGAGCAGTATTATAGTAGTTATATTCCTGTATATAGGGGCAGTATTATAGTAGTTATATTCCTGTATATAGGAGCAGTATTATAGTAGTTATATCCCTGTATATAGGAGCAGTATTATAGTAGTATATTCCTGTATATAGGGGGCAGTATTATAGTAGTTATATCCCTGTATATAGGGGCAGTATTATAGTAGTTATATTCCTGTATATAGGAGCAGTATTATAGTAGTTATATCCCTGTATATAGGAGCAGTATTATAGTAGTTATATCCCTGTATATAGGAGCAGTATTATAGTAGTATATTCCTGTATATAGGAGCAGTATTATAGTAGTTATATTCCTGTATATAGGAGCAGTATTATAGTAGTATATTCCTGTATATAGGGGCAGTATTATAGTAGTTATATCCCTGTATATAGGGAGCAGTATTATAGTAGTTATATCCCTGTATATAGGGAGCAGTATTATAGTAGTTATATCCCTGTATATAGGAGCAGTATTATAGTAGTTATATTCTTGTATATAGGAGGCAGTATTATAGTAGTATATCCCTGTATATAGGAGCAGTATTATAGTAGTTATATTCCTGTATATAGGAGCAGTATTATAGTAGTTATATCCCTGTATATAGGAGCAGTATTATAGTAGTTATATTCTTGTATATAGGAGGCAGTATTATAGTAGTATATCCCTGTATATAGGAGCAGTATTATAGTAGTTATATTCCTGTATATAGGAGCAGTATTATAGTAGTTATATTCCTGTATATAGGAGCAGTATTATAGTAGTTATATTCCTGTATATAGGAGCAGTATTATAGTAGTATATCCCTGTATATAGGAGCAGTATTATAGTAGTTATATTCCTGTATATAGGGGCAGTATTATAGTAGTTATATTCCTGTATATAGAAGCAGTATTATAGTAGTTATATCCCTGTGTATAGGAGCAGTATTATAGTAGTATATTCCTGTATATAGGAGCAGTATTATAGTAGTTATATTCCTGTATATAGGAGCAGTATTATAGTAGTATATACCTGTATATAGGAGCAGTATTATAGTAGTTATATTCCTGTATATAGGAACAGTATTATAGTAGTTATATCCCTGTATATTGGAGCAGTATTATAGTAGTATATTCCTGTATATAGGAGCAGTATTATAGTAGTTATATCCCTGTATATAGGAGCAGTATTATAGTAGTATATACCTGTATATAGGAGCAGTATTATAGTAGTTATATTCCTGTATATAGGAACAGTATTATAGTAGTTATATCCCTGTATATTGGAGCAGTATTATAGTAGTATATTCCTGTATATAGGAGCAGTATTATAGTAATATATTCCTGTATATAGGAGCAGTATTATAGTAGTTATATTCCTGTATATAGGAGCAGTATTATAGTAGTTATATTCCTGTATATAGGGGGCAGTATTATAGTAGTTATATCCCTGTATATAGGAGCAGTATTATAGTAGTATATTCCTGTATATAGGGGGCAGTATTATAGTACTTATATCCCTGTATATAGGAGCAGTATTATAGTGGTATATTCCTGTATATAGGAGCAGTATTATAGTAGTATATTCCTGTATATAGGAGCAGTATTATAGTAGTTATATCCCTGTATATAGGAGCAGTATTATAGTAGTTATATCCCTGTATATAGGAGCAGTATTATAGTAGTATATTCCTGTATATAGGAGCAGTATTATAGTAGTTATATTCCTGTATATAGGAGCAGTATTATAGTAGTTATATCCCTGTATATAGGAGCAGTATTATAGTAGTTATATCCCTGTATATAGGAGCAGTATTATAGTAGTATATTCCTGTATATAGGAGCAGTATTATAGTAGTTATATTCCTGTATATAGGAGCAGTATTATAGTAGTATATTCCTGTATATAGGGGCAGTATTATAGTAGTTATATCCCTGTATATAGGGAGCAGTATTATAGTAGTTATATCCCTGTATATAGGGAGCAGTATTATAGTAGTTATATCCCTGTATATAGGAGCAGTATTATAGTAGTTATATTCTTGTATATAGGAGGCAGTATTATAGTAGTATATTCCTGTATATAGGAGCAGTATTATAGTAGTTATATTCCTGTATATAGGAGCAGTATTATAGTAGTTATATCCCTGTATATAGGAGCAGTATTATAGTAGTTATATTCTTGTATATAGGAGGCAGTATTATAGTAGTATATCCCTGTATATAGGAGCAGTATTATAGTAGTTATATTCCTGTATATAGGAGCAGTATTATAGTAGTTATATTCCTGTATATAGGAGCAGTATTATAGTAGTTATATTCCTGTATATAGGAGCAGTATTATAGTAGTATATCCCTGTATATAGGAGCAGTATTATAGTAGTTATATTCCTGTATATAGGGGCAGTATTATAGTAGTTATATTCCTGTATATAGAAGCAGTATTATAGTAGTTATATCCCTGTGTATAGGAGCAGTATTATAGTAGTATATTCCTGTATATAGGAGCAGTATTATAGTAGTTATATTCCTGTATATAGGAGCAGTATTATAGTAGTATATACCTGTATATAGGAGCAGTATTATAGTAGTTATATTCCTGTATATAGGAACAGTATTATAGTAGTTATATCCCTGTATATTGGAGCAGTATTATAGTAGTATATTCCTGTATATAGGAGCAGTATTATAGTAGTTATATCCCTGTATATAGGAGCAGTATTATAGTAGTATATACCTGTATATAGGAGCAGTATTATAGTAGTTATATTCCTGTATATAGGAACAGTATTATAGTAGTTATATCCCTGTATATTGGAGCAGTATTATAGTAGTATATTCCTGTATATAGGAGCAGTATTATAGTAATATATTCCTGTATATAGGAGCAGTATTATAGTAGTTATATTCCTGTATATAGGAGCAGTATTATAGTAGTTATATTCCTGTATATAGGGGGCAGTATTATAGTAGTTATATCCCTGTATATAGGAGCAGTATTATAGTAGTATATTCCTGTATATAGGGGGCAGTATTATAGTACTTATATCCCTGTATATAGGAGCAGTATTATAGTGGTATATTCCTGTATATAGGAGCAGTATTATAGTAGTATATTCCTGTATATAGGAGCAGTATTATAGTAGTTATATCCCTGTATATAGGAGCAGTATTATAGTAGTATATTCTTGTATATAGGAGCAGTATTATAGTAGTTATATCCCTGTATATAGGAGCAGTATTATAGTAGTATATCCCTGTATATAGGAGCAGTATTATAGTAGTATATTCCTGTATATAGGAGCAGTATTATAGTAGTGTATCCCTGTATATAGGAGCAGTATTATAGTAGTTATATTCCTGTATATAGGGGGCAGTATTATAGTAGTATATTCCTGTATATAGGGGGCAGTATTATAGTAGTTATATGCCTGTATATAGGAGCAGTATTATAGTAGTATATTCCTGTATATAGGAGCAGTATTATAGTAGTTATGCGGTCAGTGTGCACAGGGCTGTACTATCACCGCGCTGCTTCTCTCCTGTAGGAGCCTATGAGGACTGGTTGGGCTCCTCTGATCACCATGAGTATGAGGAGGTTGGAGGGGATTATCCAGCATCGCAGAGCGCATCATGGCGGCCTGGATCTATGGTTAGTTTCATCATCTCTTCATCCATCTTCTCCTTGTGTTTGGTGGTAGATGGTGAGGGATGACATCTTGTGTCCCAGCAGGACAGAGCGGAGCAGCCGTGGGACGGCCACCAGGGGGCAGGACCACAACGCATCTATGATCAAGCTGATTTTCCATTGTCTGTCACCTACGAGACGCCGTACGGGGAGCAGGGTCACTTGGTGTGAAATTATTTTTATTTTTACCCCAAAAATTTCATGTAAATATTTGGAAATTTTCCAGTTCTCTATTTCTTAAGAATTTGTGATTTTATGAAATTTTCTCATTTATTTTTTGAGTTTCCTGGATTCTTCTGTGTGAGTGTAAAGTATCACAGTATGGCAGTATAGTCATATCACACAGGAAGTGATGTCACCACATTGTTACACTGTATGGCGGTACAGTCATATCACACAGGAAGTGATGTCACCACATTGTTACACGGTATGGCGGTACAGTCATATCACACAGGAAGTGATGTCACCACATTGTTACACGGTATGGCGGTACAGTCATATCACACAGGAAGTGATGTCACCACATTGTTACACGGTATGGCGGTACAGTCATATCACACAGGAAGTGATGTCACCACATTGTTATATGGGGGAGGGTTTGAATATTTTGGTTGAAATTTTACAAAAACTTTTACAAAAATTTTCAAAATAATTTCTTGCGTTTTGTGCTTGGACTTCCCGGACGTTCAATCAATAAAGAGATCTGACCAAACCTCCTGGGTGGCTGATTACTATGGCAGCGCGGTCTGGCTGGTGGGAGCGGGAGGGTCGTCCGGTACAGTCACATGTTCCATAAGTTTGTCCAGACAGATTGATGATTCCAGTTGGGCCGTTCACACTGTACGGATATGGGTTTACAATCTGCAAAAATGACCGACAAGCTCCAGTAGGGGGCGTAATTGCGGCACATAGAAGTCTATGGGAGCAGCCGGAAATTCTGTATTTTTAAGAAAGAAAGGTCTGTAAATCCTTAAAAAAATGTGGATGAGAAACCATTCCCACTTCCTTAACCATCGCCCATTCAAAGCCTCTACATTCATTACGATTTACTGGGGATGAAGATGGCGGCATCTACGGTCCTGAACAACGACCAAACATTCATCAACTGCACAGAATCTATGCCAGGGTAGGAGTGGAGCACTGCCGCCCAAAAACTACAAAAATTTTACTGGATAAATCCAGCTAATAAGGAAGCTAACATGAAACCATGCCCATTACTTATCAGCTGCTGTATGTCCTGCAGGAAGTGGTGTATTCTCTCCAGTCTGACACAGCACTCTCTGCTGCCACCTCTGTCCATGTCAGGAACTGTCCAGAGCAGCAGCAAATCCCCATAGAAACCTCTCCTGCTCTGGACAGTTCCTGACATGGACAGAGGGGGCGGCAGAGAGCTCTGTGTCAGACTGGAGAGAATACACCACCTCATGCAGGACATACATCAGCTGAGAAGTACTGGAAGACTGGAGATTTTTTTAGTAGAAGTAAATTACAAATTTATATAACTTTCTGGTTGATTTAAAGGAAAAATATTTTTGGGGGGACTACGGGACCCCTTTAACTAAAATGTACAAAAAAGACCTCCGGTGGGCGGGACACCTAGAGTGGCCGCGTTTTACCAGAACTCCGGCTGCCTTCTCTCTCAAACAGCTTTTTAGGGGGAGGCGCCATCTTACCTCCACATGGCAACAACACTAGCTGCCGAGACCTCCACGCTGCTTGAACGCCTGCTGCATATAGTTTCCTGAGACACCGGGACTGCTCCCGCGGCGGACCGCAGACACCTCGCCCACCTGCTGAGACACTGAGGGGCAGAAGGTACTGAGCGGGGGGATGGGACACCCAGGCAGAGGAGAGACGCTGCGCCATTATACTTGCACATGACGGCGCAGCATATACCCCCACAAGACTAGTGACGGGGACAGCAAACAATAAGGCTGCTATCTGTGGAGAGGCACAATACAGGGGCCGACCCGGCGCCATATTCTTCCCTATACGGCAGCAGCTGGTAACTTTCCCTCATACTCTCTCTCACACTGCTCCGGGGCAGCAGCAGGACCCATACCAGTGGGACTCTCTTTCATTGAAATCATACCCACAATCCCTGCACATATTGTCTCCTGTGAAATCGCTGGCTGCTTTATCTTATCTGACTGGAATACTGCACGTATGGTCATATTACTGAATGTACCGCCATATACAGACGCTGTAGCCTTAAATCTCACACCTGAAAAAGTCCTAGTGGCCCTTTGCAATTGGATTAGGGCCACATGAACCACAAAGCTACTAGTAATACAAAACCGCATGGACGTTGTGCTGCATAAAAAATTCTCAGTTCAACGTTGCATTGAAGGCCACATACGGGCCATGGACCAAAATACATTGTCTACTACCCACCAGACGCTACACAGACCCCTACTGGATGAGAATGATCAGAGACTTTAATGCTCTTCCCACCATTTCCCCAAGGATTGCCAGTCACATCCCCAAAGATCACCAGTTACAAGGAAATACAAGACTCTTTCATTTCACCTGTTTATCATTCGATATTGCAGCTTTTGGGCTCTTTGTGTGGTTTAAGGTTTGAGGTCCTCCTGATCTCCATATGAAACCTTTCTCCTTAGTGCCTGGGTGATTCCCGCACACACTTACTACACCGGTCCCCTTTTGTAGGGTCATGGAAAAGTTTCTTTCTAAACCAAACGTGGACAAATCAACCCGCAGACGCCAAACTCAATCAGTGTCCACCCCCGACCTGCTACAATGGCCTCCAAGCAGATCCCCAAAAACAAAATAGATAAGGTGATACCCAAACCATCTACGGCTTCCTCTCAACGTTCTACAAAGGATCTATTCAGCCCTTCCTCCCCAGAGAGGGACGATATCACGCCCCCCAACATGTCTCCCTCATATGGTCTGGCACACCAATCGGATCAGGATTCTATTAATGCAACTTCAGTGGCCAATGAGGTCTCCCGCCTACTGATACCAATGTTCGATAAATGCCTGGACGCACTACATGCGACTATCACATCGGCTCTGACTCGAATCATTGAGCGCACGCAAAAACTATCCGACCTGGAAGGAAGAGCAAACTCTTGCGAATTGTCCACCTCTACATTTGAACAAGCCATTGCTCACCATCGTGAAGCTGAGACCGCTCTAATAGACAAACTTGATGACCTGGAGAATCGTGAAAGACGAAATAATCTATGATTTGTTGGCATTCCAGAATCATATGTTGGTCCGGCTCTTCCCCAGCGGCTTACATCTACACTTCCAGCTTCCAGCGTTGGAGATAGAGGGCTCAGCTGATGCTCTCTCCATCGAACGAGCTCACCGTATTGGCCATCCGAAACCACCTGGAGATAGAAATGTCCGCCCTCGGCCAGTCATCGCTAGCTACCAGAACTGGACCATAAAGGAAAAAATCCTTCAGGAACAAAAGAGCAGTTAAGGTCCAAGATTTCTCAATTCTGATTTTCCAGGACTTCTCTGTAAATGTCTCACTAAAGCCCAGAACTTTACCCCCATATGTCGTTACCTTCACGACCATGATATCTACTTTCAACTTCTCTACCAGGCAAAGATATGGGTGCAATCAGAGGGAAGACAACTGTTCTTCGAAGATCCCAATGCGGACCACCATCATCTCCGGATCAGGCAGGATGACCACCCAGGATGACTCCATTGAGGGACTACCTAGGCACTAGCTAGTGTCCCCTCACATGGGACGCACAGTTTTTCATTTTTTATTGATTGTTTTTTGGTTACTACAGGTACTGCTACCAAGCAGTCGGTTACTGTTTGTTATTCTCCACTGAGGCTCATTATTGTCTTTTCTTTTGGTAGATACCATGGTGACGCTCCTACGCTCTCTAGTGGGACCTCCGGCTCCACCCCGTATAGTTTGTATGTGGTCTCTCGTTGCTGGTTGGGATGAAGGGGGACTCATAATTGTATGTTTTACTATGGTCTTTGCCACACACCTCTACCAGACACATGACCCCCCCTGACACTTAGGGCCCTATTCCACGGGACAATTATCGTTCGCATAATCGTTAACGATAAACGATCCAACTGACCGCTATTACGAAAGACCTGAAATCGTTCACCCATTTACATGGAAAAATAATCGTTACGTATGATCCTTCTTGTGATCGTCTTGTCGTCAGTATTGCGTTCGTCACTGCTGCAAACGACCGAATGACTTATTCTACTTATACTTATTGCGGACGATTTCTGAACGAGCAACAATAAAAATAGGTCCAGGTCTTATTAAACGATCAACGATTTCTCGTTCGGTCGTTAGTCGTTAATTGCTATTTAACCAAACGATTATCGTTTAGATTCGAACGATTTACTCATAATCTGATCGATAATCGTCCGGTGGAATAGGGCCCTTACACTACCCCCTCCGCTCTGCGATTTCTGAGCTGGAATGTGGCGGGCCTTAACACGCCCATTAAACATTAAAAAATCCTCACCCACTTGAGCCTAAAAACATCCTGTTTCTTCAAGAAACACATTGGAAAAAGGCTTCTCCTTCTGCCCTACGGGCGGCTTGGATAGAGTCTTGTTATACAGCTAATTATTCCTCAAAGTCCAGAGGAGTGGCAATACTTTCCCGGGAGGGCCTCAGAGTGGTCGTGGAAAGGGAGGTCGCAGACAAGGGGGGCAGATATCTGCTACTAGCAGTCAGAATAGACGACACACAATACACTCTGTTGAATGTCTATGCACCTAACCAACTTAACACTGCCTTCTTCTCCAAATGAAACTCTTTCCTGCTCCAGGGTCACTACACTAATATTATACTTGGAGGGGACTTGCCCCACCTTGGATAAAACATGGAGTAGATACACTATTCCCCCCCCCCCTACTCGGGACCTCCTACACCTTGAGTCTCGCTCGCTATGCGACCCATGGCGTCTATCTAATCCCACCTCCCGAGAATACACATATTACTCCCCGGCCCACGACAGCTTCTCCCGTATAGATTATTTTCTGACTTCTTTCTCCCTCATGGATTTTATATCGGCAGGCACACTACATGCCATTACCATCTCTGATCACTCACCAGTGACATTGTCATTGCGGGCCATTACCCCTCACACCAGGATCAGGTTTTGGAGGTTCCCTACGTATCTTATACATTCGAGTGACTTTCAGGATTACCTGAAAATGACATGGGCAAATTTTATTGATGACAACCTAGACCATGTGGATAACACCCAACTGCTGTGGGCTACCTCCAAGGCGGTGGTTAGAGGCCATATCAGGAACTACATTTCCTCAAAACACAAATAGGCCCACACAAAATTTCACTCCCTATACCAAGCCTTGCTCCAGGCTCAACAAACTCACGCACAAAATCCCTCTCCACAACCCCACAGATATGGACAAAATTGACTCTTTTCTAGATAGCCTGAACTTGCCGTCCCTAACGGAAGACCAGCAATCCTAACGCGGCAATAACAGAAGCGAAGGTGACTTATGTGATCAAATCATCCCCTTGCAACAAAACCCCGGGCCCTGATGGCTTTGGCAATGAATATTATAATATGCTCCAAGTGGATTTGATACCATTACTTACTCGCTTATACGATGACGTGTTTCTTCGCAACGCCCCAGTAGATCTCCTTTTAGATTCAAGAACAATTTTGCTCCCAAAACCAGGAAAGGATCCCCAACTCCCACAATATTACCATCCTATTACCCTACTAAATAGTGGCTACAAATTTATTGCAAAAATCTTAGCGATTCGCCTGCAACGGATCCTTCCCTCTCTTATACATCCTTCCCAG
This sequence comes from Dendropsophus ebraccatus, assembly GCA_027789725.1. NCBI lineage: Eukaryota > Metazoa > Chordata > Amphibia > Anura > Hylidae > Dendropsophus > Dendropsophus ebraccatus. The sequence goes on from JAQFWZ010000022.1 coordinate 35,705,768, forward strand.
CGTGGTTTCATCCATAACAGACAAGCTGTCCGTAACATTAGAACTGCTATCTTCTGTCTTGTGGAGGCACATGACCCTTCCTCCCCCCTTACTATGTTGCTGAGTTTGGCCCTTTCTGCACTCTACCATCCGACGTAGACAATTTGGCCCGACTTTTTCAAATTTTGTTACATACACTCAAACAGACGCCAATTCTAAATTAACGATTAACGGACTTAACACCATGCCTTTTGATATTTTTGCGGGCACTAGACAAGGATGCCCTCTCTCCCCTCTTCTCTTTAACCTCTCTCTTGACCCTCTTCTGTACTATTTGTCTCCCATAACTCTCTCTGCAGAGGCTCCTCCCTACTGTCAAAATCTCACCATGACCGCATTCACTGATGACATTCTCCTCGTAGTAAAAGACCCTATATCCAACCTTTCCCCCTTACTGGATGACCTCCAGGCTTTGGGCGCCCTCTCGGGTTACGTTATAAACCTGGACAAATCTGAGGCCCTGATGCTTCGAGGCCCTCCACGCCCACGCTGGACCTATGTATATCCTTTTTGCTGGTGCTCCACAGGGATCACATACCTTGGTATTAAGAAAACACCGTACTCACCTTTACAAAGCTAACATTCACCCGTACATTTCTTCATTGGAATCCTCGGTGTCAAACTGGTGCAACTTACCACTATCATATGTAGGTAGAGCACACCTCCTAAAAATGATTGAGTTCCCGCGCCTTCTCTAAATTTTAGATTCCCTCCCATTATTTCTGCGCCCCAGAGACGAAAAGATGATTAATTACCTATACCGTTCTTTTATTTGGAAGGGGGGACCATCTAGAATCCCCTTTCACCTTCTAAAACAATCTAAACTCAACGGGGGCTTGAATTTCCCAGATATTCGGGCATACAACATTGCAACTCTCCTGCATATAGCCATGGATTGGATAGACCACACTAACCACTTTACCGACACAAAGCGTGACCAGCAATTCCTCTCCCATCTTTCCTTGGTCCATTTTCTTCACCGGCCATACTGCACCATCCCAGATCTTTACAGGCTCAACCCCTTACTAATGGCTACATGGAAGGCATGGCACAAAATGAGAGCGCTCAAGGGATTGCACCCACTCTACTCCCCACTTCTCTCTCTTATTCATAATTCAGACTTTCAGGAGGGTTCTCCTCATAAGGAACATTTTCGTTGGCATAAGGACTCGGCTCTGTATCACAATTCCTACAGGCAGACACACATAATATTTTCTCCTTAGTTCCCACACATAGGTATACAAATTTTCCCATATCTACAAGCTCGTAGCTATATATCCAAGGTATTAACAGGAATCTGTCCTCAAGAATGGTCCATACACGTAAAAAAAAAAAGCCTTAGCACACCCTCCCACCATGCAAGGCCATACCTCTTTTTATTACAAATTTGTTCATTCTCCTCTGGATCTAGGGGGGTCTTCGGCTGCGCTGACCTAATGGTCACAGGACATACCGGGAATGACAACCTCCATTCTCCTTCGTGCTCATGCAAGAGCTCTCAGATATTTGCCTTCCAGCAGATATTTGGAGATGCAGCTGCAGCTATTCCATAGGTCATACATAACTCCACTTAGAGGATACAAAATGGGTATTTACCAATTCAGTGAATGTTTCAGATGTCATGAGGAAGGGGCAGGTATACATCATTACCTGTGGGGGTGTCCGGTGTTCTGGAATAGAATTGAATTGTTTGCTACCGCCCACTTGGTTAACTATGTTCTGATGGGCCGATTTGGGCCATATCTGGGTATATAGACACTAGTGAGTTCCCTTGTTCGGCGGGTGGTAGAAAACTACTATATATGATTTCTGCTGCAGGTGTGAAAAACATTTTACATACATGGAATCACCCGACAGCGCCTCCATTTAAGTTATTCCTGGAAAAACTTTCCTTCATTATGAAAATGGATTGGGTGGAGGCCTCGCAGAGGAAGGAAACTCACGTAGAAAGGTTTTTCAATTGTTGGGAAAGTAATAGAACGCTGAATCTGTATAGGCAATAAAGCTATATAAAAGAGTGCTTTTGCATAACTACCTGGTACCAAAAACACATAGTGTCGGAGGACCCACCTATCGACATGGGGTGAGCCGGAGTGTCCCATGCATGCATCTTGGGAGTCTGACCTAAACTCCCGATGAGAGCTTCAGTGGTCCGTTTCCTTTATATTTTGTTTGGTTTCCCACATTTGTTCTTTTCTTTATGTACTGGCAGTCGTGTCCTTCTTATCTTGTAACATACACCATGTGGGACATTTACTGAGGAGTCTAATAAGTGCAACTATTCTAATGGGGATTGGTGCGTATTTTGTTCTAATATCTTGTGACTGATTTATTAACACGTAGCACTGCCATAGTAAATGCATCTAAATAAAAAGGTGCAAAAAAGGCGCAACTATGAAAAAATTGCGCAGTTTTATTCACCTGGTTCTGACCAGACATTGGCCTGCGCCTGTTTATCGGACTTTTTAAAAAGTCGCAAATGATAAATTGGGCGCTAATCCCGGATTATGCGAACTTTTGGGTGAATACTTAAAACAGGCAGATTAAAAAAAAGTCGCATCTAAAAATATTCACCTGTTGAATACTGGTTCATAAATAGAACTTAGACCAAAAATGGGTGAAAAATGCATTTTACCAAAAATTTGGCGCAAACCCCTTGATAAATGTCCCCCTATGTCTTTACCGCTGGTTCATACATGCAATTTCCAACCATTCCCAATGATTGGTTGTTGTTTCATAAAAACATTTAAATATAAAATGTACAAAAAATAAACCTGACTTAAAATCCTGAGAAGATTCCTTCATTTGGTGGACTTAGGTTTTGATGATAGAAAGGAAAGAAGAAAGAACTTCTGGTTCCGGCGCTGACATGACTGGTCGCGTGTAGCAGAGCTCCCGCACCCGCCAGTCCCCGACCTCACTACAATAGAGCCGCAGTCACCGGACCACTTCAGTTAAGGGACGGCAGTGACCCCTGGCCTTACCGGGAATCAGATGGACCGGTACATATTGCGCAGCAGCCTGACTTCTTGACTGCTGATTCCCCTCCACTACGGCCCCTCGATTACTCCCTCCTTGCTGAGGAGGTGACAAGGCGACTGGCAGCCGGTATACAGCAAACGGTGGAGACAGCTATCCAAGCCTCATTTGCCATGCTGCAGGCAGAGGTGTCGGCTACGGCGGCACGGATGGACACTATGGAGCAGCGTGTGATGCATTCTCTTTTTAATGGTGTATATGGCGGCTTTGAAAAAACGCACCTGGGCGGAATACAAGGCCGCTAGCGATAAACTACGCAATGCTTACTCCTCTTATCTATCTTCCCCCACTTCTGCTAAATGTGATGAATGGAAACTAGCCAAGTCAGATTTTGACTTGTGGGCGGAACGAAAGGTAAAGGCCTCAGCCGATCGCTTGAGGGCTGAATACTTTAGGTTTGGCAACAAGTCAGGGAAACTTTTGGCTAAATTAGCCAAAGGTCAATTCTCTCCCCAATTTATATCCTCTTTATTAGAATCTGCGGGGAACCAGCATAGTGACCCTACTAACATAATAAAAATCTTGGAGGACTATTACACTCACCTTTATGCCGCACCACCCCAGGTGGAAGACCAAGGAGCTTCCTTTCTTGACTCAACCCTTCTCCCTTCCATCTCAGCAGATCAGCGAGACGCATTAAATGCAGATTTTTCGGAGGAAGAGGTTCGGTCGGCCATCAAAGGGCTGGCGAACGGTAAGGCCCCAGGCCCGGATGGGTTTAACGGAGAGTTTTATAAGACGCTCCGGGAGGAAATCATCTCTCCTTTGGCTTATTTTAATCACCTACTCCATACAGGTACTGTACCTCTCCACGCCAATACCGCTCATATAAAGCTCCTTTTAAAGCCCAACAAAGACCCCCTGCTTCCGGCGTCCTACCGCCCTATTTCCTTAATAAATGTCGACTTAAAGATCCCCTCCAAAATTCTCGCAGACAGGTTGAGCACTCTATTGCCAGAACTTATTAGTCCGGCGCAGGTTGGCTTTGTAAAGGGCCGTTCCGCAATTTATAAAATCAGGAAGGTCCTGACTGTCCTAGACAGGGTGAGGCACCATCCGGAGTCAGGCGAAACCCCTATTTTACTTGCCCTTGACGCCGAAAAGGCTTTCGACAATGTACGGTGGGACTGGCTCGGGATGGTGCTTGACCGACTGGGTATTACAGGGGCCTTCAGGACATTTCTGGGGGGGCTGTACAATGCACCAAGGGCTCGTATAGCATTGCCGTCCAGACTCTCTCCTAGCTTCCCCTTGTGTAGGGGGACGAGGCAAGGCTGCCTGCTATCTCCCCTTCTCTTTAATTTGGCCCTGGAACCTCTTGTGAGGCATCTAAGACAAAGTAATCTATATCAGGGGATCAGGGTAGGGAAAGCAATAGCTAAAGTAGCTTTTTTCGCTGATGATGCCTTGCTTTTTCTCTCGGATCCCAAGGCCCAATTGGATGTGGTGTTGGGGGATATCGCCCGGTTCGGCTCCTTCTCAGGGTATAAAATCAACCACACTAAGAGCGAAATTCTAGAGCTGGGGCGTAAGCTATCTACTGCCTTTTGGGCAGCGCGAGGCCTATCAGGAGCAGTGAAGCCACACCTCACCTACTTGGGCATTAAAATTGGTGCTGACCCTCATTCTCTTAACCAAATGAATTACCCCCCACTTATACATAAAATTTGCGCTGAACTAAAACGGTGGTTCCATTTACCTATCTCTTTCATGGGCCGGTGTCATCTGGTTAAGATGATGAGCTTCTCTTAAGCTTCTCTACCCCCTCCAGACCATTCCGGTGCTACTTAAACGTAAAGATATTCAGAAGTTACAATCTGCTTTTGTTCATTATGTGTGGTCCGGGAAGAGGCCGAGAATTTCCTTACAGAAGCTCATGTTAACTAAATTCGATGGGGGAACAAATTTCCCTAACATACGGGGTTACAATTTGTCGTGCTTATTGAGGCATGTTATGGATTGGATCAATGACACCAGTTACTACTCCAATTTATCCATGGAATCTGAATTGGCTGCCCCCTGGTCCTTACTCTCCTGTCTGCACACTAAAGTTCCCTCCTTACCACCCCTCCTCAAAAAGTCGCTGATTATACGAGATACGGTACTGGCATGGAGAGCTGTCAGAAAGACCTTTGGCCACCCATTTCTTATGTCCAAGAGGTTACCTCTTTGGAAACACCCTGAATTCCCTCAGGGACGGTCTAACCCTCTATTTAGAGAGTGGAGGGAGAAGGGCATAGAGTCAGCAAGGCAGCTAATGCATGAGTCGGCAAAACGGTGGCTTACGGAGGCTGAGATCCGGGAACAATATGGTCTGGATGGGCGTCACTTTTTGGCAATAAGGCAAGTAACTTGCTTTTGCAGGAAAAGGCTTGCAAATCTTACCGCTGAGCTATCCTCTAATACCTTTGAGGATTTTATGGCTACTGACCCTGGGCAGGTGACCCTCTCAGGAACCTACAGGGCCCTTAATGACCATTTCCTAGTCATTGACAAAAAAGCCATCTTCTCTAAATGGGCTGGCATACTAGCGGACCCTGATGTCCAAGACAAGATCCTGGAGGGCTGGGATAGTGTTAGGAAGCACGTCATATGTGAAGTCTGGAGGGAAACCTTTTTTAAGGTGATGCACAATGCTTATTTTGGTTTCAACTTACCAGCTTCGCCTCTGCACCCTAACCGAATCCTCCACTGTCCTAAATGTCGGATTCCGGCCACGGACTTTTGGCATGGCATATGGTCCTGCTCACTATCCCAGTCCTTCTGGAAGGAGGTCGTGATATATATAGCCACACATTGGAAACTGGTACTACCTGAAGAACCCCTACCCCTGATCTTCCAATCTATTGAATCTACTATTATTGACTCCTCCGGGCTGAAATTGGTTCCGCCTTTGGTGCATGGTATATAACTGATAGCTAAGAGTGTTGCTCCGGGAGTGGCTCAACCCTTCCCCGCCCACAATCTCTATGGTGGTTGAGGACCTGAAGGTCTTTTTGGCAGCAGACCGCTTAGAGGCAGAACGCAATACGGAGAAACACGCAAAGCAGTTTTTTTCTAAATGGAGGACGTTTCTTCTGAAGCATTTCACGAGAGAACAGGTCCACTCCTTTGTTTACCCATATAGACTTTCTACCTGGTACCTAAAGGAAGACCTTAAAGATGCGCTGGGCCCTCTTAGGCTGCCTCCATGAGGTTGATGCAGTCTGTGCTGGGAGGTCGGCTTCTATAGGATTACATTCCACAAGACCCCTTCAGTGACCTTTTTTTGTGTCCCCCTTTTCCGCTCCCCCCCCCCCCCCCTTGTCTTGTGTGTGAAGTGTGTTGTCGTGTTATGTGGTAGTGTTTTTTTGTTTTTTTTCTTTTTCTTCTCTCTTTCTTTTTCCCTACACTTCTGTCTTCTTTCTCCTTTATTGGACTTGGTGGGTATTCTGGGGGTGATACCGTTATTACTTAACACCCGGTTTATGACCTACTGGACATGTCTGGAGACGCCCCTATTCTTTAAGGTATACTAGATCTCCAAGACCATATTCAGTACTAGTTATTTGGTGTGTGCCTGTTAAATTTTGACTTAGTGAACCTTTTTTTTGTGATGTTTTTATTGGTTCAACCAAGGTTTGCGTTGATCTTGCTTTGGAAATTTGAATTTGAATCTGTTCTGTGATTTCTTACTCGCAATATTGCTACGATAAAATTATAAAATTGGCGCTGCGACTCCAACACGGTTTTCCACTGTATTGTCGAAGCACTAATAAATATATATTAAAAAAAAAAAGAAAGGAAAGAAGACAAAGAATTCTCACAAACCTTTATTTTCCATTTTTAGCTTAATTCTGCATTAACCCCTCGTGACCCAATTACAGAAGATTTTTCCCCAATGATAAATTAAACACAATTGACAGAATAAATAAAGACAAAATGTGTGAAAATTAAATATCAGGTTAAATAGGTAGAAAAAAATAAAATCTTTCCATTTGGAAACAGTTGAGGCATCCCAAGTGGCATAGCGGCCCGCTGGACACGATGAGGCCAATGGGGAAGTGCTGCACCTGGTGCCCAGTGCTTCCCAGTATGGGTCCCTATGGGAAGCTTTTTCTTTGTATGGGCCCCTATGGGGCGGTTGTTCCCAGTATGGGCCCCTATGGGATGCTCGTTTCCCATATGGGCCCCTATGGGAAGTTTGTTCTTTGTATCGGCCCCTATGGGAAGCTTGTTCCTTGTATTGGCCCCTATGGGATGCTCGTTCCCAGTATGAACCCCTGTGCGGTGCTTGTTCTTTGTATGTTCTATGGACTCCTATGGGACAGCACACCATGGGGTCAGATCTCCATAAGGAAGAGGTAGAGCGGTATACAGAGAGGACCCATAGACTCACATAATACAGATACTATAATATAGAGACATAACATGACCGCGTACATGGGGCCCAATCATCTCTTATAGAAATTGTTGCACATTTTAGTAAATTTTGTATAATTCTATAGAATTCTGAGATTCTATAGTAATGATAATGTGTAATAGCGGGGCAAAAATGTATGAAAGTATATATAGTGCCGGGGCTGTAGAGAAATTAAAAAGAATCCTACGATTACCTGCCCCGCAGCCCCTGTCTTCTGTCTGCCCCAGAAAAGAAGCAGGACCTGCCTGCTCAGCCAATCACTGGCCACTGAGCTTTCCTGTCTCAGCCTGTGATTGGCTGAGAGGACTGGTCCTGCTCTGAGCTCTTGGAAGCCTACAGAGGAGACGAGGGGCGGGGACAGGGAGCAGGCAGAGGAGACGAGGGGCAGGGACAGGGAGCAGGCAGAGGGGACACGGAGTAGGCAGAGACGAGGGGCGGGGACAGGGAGAAGGCAGAGGACAAAAGGGGCGGGGACAAGAAGCAGGCTGAGGAGACGAGGGGCGGGGACAGGGAGAAGGCAGAGGAGATCAGGGACAGGGAGAAGGCAGAGGAGACGAGGAGCGGGGACAGGGAGCAGGCAGAGGAGACGAGGGGCGGGGACAGGAAGGCAGCAGAGGAGATGAGGGGCGGGGACAGGGAGAAGGCAGAGGAGACGAGGGGCAGGGACAGGGAGCAGGCAGAGGGGACACGGAGTAGGCAGAGATGAGGGGCGGGGACAGGGAGCAGGCAAAGGAGATGAGGGGCGGGGACAGGGAGAAGGTAGAGGAGAAAAGGGGCGGGGACAAGAAGCAGGCTGAGGAGATGAGGGGCGGGGACAGGGAGAAGGCAGAGGAGACGAGGAGCGGGGACAGGGAGCAGGCAGAGGAGACGAGGGGCGGTGACAGGAAGGCAGCAGAGGAGATGAGGGGCGGGGACAGGGAGAAGGCAGAGGAGATGAGGGGCGGGGACAGGGAGCAGGCAGAGGAGACGAGGGGCGGGGACAGGAAGGCAGCAGAGGAGATGAGGGGCGGGGACAGGGAGAAGGCAGAGGAGATGAGGGGCGGGGACAGGGAGCAGGCAGAGGAGACGAGGGGCGGGGACAGGAAGGCAGCAGAGGAGATGAGGGGCGGGGACAGGGAGAAGGCAGAGGAGACGAGGGGCGGGGACAGGGAGCAGGCAGAGGAGACGAGGGGCGGGGACAGGAAGGCAGCAGAGGAGATGAGGGGCGGGGACAGGGAGAAGGCAGAGGAGATGAGGGGCGGGGACAGGGAGCAGGCAGAGGAGACGAGGGGCGGGGACAGGAAGGCAGCAGAGGAGATGAGGGGCGGGGACAGGGAGCAGGTAGAAAAAACAAGGGTGGAGATAGGGAGCAGGAAGAAGAAAAGGGGCGGGGACAAGGAGCAGGCAGAAGAGATGAGGGGCAGCAACAGGGAGCAGGCAGAGGAGACGGGAGCAGGCAGAGGAGACAAGTAGTGGAGAGAGGGAGCAGGCAGAGTAGAATAAAATCGGGGACAAGGAGCAGGCAAAGGAGACAAGGGACAAAACCTATATTAGGGCCTCTGACCAATCATCAACATACAAGGGTTCAACTCATATGCACAACTAAGAAAAAGAGACCCTTGAATTATTTGAATAAAGAGAATATAACCAAAGTTATTGTTTGATAAATCCCAAAACAATCCCATAAAAACAACATATACACACAAGACATTTAAAAACCGGGTGCAGGGGACCATAGCAAAATACCCACACAATCAGATTAAATTACAAAAAAAGGGGGGAAAACGGTTTATATCAATACATGGGATGGCGGATGGCTCAATCCATATACCATAATGTGCAAATACAATTGTAAAGATATGGTACAGAGTGTTGTTACAATACAATCCCCTCCCTGATAACCACTGGGGTGACCACTCCTTGATAAAGGTCCATGAAACACGTTGGGGGTGAGGTGCAGGGGGTGCAGTTATGGAGGAATGGCATTCCTAGGGGTGGTAATGGTCTGAGTGTATGACTTCTCTTTTTAGGCAATTTAGCCATTGGATTGTATTGTAACACTCTGTACCACATCTTTATAATCTTTATCACATTATGGTATATGGATTGAGCCATCCGCCATCCCATTTATTGATATAAACTGTTTTTTCCCCCTTTTTTTTTAATTTAATCTGATTGTGTGGGTATTTTGCTATGGTCCCCTGCACCCGGTTTTTAAATGTCCTGTGTGTATATGTTGTTTTTATGGGATTGTTTTGGGATTTATGAAACAAAGAATTAGTGCTTTGGTGATATGACTTTGGTTAAATTCTCTTCATTCAAATAATTCAAGGGTTTCTTTTTGTTGGTTGTGCATAAAGGAGACAAGGGACAGGGAGCAGGCAGAAGAAAAGGGGCGGGGACAGGGAGCAGGCAGAAGAAAAGGGGCGGGGACAGGGAGCAGGCAGAAGAAAAGGGGCGGGGACAGGGAGCAGGCAGAAGAAAAGGGGCGGGGACAGGGAACAGGCAGAAGAAAAGAGGCGGGGACAGGGAACAGGCAGAAGAAAAGGGGCGGGGACAGGAAGCAGGCAGAAGAAAAGGGGTGGGGACAGGGAACAGGCAGAAGAAAAGAGGCGGGGACAGGGAACAGGCAGAAGAAAAGGGGAGGGGACAGGAAGCAGGCAGAAGAAAAGGGGCGGGGACAGGGAGCAGGCAGAAGAAAAGGGACGGGGACAGGGAGCAGGCAGAAGAAAAGAGGCGGGGACAGGGAGCAGGCAGAAGAAAAGAGGCGGGGACAGGGAACATGCAGAAGAAAAGGGGCGGGGACAGGGAGCAGGCAGAAGAAAAGGGGCGGGGACAGGGAGCAGGCAGAAGAAAAGAAGCAGGGACAGGTAACAGGCAGGCGAACAGACGCTGCAAAGGACCAGCAGGAGATTGGGTTAGGTACCACAACCCTGCCACACTATATCATTTTGGCCCGCACTGGAATATCCCTAATTTCTACTGAGGCCCAGAGCAGGAGCATTATACGAGGGTTCCTAAGGCTCCTAATACACGGGCAGACACCGGCCTAATACTGGTGCCAATCGCCGATGTACAAGTCATATGACAATGGTTTGAGGAACCCTTTAACGGTAATTGCCGGGGAATGGTCCCCTGTACTATCTCTGGGTCATTCACCTCTATCACACAGGGGGATATACGCATATAGAGCCGCACAATCCCGGCCATCAGCGTTTGTCTGTTCCGCAGTCTTTTATGTGGACGATGATCAGCCTGTTAAAAAGTCCATAGGACTCTATAATAAATAATATATATGTGGTAAAGGATCCCAGAGGTCAGCATGGCGAGGAGACATGGCGGCTGGCGGCCTTCTGGGGTAGACCAATATGGTCCATAGTGAAGAGGTTTTCATTTCACAGAAATGGGATTTATGGTGGAGAACTCTTCTAGAACCAGTTACAGCAGATAAGAAGAGACAGAGAGACCCTGATCTTCCCGATCCTCTGCGCAACAGGAACAGGAAAACACATCCTGCTAGGTGGGGAACCTGTTGTCCCTCTCATGGCTCCGTTATTACAATGGTGACACTGCGGCCTTAAAGTGGAATCATAACTGAGGTTCAGAGTCATTGGGGCGGGCCCAGCAGCTTCTCTCTGCCCCCCGGCCTTGATTGATAGGTCAGTATTCTAGAACAGTCTGTTCCTTACCTGCTGTACACGATTCTTGTTCCACCTTGGTAATCACTGGGGGGCAGTTTCACAGAAACTACAATGATCACTGTGGATGATGACACCTCGTTCTCCCCTAATACCCCCCACTAAGGGTCCATTTACACAGAAAGATTATCTGACAGATTATTTGCCAAAGATTTGAAGCCAAAGCCAGGAATGGATTTGAAAAGAGCAGAAATCTCAGTCTTGCTTTTATGATCTGATCTCTGTTTATAGTCTGTTTCTGGCTTTGGCTGCAAATCTTTGGCAGATAATCTGTCAGATAATCTTTCTGTGTAAATGGACTCTTAAGGCCCTATTACACAAACAAATCTGACGACAGATTATCTGCCAAAGATTTGAAGCCAAACCCAGGAGTGGATTTAAAAAGAGCAGAAATCTCAGTCTTTCCTTTATGACCTGTTCTCTGTTTATAGTCTGTTCCTGGTTTGGCTTCAAATCTTTGGCAGATAATCTGTGGTCAGATCTGTTGGTGTAATAGGGCCTTCAGTCTCAGTCCTTGGGACTCTACATTGTTATAGACTTCATGTTATTCCTTCACTAGTTGGAGAAATTTGACTTTGGGACTAGAAAAGCAGTCCTGTTCTGTTGTTTCCTATAAGGAAGTTGCTGATTGGTTGCGGACCGATGACATCACACGTCTTCTCTTTAAGAGCGCTTTAATCTGAAACATGGAAACCTGGAGATTATAATCACATTCCATCAGCAGTGACATCATAAAGCTTCTCCATAATCCAGGGTATTGTGGGACTGAACAGGTGGGCGGGTGTATGCAAATGTTCCCTAAAGCTGGTGTTCCTAGGAAGATAATGGGCGGGGCTTAAATGGTTCTACAAATGGGGATTTATTCTTTTTTTGGAGGGTTATGTCCTCCTTCTATATTTGGTGAGTGGGCGAGCTCTTCCTGCTGTGATGTCACATGTCTGCTTCCTCTCACTGTAAAACCTGCAGCTGCATCCCCCTCCTCCCACACCAACCTGTTGTCTTTCTCACCAGCAGCTATAAGGGTATACGGAAGGAGCTGTGCTATTAGGAATATAATAAAGGGAAGATTCTCTAGTATGTACCTGCTCGGAAAACTCTCCAGGAGGCACCAGGTGGGCCGGCTGCTCGTTCTCCAGGTTGCGGGTGCTTGGATCACCCCCATAGAAAAGCAGGAGCTGGATCAGATACTCAGTGGAGCGAGTAGGTGGTAAAGCCGCTGCCATGTGCAAAGCTGTATTTCCATGGGCCTGTATGAAAGAGGTGGATGTAAATCTGACAATATGGTCGGGAAGTAAAGAAAGAAACATTATAAAGACGCGGAAGCATCAGATGTTCTAGAGCTAACCACAGCTAACTCTGGCCATCCACTATGGTTCAATGACTATGGACATGTCTTCTTGGTGGCCAATGGGTGTAGGTCAACCTAAATGGGTGACATGTAGAGATGAGCAAACCTGGAGCAGCTGGAGTCCATCTGAACCCGAACTTTTGGCATATGATTAGTGGTGGCTGCTGAACTTGGATAAAGCCCTAAGGCTATGTGGAAATCATGGATATAGTCATTGGCTGTATCCATGTTTTCCAGACAACCTTAGAGCTTTATCCAAGTTCAGCAGCCACCGCTAATCAAATGCCGAACGTTCGGGTTCGGATGGACCCAACCCGAACCGGTTCGCTCATCTCTAGTGACATGTCCCTGAGGATATCAATGGTTTTCTGAGCTGTCAGAGGCTCCACTAGTGTGCTAAGGCTAGGTCTGGGTTCCTCCATCATAAGTGTTGAGCAGACATGCTGAACTGTTGGGGTATGGCAGCCTTCTCCAAACCTGAGCTCTCAGGATTTGACTCTTGGTGGCTGGAGAAGATAGATGCAGCCCTAGGGAGCATGGGAAAACATGAACACAACCTATTAGTGTATCCATGTTTTCTAGGACTCCCTAGGGAGGCATCCAACTTTTCTAGCCGACAAGAGTCAAATCCTGAGCGCTCAGGTTTGGAGAAGGTTGCCATACCCCAACAGTTCAGCATGTCTGCTCAACACTATCCATCATGAAGACCAGCTGACCATACAGAACTGCAGGAATTACATTCCGGGGAGACTAAATCCACCGTGAGGAACGATGGAGAGCAGGGCTCGTGTCCAGCAAGGTATGAGGTCAGGACAAAAACACTACGTGTGATGGAGAAGACCACCCATGGTCATATATAATGGAGACCATACCTTGTGGTCAATTAGCTACAAATTGTAATGGTGTCCAAGATCAGAAAGAGGATACAGCTTTTCTATTGTTGGAAATAGAACGTGAGAAGATGGAGTCGGTATTGCTCACCTTCACGTTGATGAGTCCAGGGTGATTGGCATGAGACATCTCAAGGAAATACTTGACTAGAGGGATGTTCCCAGCTTGCACGGCCAGGTGGAGCACTGTCTTGTTACTCTTGATTTCCTGTTTAATGAAGTCAATATCTGTTTCATGTCACCTACAATGGATTCTGCCTCTTCCTACCAAGTATTAAAGTTGGCCGGATATGGGCAAATATTCCAGAAATACATTAGGAAATACACAAAGTAGAAGCTGTTGTGGCCATCAATGGCTGGAGGCAACAAACATGGAGAGTCCATCTTCTGCTTAGTGGTAATGTAGCATTATATAGTGATCGGTCATATATATATGGATGGCTGGGACCACCAGAGATCTCCTATAGCATTATATAGTGATCGGTCATATACATGGATGGCTGGGACCACCAGAGATCTATAGCATTATATAGTGATCGGTCATATATATATGGATGGCTGGGACCACCAGAGATCTCCTATAGCATTATATAGTGATCGGTCATATACATGGATGGCTGGGACCACCAGAGATCTATAGCATTATATAGTGATCGGTCATATACATGGATGGCTGGGACCACCAGAGATCTATAGCATTATATAGTGATCAGTCATATACATGGATGGCTGGGACCACCAGAGATCTATAGCATTATATAGTGATCGGTCATATACATGGATGACTGGGACCACCAGAGATCTATAGCATTATATAGTGATCGGTCATATACATGGATGGCTGGGACCACCAGAGATCTATAGCATTATATAGTGATCGGTCATATATATATGGATGGCTGGGACCACCAGAGATCTCCTATAGCATTATATAGTGATCGGTCATATACATGGATGGCTGGGACCACCAGAGATCTATAGCATTATATAGTGATCGGTCATATATATATGGATGGCTGGGACCACCAGAGATCTCCTATAGCATTATATAGTGATCGGTCATATACATGGATGGCTGGGACCACCAGAGATCTATAGCATTATATAGTGATCGGTCATGTACATGGATGGCTGGGACCACCAGAGATCTCCTATAGCATTATATAGTGATCGGTCATGTACATGGATGGCTGGGACCACCAGAGATCTATAGCATTATATAGTGATCGGTCATATACATGGATGGCTGGGACCACCAGAGATCTATAGCATTATATAGTGATCGATCATATACATGGATGCTGGGACCACCAGAGATCTCCTATAGCATTATATAGTGATCGGTCATATACATGGATGGCTGGGACCACCAGAGATCTATAGCATTATATAGTGATCGATCATATACATGGATGGCTGGGACCACCAGAGATCTATAGCATTATATAGTGATCGGTCATATACATGGATGACTGGGACCACCAGAGATCTATAGCATTATATAATGATCGGTCATATACATGGATGGCTGGGACCACCAGAGATCTATAGCATTATATAGTGATCGGTCATATACATGGATGGCTGGGACCACCAGAGATCTCCTGTAGCATTATATAGTGATCGGTCATATACATGGATGGCTGGGACCACCAGAGATCTATAGCATTATATAGTGATCGGTCATATACATGGATGCTGGGACCACCAGAGATCTATAGCATTATATAGTGATCGGTCATATACATGGATGGCTGGGACCACCAGAGATCTCCTATAGCATTATATAGTGATCAGTCATATACATGGATGGCTGGGACCACCAGAGATCTATAGCATTATATAGTGATCGGTCATATACATGGATGGCTGGGACCACCAGAGATCTATAGCATTATATAGTGATCGGTCATATACATGGATGCTGGGACCACCAGAGATCTCCTATAGCATTATATAGTGATCAGTCATATATATGGATGGCTGGGACCACCAGAGATCTCCTATAGCATTATATAGTGATCGGTCATATACATGGATGGCTGGGACCACCAGAGATCTATAGCATTATATAGTGATCGGTCATATACATGGATGCTGGGACCACCAGAGATCTCCTATAGCATTATATAGTGATCGGTCATATACATGGATGCTGGGACCACCAGAGATCTCCTATAGCATTATATAGTGATCGGTCATATACATGGATGGCTGGGACCACCAGAGATCTATAGCATTATATAGTGATCGGTCATATACATGGATGACTGGGACCACCAGAGATCTATAGCATTATATAATGATCGGTCATATACATGGATGGCTGGGACCACCAGAGATCTATAGCATTATATAGTGATCGGTCATATACATGGATGGCTGGGACCACCAGAGATCTCCTGTAGCATTATATAGTGATCGGTCATATACATGGATGGCTGGGACCACCAGAGATCTATAGCATTATATAGTGATCGGTCATATACATGGATGCTGGGACCACCAGAGATCTATAGCATTATATAGTGATCGGTCATATACATGGATGGCTGGGACCACCAGAGATCTCCTATAGCATTATATAGTGATCAGTCATATACATGGATGGCTGGGACCACCAGAGATCTATAGCATTATATAGTGATCGGTCATATACATGGATGGCTGGGACCACCAGAGATCTATAGCATTATATAGTGATCGGTCATATACATGGATGCTGGGACCACCAGAGATCTCCTATAGCATTATATAGTGATCAGTCATATATATGGATGGCTGGGACCACCAGAGATCTCCTATAGCATTATATAGTGATCGGTCATATACATGGATGGCTGGGACCACCAGAGATCTATAGCATTATATAGTGATCGGTCATATACATGGATGCTGGGACCACCAGAGATCTCCTATAGCATTATATAGTGATCGGTCATATACATGGATGCTGGGACCACCAGAGATCTATAGCATTATATAGTGATCGGTCATATACATGGATGGCTGGGACCACCAGAGATCTCCTGTAGCATTATATAGTGATCGGTCATATACATGGATGGCTGGGACCACCAGAGATCTATAGCATTATATAGTGATCGATCATATACATGGATGCTGGGACCACCAGAGATCTCCTATAGCATTATATAGTGATCAGTCATATATATGGATGGCTGGGACCACCAGAGATCTCCTATAGCATTATATAGTGATCGGTCATATACATGGATGGCTGGGACCACCAGAGATCTATAGCATTATATAGTGATCGATCATATACATGGATGGCTGAGACCACCAGAGATCTCCTGTAGCATTATATAGTGATCAGTCATATACATGGATGGCTGGGACCACCAGAGATCTCCTATAGCATTATATAGTGAACGGTCATATACATGGATGACTGGGACCACCAGAGATCTATAGCATTATATAGTGAACGGTCATATACATGGATGACTGGGACCACCAGAGATCTCCTGTAGCATTATATAGTGATCAGTCATATACATGGATGACTGGGACCACCAGAGATCTATAGCATTATATAGTGAACGGTCATATACATGGATGGCTGGGACCACCAGAGATCTATAGCATTATATAATGATCGGTCATATACATGGATGGCTGGGACCACCAGAGATCTATAGCATTATAAAGTGATCGGTCATATACATGGATGGCTGGGACCACCAGAGATCTCCTGTAGCATTATATAATGATCGGTCATATACATGGATGGCTGGGACCACCAGAGATCTCCTATAGCATTATATAGTGATCGGTCATGTACATGGATGGCTGGGACCACCAGAGATCTATAGCATTATATAGTGATCGGTCATATACATGGATGGCTGGGACCACCAGAGATCTATAGCATTATATAGTGATCGGTCATATACATGGATGGCTGGGACCACCAGAGATCTATAGCATTATATAGTGATCGATCATATACATGGATGGCTGGGACCACCAGAGATCTCCTGTAGCATTATATAGTGATCGGTCATATACATGGATGGCTGAGACCACCAGAGATCTCCTATAGCATTATATAGTGATCGGTCATATACATGGATGCTGGGACCACCAATAACCTTATAACCATAGATGAAGCTCTTCCTGCCCTGACGGTAATAGTAGGATATGGAGATCTAATTGCCAGATCAGAGATAGGGTGACCCCCTACCACTGTAATGTAATTGGAGGATGTGAGGTACTATGGCACCTGGGGGCCTAACGAAAGGCAAAAATGTTGCTTCTTCCTTAAGTAGTCATCACTTAGAGGTCAATGTAGTGACCAGCGGAGTATCGGGTAAGTACTGGTACCTGACTGGTGCAGCTGGCCCCCATTTGCAGCAGTAGTTGGATACAAGCAATGGTTTCCTTCTCACGTTGCTGAGGGTTTGGGCTGTTCTGGCTCTTTTTGCTCTTGTAGGCGTTGTTGTGTGAGATTACAGCACAGTGTAGCGGAGTCAGTCCTGCGGGATCAGGAGAAACAAGTCTACAGTGAACCAAGCCTGTGTGACATGGAGAGGAGGATCAGTGGGCACAACTCTATAAAACGCCTTACGGGTCATGGGTATTGTTGAGCGGAGTTCTCAAACTGTTTGGATTTGACAACAATCTCAGAGTCCGAAGCTTAAGCATTTGACTCCCACGTCTGAAGATGTTGGATGCAGCCTTAAGGCCGCTAGAAAAACATAGATACAGCCAATGGCTGTCAGGAGGTAACGTGTGTACGCTATGGCTGTCAGGAGGTAACGTGTGTATCCTATGGCTGTCAGGAGGTGACATGTGTACGCTATGGCTGTCAGGAGGTAACATGTGTATGCTATGGCTGTCAGGAGGTAACATGTGTATCCTATGGCTGTCAGGGGGTAACGTGTGTACGCTATGGCTGTCAGGAGGTAACGTGTGTATCCTATGGCTGTCAGGAGGTAACATGTGTATGCTATGGCTGTCAGGAGGTAACATGTGTATCCTATGGCTGTCAGGAGGTAACGTGTACGCTATGGCTGTCAGGAGGTAACACGTGTATGCTATGGCTGTCAGGAGGTAACACGTGTATGCTATGGCTGTCAGGAGGTAACACGTGTATGCTATGGCTGTCAGGAGGTAACATGCGTATGCTATGGCTGTCAGGAGGTAACGTGTGTATGCTATGGCTGTCAGGAGGTAACATGTGTATGCTATGGCTGTCAGGAGGTAACGTGTGTATGCTATGGCTGTCAGGAGGTAACATGTGTATCCTATGGCTGTCAGGAGGTAACATGTGTATGCTATGGCTGTCAGGAGGTGACATGTGTATGCTATGGCTGTCAGGAGGTAACGTGTGTATGCTATGGCTGTCAGGAGGTGACATGTGTATGCTATGGCTGTCAGGAGGTAACATGTGTATGCTATGGCTGTCAGGAGGTAACATGTGAATGCTATGGCTGCCGCGAAGTGTGGCCTTCGGCTGTATCCATGTTTTACAGGACTCCGTAGAGTTTGGAGCCAAATACCAAACATTCTGGTTGGGAGAACAGTTTGGTAGCCCTTTCCCTTGGACTGTTTGGACACTGTAGCCCGGCTTATTTACTGTATACACCTCATATAAACATAGGAATATAGAAGTTTTCCATCTAACCTTCATAATTTCTGGCCTCCACCTCAATATTCTTCTCATGCTGAAGGGTCACGTAGACCTAGAAAGAAAAAAATGTACATTTTAGTAAGATGATAGATGGAGAAAACACCATCACGTCGCCTTATGTAAGTGGAACAATGTATTTTTTGGGAGGGAAAAGCTTGTAGACAAGCAATATGGCGGCCATTGCACCTCTCGAGTCCTGCTCACTAGAAAGAATACGGCTCAAGGACTTTTTGGAAAAACATTTTTTAAAGCAAGTTCACCTTGAGGACACTAGAGAGTCCATAGGTTGCTGCGATATGGAGAGCGGTCTGTCCTTTCCAGTCGCAAGCATTGGCATCTGCCCCTAGAGTCAGGAGGTCATAGACGATCTCAGGCTGGTTGGCGGTCACGGCCACCAGGAGAGGAGACTGTGGAGGAAAGGAGAGGTGAGCTGGGGTTGGGGGGCTCTCTTTCTCATACTCTTTGGACATTATTGGCTCTTCTATGATTGACATCTGACCTTCCCATAATGCTCCTTGGCATCCAGCTGATCGTACTGAACGAAGCGCTCAGCCACAGCGTAAGACTGACAGCGCAGGCCTCTTGCTGCATAGAGGTGAAGGATTCTGGGAAGAATTATGACATGAAGAAACAGATCAATAAGCCTCAAAACTCTACTGACCTGGAGCCCCAGGGATACATAGGGAGGACCTGCTATCCCAGGACTGGAAGAACCATGTGGCCACTTACGTGTCTCCATCCTCATCACGATGCAGAAGTTGTTCAGGACTAATGCCCCGGACTTGGCTTCTGGCTTCTTCTAACTCCAGAGGCATCAGATCTGGAACCACGGATCCCGGCATCCTGAGAAACGTCTCTCCTCCGACGGCAGAACAAGTCCCTGAGCTGTGTCCCATCCAGGATGGATTATGGGTAAAAGTGGCCATGTAGGAACCTGATGGCGTCACCTTGTAAAGATAAGAAGGGATGTTACGTAGGTATAGTAACTGGATATTATGTACAATAGACGGGGGAGGAGAAGAGCGATGTTACGTAGGTATAGTAACTTATATACAATAGACGGGGGAGGAGAAGGGCGATATTACGTAGGTATAGTAACTTATATACAATAGAAGGGGGAGGAGAAGGGCGATATTACGTAGGTATAGTAACTGGATATTATGTACAATAGACGGGGGAGGAGAAGGGCGATGTTACGTAGGTATAGTAACTGGATATTATGTACAATAGACGGGGGAGGAGAAGGGCGATATTACGTAGGTATAGTAACTTATATACAATAGACGAGGGAGGAGAAGGGCGATGTTACGTAGGTATAGTAACTTATATACAATAGACGAGGGAGGAGAAGGGCGATGTTACGTAGGTATAGTAACTGGATATTATGTACAATAGACGGGGGAGGTGAAGGGCGATGTTACGTAGGTATAGTAACATATACAATAGACGGGAGAGGAGAAGGGCGATGTTACGTAGGTATAGTAACTGGATATTATGTGCAATAGACGGGGGAGGTGAAGGGCGATGTTACGTAGGTATAGTAACTTATATACAATAGACGGGGGAGGAGAAGGGCGATGTTACGTAGGTATAGTAACTTATATACAATAGACGAGGGAGGAGAAGGGCGATGTTACGTAGGTATAGTAACTGGATATTATATACAATAGACGAGGGAGGAGAAGGGCGATGTTACGTAGGTATAGTAACTTATATATAATAGACGAGGGAGGAGAAGGGTGATGTTACGTAGGTATAGTAACTTATATACAATAGACGAGGGAGGAGAAGAGCGATGTTACGTAGGTATAGTAACTTATATATAATAGACGGGGGAGGAGAAGAGCGATGTTACGTAGGTATAGTAACTTATATACAATAGACGGGGGAGGAGAAGGGCGATGTTACGTAGGTTTAGTAACTGGATATTATGTACAATAGACGGGGAGGAGAAGGGCGATGTTACGTAGGTATAGTAACTGGATATTATATACAATAGACGGGGGAGGAGAAGGGCGATGTTACGTAGGTATAGTAACTGGATATTATGTACAATAGACGGGGGAGGAGAAGAGCGATGTTACGTAGGTATAGTAACTTATACAATAGACGGGGGAGGAGAAGAGCGATGTTATGTAGGTATAGTAACTTATATACAATAGACGGGGGAGGAGAAGGGCGATGTTACGTAGGTATAGTAACTGGATATTTTATACAATAGACGAGGGAGGAGAAGGGCGATGTTACGTAGGTATAGTAACTGGATATTATGTACAATAGACGGGGGAGGAGAAGAGCGATGTTACGTAGGTATAGTAACTTATGTACAATAGACGGGGAGGAGAAGGGCGATGTTACGTAGGTATAGTAACTTATGTACAATAGACGGGGAGGAGAAGGGCGATGTTACGTAGGTATAGTAACTTATATACAATAGACGAGGGAGGAGAAGAGCGATGTTACGTAGGTATAGTAACTTATATACAATAGACGAGGGAGGAGAAGGGCGATGTTACGTAGGTATAGTAACTGGATATTATGTACAATAGACGGGGGAGGAGAAGGGCGATGTTACATAGGTATAGTAACTGGATATTATATACAATAGACGGGGGAGGAGAAGGGCGATGTTACGTAGGTATAGTAACTGGATATTATATACAATAGACGAAGGAGGAGAAGGGCGATGTTACGTAGGTATAGTAACTGGATATTATATACAATAGACGAGGGAGGAGAAGGGCGATGTTACGTAGGTATAGTAACTTATATACAATAGACGAGGGAGGAGAAGGGCGATGTTACGTAGGTATAGTAACTTATATACAATAGACGAGGGAGGAGAAGAGCGATGTTACGTAGGTATAGTAACTTATATACAATAGACGAGGGAGGAGAAGGGCGATGTTACGTAGGTATAGTAACTGGATATTATATATAATAGACGAGGGAGGAGAAGGGCGATGTTACGTAGGTATAGTAACTGGATATTATATATAATAGACGAGGGAGGAGAAGAGCGATGTTACGTAGGTATAGTAACTGGATATTATATACAATAGACGGGGGAGGAGAAGGACGATGTTACGTAGGTATAGTAACTTATATATAATAGACGAGGGAGGAGAAGGGTGATGTTACGTAGGTATGGTAACTGGATATTTTGTACAATAGACGGGGGAGGAGAAGGGCGATGTTACGTAGGTATAGTAACTTATATACAATAGACGGGGGAGGAGAAGGGCGATGTTACGTAGGTATAGTAACTGGATATTATGTACAATAGACGGGGAGGAGAAGGGCGATGTTACGTAGGTATAGTAACTGGATATTATGTACAATAGACGGGGGAGGAGAAGGGCGATGTTACATAGGTATAGTAACTTATATACAATAGACGGGGGAGGAGAAGAGCGATGTTACGTAGGTATAGTAACTGGATATTATATACAATAGACGGGGGAGGAGAAGGGCGATGTTACGTAGGTATAGTAACTTATATACAATAGACGGGGGAGGAGAAGGGCGATGTTACATAGGTATAGTAACTGGATATTATATACAATAGACGAGGGAGGAGAAGAGCGATGTTACGTAGGTATAGTAACTTATATACAATAGACGAGGGAGGAGAAGAGCGATGTTACGTAGGTATAGTAACTTATATACAATAGACGAGGGAGGAGAAGGGCGATGTTACGTAGGTATAGTAACTTATATACAATAGACGAGGGAGGAGAAGGGCGATGTTACGTAGGTATAGTAACTTATATACAATAGACGAGGGAGGAGAAGGGCGATGTTACGTAGGTATAGTAACTTATATATAATAGACGAGGGAGGAGAAGGGCGATGTTACATAGGTATAGTAACTGGATATTATATACAATAGACGAGGGAGGAGAAGGGCGATGTTACGTAGGTATAGTAACTTATATACAATAGACGAGGGAGGAGAAGGGCGATGTTACGTAGGTATAGTAACTTATATACAATAGACGAGGGAGGAGAAGGGCGATGTTACGTAGGTATAGTAACTTATATATAATAGACGAGGGAGGAGAAGAGCGATGTTACGTAGGTATAGTAACTTATATACAATAGACGAGGGAGGAGAAGAGCGATGTTACGTAGGTATAGTAACTGGATATTATATACAATAGACGGGGGAGGAGAAGGGCGATGTTACGCAGGTATAGTAACTGGATATTATATACAATAGACGGGGGAGGAGAAGGGCGATGTTACGTAGGTATAGTAACTGGATATTATATACAATAGACGAGGGAGGAGAAGGGCGATGTTACGTAGGTATAGTAACTGGATATTATGTACAATAGACGGGGGAGGAGAAGGGCGATGTTACGTAGGTATAGTAACTGGATATTATATACAATAGACGGGGGAGGAGAAGGGCGATGTTACGTAGGTATAGTAACTTATATACAATAGACGGGGGAGGAGAAGGGCGATGTTACGTAGGTATAGTAACTTATATACAATAGACGGGGGAGGAGAAGGGCGATGTTACGTAGGTATAGTAACTTATATATAATAGACGAGGGAGGAGAAGGGTGATGTTACGTAGGTATAGTAACTTATATACAATAGACGAGGGAGGAGAAGGGCGATGTTACGTAGGTATAGTAACTGGATATTATATACAATAGACGGGGGAGGAGAAGGGCGATGTTACATAGGTATAGTAACTTATATACAATAGACGGGGAGGAGAAGGGCGATGTTACGTAGGTATAGTAACTTATATATAATAGACGAGGGAGGAGAAGGGCGATGTTACGTAGGTATAGTAACTGGATATTATGTACAATAGACGGGGGAGGAGAAGGGCGATGTTACGTAGGTATAGTAACTGGATATTATATACAATAGACGAGGGAGGAGAAGGGCGATGTTACGTAGGTATAGTAACTTATATACAATAGACGGGGGAGGAGAAGGGCGATGTTACGTAGGTATAGTAACTGGATATTATGTACAATAGACGGGGGAGGAGAAGGGCGATGTTACGTAGGTATAGTAACTGGATATTATATACAATAGACGGGGGAGGAGAAGGGCGATGTTACGTAGGTATAGTAACTGGATATTATATACAATAGACGGGGGAGGAGAAGGGCGATGTTACGTAGGTATAGTAACTTATATACAATAGACGGGGGAGGAGAAGGGCGATGTTACGTAGGTATAGTAACTGGATATTATATACAATAGACGGGGGAGGAGAAGAGCGATGTTACGTAGGTATAGTAACTGGATATTATGTACAATAGACGGGGGAGGAGAAGAGCGATGTTACGTAGGTATAGTACCTTATGTGCAATAGACGGGGGAGGAGAAGGGCGATGTTACGTAGGTATAGTAACTTATATACAATAGACGAGGGAGGAGAAGGGCGATGTTACGTAGGTATAGTAACTGGATATTATATACAATAGACGAGGGAGGAGAAGGGCGATGTTACGTAGGTATAGTAACTGGATATTATATACAATAGACGGGGGAGGAGAAGGGCGATGTTACGTAGGTATAGTAACTGGATATTATATACAATAGACGGGGGAGGAGAAGAGCGATGTTACGTAGGTATAGTACCTTATGTGCAATAGACGGGGGAGGAGAAGGGCGATGTTACGTAGGTATAGTAACTTTTTTACAATAGACGAGGGAGGAGAAGAGCGATGTTACGTAGGTTTAGTAACTGGATATTATATACAATAGACGAGGGAGGAGAAGGGCGATGTTACGTAGGTTTAGTAACTGGATATTATATACAATAGACGGGGGAGGAGAAGAGCGATGTTACGTAGGTATAGTAACTTATATACAATAGACGAGGGAGGAGAAGAGCGATGTTACGTAGGTATAGTAACTTATATACAATAGACGAGGGAGGAGAAGAGCGATGTTACGTAGGTATAGTAACTTATATATAATAGACGAGGGAGGAGAAGGGCGATGTTACGTAGGTATAGTAACTTATATACAATAGACGAGGGAGGAGAAGGGCGATGTTACGTAGGTATAGTAACTTATATACAATAGACGGGGGAGGAGAAGGGCGATGTTACGTAGGTATAGTAACTTATGTACAATAGACGAGGGAGGAGAAGGGTGATGTTACGTAGGTATAGTAACTTATATACAATAGACGGGGGAGGAGAAGAGCGATGTTACGTAGGTATAGTAACTGGATATTATATACAATAGACGAGGGAGGAGAAGGGCGATGTTACGTAGGTATAGTAACTGGATATTATATACAATAGACGAAGGAGGAGAAGGGCGATGTTACGTAGGTATAGTAACTTATGTACAATAGACGAGGGAGGAGAAGGGCGATGTTACGTAGGTTTAGTAACTGGATATTATATACAATAGACAGGGGAGGAGAAGGGCGATGTTACGTAGGTATGGTAACTGGATATAATATACAATAGACGGGGGAGGAGAAGGGCGATGTTACGTAGGTATAGTAACTGGATATTATATACAATAGACGGGGGAGGAGAAGGACGATTTTACGTAGGTATAGTAACTTATATACAATAGACGGGGGAGGAGAAGGACGATGTTACGTAGGTATAGTAACTGGATATTATATACAATAGACGAGGGAGGAGAAGAGCTATGTTACGTAGGTATAGTAACTGGATATTATGTACAATAGACGAGGGAGGAGAAGAGCGTTGTTACGTAGGTTTAGTAACTGGATATTATATACAATAGACGGGGGAGGAGAAGGGCGATGTTACGTAGGTATAGTAACTGGATATTATATACAATAGACGAGGGAGGAGAAGGGCGATGTTACGTAGGTATAGTAACTTATATACAATAGACGGGGGAGGAGAAGAGCGATGTTACGTAGGTATAGTAACTGGATATTATGTACAATAGACGGGGGAGGAGAAGAGCGATGTTACGTAGGTATAGTAACTTATATACAATAGACGGGGGAGGAGAAGGGCGATGTTACGTAGGTATAGTAACTGGATATTATGTGCAATAGACGGGGGAGGAGAAGGGCGATGTTACGTAGGTATAGTAACTTATATACAATAGACGGGAGAGGAGAAGGGCGATGTTACGTAGGTATAGTAACTGGATATTATATACAATAGACGGGGGAGGAGAAGAGCGATGTTACATAGGTATAGTAACTGGATATTATGTACAATAGACGGGGGAGGAGAAGAGCGATGTTACGTAGGTATAGTAACTTATACAATAGACGGGAGAGGAGAAGGGCGATGTTACGTAGGTATAGTAACTTATATACAATAGACGGGGGAGGAGAAGGGCGATATTACGTAGGTATAGTAACTTATATACAATAGAAGGGGGAGGAGAAGGGCGATATTACGTAGGTATAGTAACTGGATATTATGTACAATAGACGGGGGAGGAGAAGGGCGATGTTACGTAGGTATAGTAACTGGATATTATGTACAATAGACGGGGGAGGAGAAGGGCGATATTACGTAGGTATAGTAACTTATATACAATAGACGAGGGAGGAGAAGGGCGATGTTACGTAGGTATAGTAACTGGATATTATGTACAATAGACGGGGGAGGTGAAGGGCGATGTTACGTAGGTATAGTAACATATACAATAGACGGGAGAGGAGAAGGGCGATGTTACGTAGGTATAGTAACTGGATATTATGTGCAATAGACGGGGGAGGTGAAGGGCGATGTTACGTAGGTATAGTAACTTATATACAATAGACGGGGGAGGAGAAGGGCGATGTTACGTAGGTATAGTAACTGGATATTATATACAATAGACGGGGAGGAGAAGGGCGATGTTACGTAGGTATAGTAACTTATATACAATAGACGGGGGAGGAGAAGGGCGATGTTACATAGGTATAGTAACTGGATATTATATACAATAGACGAGGGAGGAGAAGAGCGATGTTACGTAGGTATAGTAACTTATATACAATAGACGAGGGAGGAGAAGAGCGATGTTACGTAGGTATAGTAACTTATATACAATAGACGAGGGAGGAGAAGGGCGATGTTACGTAGGTATAGTAACTTATATACAATAGACGAGGGAGGAGAAGGGCGATGTTACGTAGGTATAGTAACTTATATACAATAGACGAGGGAGGAGAAGGGCGATGTTACGTAGGTATAGTAACTTATATATAATAGACGAGGGAGGAGAAGGGCGATGTTACATAGGTATAGTAACTGGATATTATATACAATAGACGAGGGAGGAGAAGGGCGATGTTACGTAGGTATAGTAACTTATATACAATAGACGAGGGAGGAGAAGGGCGATGTTACGTAGGTATAGTAACTTATATACAATAGACGAGGGAGGAGAAGGGCGATGTTACGTAGGTATAGTAACTTATATATAATAGACGAGGGAGGAGAAGAGCGATGTTACGTAGGTATAGTAACTTATATACAATAGACGAGGGAGGAGAAGAGCGATGTTACGTAGGTATAGTAACTGGATATTATATACAATAGACGGGGGAGGAGAAGGGCGATGTTACGCAGGTATAGTAACTGGATATTATATACAATAGACGGGGGAGCAGAAGGGCGATGTTACGTAGGTATAGTAACTGGATATTATATACAATAGACGAGGGAGGAGAAGGGCGATGTTACGTAGGTATAGTAACTGGATATTATGTACAATAGACGGGGGAGGAGAAGGGCGATGTTACGTAGGTATAGTAACTGGATATTATATACAATAGACGGGGGAGGAGAAGGGCGATGTTACATAGGTATAGTAACTTATATACAATAGACGGGGGAGGAGAAGGGCGATGTTACGTAGGTATAGTAACTTATATACAATAGACGGGGGAGGAGAAGGGCGATGTTACGTAGGTATAGTAACTTATATATAATAGACGAGGGAGGAGAAGGGTGATGTTACGTAGGTATAGTAACTTATATACAATAGACGAGGGAGGAGAAGGGCGATGTTACGTAGGTATAGTAACTGGATATTATATACAATAGACGGGGGAGGAGAAGGGCGATGTTACATAGGTATAGTAACTTATATACAATAGACGGGGAGGAGAAGGGCGATGTTACGTAGGTATAGTAACTTATATATAATAGACGAGGGAGGAGAAGGGCGATGTTACGTAGGTATAGTAACTGGATATTATGTACAATAGACGGGGGAGGAGAAGGGCGATGTTACGTAGGTATAGTAACTGGATATTATATACAATAGACGAGGGAGGAGAAGGGCGATGTTACGTAGGTATAGTAACTTATATACAATAGACGGGGGAGGAGAAGGGCGATGTTACGTAGGTATAGTAACTGGATATTATGTACAATAGACGGGGGAGGAGAAGGGCGATGTTACGTAGGTATAGTAACTGGATATTATATACAATAGACGGGGGAGGAGAAGGGCGATGTTACGTAGGTATAGTAACTGGATATTATATACAATAGACGGGGGAGGAGAAGGGCGATGTTACGTAGGTATAGTAACTTATATACAATAGACGGGGGAGGAGAAGGGCGATGTTACGTAGGTATAGTAACTGGATATTATATACAATAGACGGGGGAGGAGAAGAGCGATGTTACGTAGGTATAGTAACTGGATATTATGTACAATAGACGGGGGAGGAGAAGAGCGATGTTACGTAGGTATAGTACCTTATGTGCAATAGACGGGGGAGGAGAAGGGCGATGTTACGTAGGTATAGTAACTTATATACAATAGACGAGGGAGGAGAAGGGCGATGTTACGTAGGTATAGTAACTGGATATTATATACAATAGACGGGGGAGGAGAAGAGCGATGTTACGTAGGTATAGTACCTTATGTGCAATAGACGGGGGAGGAGAAGGGCGATGTTACGTAGGTATAGTAACTTTTTTACAATAGACGAGGGAGGAGAAGAGCGATGTTACGTAGGTTTAGTAACTGGATATTATATACAATAGACGAGGGAGGAGAAGGGCGATGTTACGTAGGTTTAGTAACTGGATATTATATACAATAGACGGGGGAGGAGAAGAGCGATGTTACGTAGGTATAGTAACTTATATACAATAGACGAGGGAGGAGAAGAGCGATGTTACGTAGGTATAGTAACTTATATACAATAGACGAGGGAGGAGAAGAGCGATGTTACGTAGGTATAGTAACTTATATATAATAGACGAGGGAGGAGAAGGGCGATGTTACGTAGGTATAGTAACTTATATACAATAGACGAGGGAGGAGAAGGGCGATGTTACGTAGGTATAGTAACTTATATACAATAGACGGGGGAGGAGAAGGGCGATGTTACGTAGGTATAGTAACTTATGTACAATAGACGAGGGAGGAGAAGGGTGATGTTACGTAGGTATAGTAACTTATATACAATAGACGGGGGAGGAGAAGAGCGATGTTACGTAGGTATAGTAACTGGATATTATATACAATAGACGAGGGAGGAGAAGGGCGATGTTACGTAGGTATAGTAACTGGATATTATATACAATAGACGAAGGAGGAGAAGGGCGATGTTACGTAGGTATAGTAACTTATGTACAATAGACGAGGGAGGAGAAGGGCGATGTTACGTAGGTTTAGTAACTGGATATTATATACAATAGACAGGGGAGGAGAAGGGCGATGTTACGTAGGTATGGTAACTGGATATAATATACAATAGACGGGGGAGGAGAAGGGCGATGTTACGTAGGTATAGTAACTGGATATTATGTACAATAGACGGGGGAGGAGAAGGACGATTTTACGTAGGTATAGTAACTTATATACAATAGACGGGGGAGGAGAAGGACGATGTTACGTAGGTATAGTAACTGGATATTATATACAATAGACGAGGGAGGAGAAGAGCTATGTTACGTAGGTATAGTAACTGGATATTATGTACAATAGACGAGGGAGGAGAAGAGCGTTGTTACGTAGGTTTAGTAACTGGATATTATATACAATAGACGGGGGAGGAGAAGGGCGATGTTACGTAGGTATAGTAACTGGATATTATATACAATAGACGAGGGAGGAGAAGGGCGATGTTACGTAGGTATAGTAACTTATATACAATAGACGGGGGAGGAGAAGAGCGATGTTACGTAGGTATAGTAACTGGATATTATGTACAATAGACGGGGGAGGAGAAGAGCGATGTTACGTAGGTATAGTAACTTATATACAATAGACGGGAGAGGAGAAGGGCGATGTTACGTAGGTATAGTAACTGGATATTATATACAATAGACGGGGGAGGAGAAGAGCGATGTTACATAGGTATAGTAACTGGATATTATGTACAATAGACGGGGGAGGAGAAGAGCGATGTTACGTAGGTATAGTAACTTATACAATAGACGGGAGAGGAGAAGGGCGATGTTACGTAGGTATAGTAACTTATATACAATAGACGGGGGAGGAGAAGGGCGATATTACGTAGGTATAGTAACTTATATACAATAGAAGGGGGAGGAGAAGGGCGATATTACGTAGGTATAGTAACTGGATATTATGTACAATAGACGGGGGAGGAGAAGGGCGATGTTACGTAGGTATAGTAACTGGATATTATGTACAATAGACGGGGGAGGAGAAGGGCGATATTACGTAGGTATAGTAACTTATATACAATAGACGAGGGAGGAGAAGGGCGATGTTACGTAGGTATAGTAACTGGATATTATGTACAATAGACGGGGGAGGTGAAGGGCGATGTTACGTAGGTATAGTAACATATACAATAGACGGGAGAGGAGAAGGGCGATGTTACGTAGGTATAGTAACTGGATATTATGTGCAATAGACGGGGGAGGTGAAGGGCGATGTTACGTAGGTATAGTAACTTATATACAATAGACGGGGGAGGAGAAGGGCGATGTTACGTAGGTATAGTAACTGGATATTATATACAATAGACGGGGGAGGAGAAGGGCGATGTTACGTAGGTATAGTAACTTATATACAATAGACGAGGGAGGAGAAGGGCGATGTTACGTAGGTATAGTAACTGGATATTATATACAATAGACGAGGGAGGAGAAGGGCGATGTTACGTAGGTATAGTAACTTATATATAATAGACGAGGGAGGAGAAGGGTGATGTTACGTAGGTATAGTAACTTATATACAATAGACGAGGGAGGAGAAGAGCGATGTTACGTAGGTATAGTAACTTATATATAATAGACGGGGGAGGAGAAGGGCGATGTTACGTAGGTATAGTAACTTATATACAATAGACGGGGGAGGAGAAGGGCGATGTTACGTAGGTTTAGTAACTGGATATTATGTACAATAGACGGGGAGGAGAAGGGCGATGTTACGTAGGTATAGTAACTGGATATTATATACAATAGACGGGGGAGGAGAAGGGCGATGTTACGTAGGTATAGTAACTGGATATTATGTACAATAGACGGGGGAGGAGAAGAGCGATGTTATGTAGGTATAGTAACTTATATACAATAGACGGGGGAGGAGAAGGGCGATGTTACGTAGGTATAGTAACTGGATATTTTATACAATAGACGAGGGAGGAGAAGGGCGATGTTACGTAGGTATAGTAACTGGATATTATGTACAATAGACGGGGGAGGAGAAGAGCGATGTTACGTAGGTATAGTAACTTATGTACAATAGACGGGGAGGAGAAGGGCGATGTTACGTAGGTATAGTAACTTATGTACAATAGACGGGGAGGAGAAGGGCGATGTTACGTAGGTATAGTAACTTATATACAATAGACGAGGGAGGAGAAGAGCGATGTTACGTAGGTATAGTAACTTATATACAATAGACGAGGGAGGAGAAGGGCGATGTTACGTAGGTATAGTAACTGGATATTATATACAATAGACGGGGGAGGAGAAGGGCGATGTTACATAGGTATAGTAACTGGATATTATATACAATAGACGGGGGAGGAGAAGGGCGATGTTACGTAGGTATAGTAACTGGATATTATATACAATAGACGAAGGAGGAGAAGGGCGATGTTACGTAGGTATAGTAACTGGATATTATATACAATAGACGAAGGAGGAGAAGGGCGATGTTACGTAGGTATAGTAACTTATATACAATAGACGAGGGAGGAGAAGGGCGATGTTACGTAGGTATAGTAACTTATATACAATAGACGAGGGAGGAGAAGAGCGATGTTACGTAGGTATAGTAACTTATATACAATAGACGAGGGAGGAGAAGGGCGATGTTACGTAGGTATAGTAACTGGATATTATATATAATAGACGAGGGAGGAGAAGGGCGATGTTACGTAGGTATAGTAACTGGATATTATATATAATAGACGAGGGAGGAGAAGAGCGATGTTACGTAGGTATAGTAACTGGATATTATATACAATAGACGGGGGAGGAGAAGGACGATGTTACGTAGGTATAGTAACTTATATATAATAGACGAGGGAGGAGAAGGGTGATGTTACGTAGGTATAGTAACTGGATATTATATACAATAGACGGGGGAGGAGAAGAGCGATGTTACGTAGGTATAGTACCTTATGTGCAATAGACGGGGGAGGAGAAGGGCGATGTTACGTAGGTATAGTAACTTTTTTACAATAGACGAGGGAGGAGAAGAGCGATGTTACGTAGGTTTAGTAACTGGATATTATATACAATAGACGAGGGAGGAGAAGGGCGATGTTACGTAGGTTTAGTAACTGGATATTATATACAATAGACGGGGGAGGAGAAGAGCGATGTTACGTAGGTATAGTAACTTATATACAATAGACGGGGGAGGAGAAGGGCGATGTTACGTAGGTATAGTAACTGGATATTATATACAATAGATGAGGGAGGAGAAGAGCGATGTTACGTAGGTATAGTAACTGGATATTATATACAATAGACGAGGGAGGAGAAGAGCGATGTTACGTAGGTATAGTAACTTATATACAATAGACGAGGGAGGAGAAGAGCGATGTTACGTAGGTATAGTAACTTATATATAATAGACGAGGGAGGAGAAGGGCGATGTTACGTAGGTATAGTAACTTATATACAATAGACGAGGGAGGAGAAGGGCGATGTTACGTAGGTATAGTAACTTATATACAATAGACGGGGGAGGAGAAGGGCGATGTTACGTAGGTATAGTAACTTATGTACAATAGACGAGGGAGGAGAAGGGTGATGTTACGTAGGTATAGTAACTTATATACAATAGACGGGGGAGGAGAAGAGCGATGTTACGTAGGTATAGTAACTGGATATTATATACAATAGACGAGGGAGGAGAAGGGCGATGTTACGTAGGTATAATAACTTATGTACAATAGACGGGGGAGGAGAAGGGCGATGTTACGTAGGTATAGTAACTGGATATTATATACAATAGACGAAGGAGGAGAAGGGCGATGTTACGTAGGTATAGTAACTTATGTACAATAGACGAGGGAGGAGAAGGGCGATGTTACGTAGGTATAGTAACTGGATATTATATACAATAGACAGGGGAGGAGAAGGGCGATGTTACGTAGGTATGGTAACTGGATATAATATACAATAGACGGGGGAGGAGAAGGGCGATGTTACGTAGGTATAGTAACTGGATATTATGTACAATAGACGGGGGAGGAGAAGGACGATTTTACGTAGGTATAGTAACTTATATACAATAGACGGGGGAGGAGAAGGACGATGTTACGTAGGTATAGTAACTGGATATTATATACAATAGACGAGGGAGGAGAAGAGCGATGTTACGTAGGTATAGTAACTGGATATTATGTACAATAGACGAGGGAGGAGAAGAGCGTTGTTACGTAGGTTTAGTAACTGGATATTATATACAATAGACGGGGGAGGAGAAGGGCGATGTTACGTAGGTATAGTAACTGGATATTATATACAATAGACGAGGGAGGAGAAGGGCGATGTTACGTAGGTATAGTAACTTATATACAATAGACGGGGGAGGAGAAGAGCGATGTTACGTAGGTATAGTAACTGGATATTATGTACAATAGACGGGGGAGGAGAAGAGCGATGTTACGTAGGTATAGTAACTTATATACAATAGACGGGAGAGGAGAAGGGCGATGTTACGTAGGTATAGTAACTGGATATTATATACAATAGACGGGGGAGGAGAAGAGCGATGTTACATAGGTATAGTAACTGGATATTATGTACAATAGACGGGGGAGGAGAAGGGCGTTGTTACGTAGGTATAGTAACTGGATATTATGTACAATAGACGGGGGAGGAGAAGGGCGATGTTACGTAGGTATAGTAACTTATATACAATAGACGGGGGAGGAGAAGAGCGATATTACATAGGTATAGTAACTGGATATTATGTACAATAGACGAGGGAGGAGAAGGGCGATGTTACGTAGGTATAGTAACTGGATATTATGTACAATAGACGAGGGAGGAGAAGGGCGTAGATTGAGATATAGATGTTTGTTGAAATTCACCCAATAACATGTTTTATGGATTCATGGAATATGGCTGAGTGGTACACGAGGTCTGTAGACAGATCACAGGACTCCTCGATGGACACTATACATATGGGAGTCCTTGTAGGATGTTGTGACCAAATCTGTAAGCTTTGGTTGGTGTAACAGTGATGTGGACTAAGGAGGCCAGAGGATTACCGTTTGGTGACCTGCATGGTTCTGCTTAAGTTCTTGGCCACACGTCATCTCCATTTTTACAGTAGACCATCTCACCCCTATGTCTGTATCCAGAGCCTGAGCTTCAGTCCTCCCAGTCTCGTATCGTCCTTTATGGCTAAACATGGGGACTGGTCTGGAGCTGTACAGGTCCTCCAGGGGAGGGTAGGAGTAGTGAGAAGCTGCTCTCTGGAATACCATGGGGTCATCCTTCTGATGGCTGGCACCGGGGTGGAGGACGGACGAAGGGCTGACTGCTCCTGAGGAGTCACCATCAGAGACAGATACAGGATTAATCATCACCACAATATCAGGCACCGCCTACATACATGGCATCACCTATACTTAGCTACAGCCTATGCCTCAGAGCTGCACTCACAAGTCTGCTGCTTATTACTGGAAACATTCAGAAAGCTTGAGTGCAGACACCCATTGTTCTCGATAAACGTGTGGTATCACAAGGTCTTCACCCGGTGCCCTGGGGGCGCTCTCTGACAGAATGTGAGCAACCATCCGGGCTTCTTCATCTACACTACAAGATGGAGGAGGAGGTGCAGGGTCCTGAGTCAGCAGCCCCAACCTGAGGACAGGGAAGGCGCTGTTTCAGGAGGAAAGACTAAGGGTCCTATTCCACTGGCCAATGGGGACACGATCAACAATGTAAACGAGTGCCGATCTGCTAGATCGGCGCTTGTTTACTGGGCCTATTACACGGCCCGATAATCGTTTAGTGAGGGCTGCAGGGACATAGTTACCGATGTCCTTGCAGCCCTTGTTTAAACTATATACGTTACCTATCCAGGCTGCAGGTCTTCTGTGCTCCTCCCCAGGTCTCGTGCGCAGCAGCAGCTTCGGAGCGACCTGTCTAAGGCCGTCCTAGCCAGTGATTGACTGAGTGGTCTGTCAGCTCAGACAGGTCGATCCGAAGCTGCTGCTGCGCGCGGGACCTGGGGAGGAGCACAGAAGACCTGCAGCCTGGATAGGTAAAGTATGCTGTTTTGAAATTGTCGATCGGGTGGCGGCCAATGATTTCAGGTTAGAACCTAAATTAACGATCAACTGATGACATGATCGGCTGATCGTTCTCTCTATTCCATGGAGTGATAATCGGCTGAATCGGGCCAATTCAGCCAATTATCGCTCCGTGGAATAGGCCCCTAAGGGGGAGATTTATTTAACATGATGTAAAGTAGAATTGTCTTAGCTGCCTCTAGCAACCAATCAGATTCCACCTTTCATTTTTCAAAGCGTCTGTGAGGAATGAAAAGCAAAATCTGATTGGTTGCTAGGGGCGACCAAGAAAATTTACACCTGTTTGATAGATCTTCCCCTAAATGTTTTTTTAATCCTAGAAAATCCTTCTAAGCAAACCCTGACTGCCAGGTTAGACGGACAGGAAGTGACTGAGACACAGAAAGTGACAGACAGGAAGTGAGAGGGGGGGTAGGATGGTCCAGACACAGGAAGTGACAGACACAGGACAGGAAGTGAGAGATACACAGAAAGTGACAGACAGGAAGTGAGAGGGGGTAGGATGGTCCAGACACAGGAAGTGACAGACACAGGAAAGGAAGTGAGAGATGCACAGAAAGTGACAGACAGGAAGTGAGAGAGGGGGTAGGATGGTCCAGACACAGGAAGTGACAGACACAGGACAGGAAGTGACAGTCACAGGACAGGAAGTAAAAGATACACAGAATGTGACAGACAGGAAGTGAGAGAGGGGGTAGGATGGTCCAGACACAGGAAGTGACAGACACAGGACAGGAAGTGAGAGAGGGGGTAGGATGGTCCAGACACAGGAAGTGACAGACACAGGACAGGAAGTGAGAGATACACAGAATGTGACAGACAGGAAGTGAGAGAGGGGGTAGGATGGTCCAGACACAGGAAGTGACAGACACAGGAAAGGAGGTGACAGTCACAGGAAAGGAAGTGAGAGATACAGAGAAAGTGACAGACAGGAAGTGAGAGAGGGGGTAGGATGGTCCAGACACAGGAAGTGACGGACACAGGAAAGGAAGTGACAGTCACAGGACAGGAAGTGAGAGAGGGGGTAGGATGGTCCAGACACAGGAAGTGACAGACACAGGAAAGGAAGTGAGAGATACACAGAAAGTGACAGACAGGAAGTGAGAGAGGGGGTAGGATGGTCCAGACACAGGAAGTGACAGTCACAGGACAGGAAGTGAGAGATACACAGAAAGTGACAGACATGAAGTGAGAGAGGGGGTAGGATGGTCCAGACACAGGAAGTGACAGTCACAGGACAGGAAGTGAGAGAGGGGGTAGGA
Organism: Dendropsophus ebraccatus; assembly: GCA_027789725.1. Classification (NCBI taxonomy): domain Eukaryota; kingdom Metazoa; phylum Chordata; class Amphibia; order Anura; family Hylidae; genus Dendropsophus; species Dendropsophus ebraccatus. The sequence continues at coordinate 35,742,786 of JAQFWZ010000022.1, forward strand.
TGGTCCAGACACAGGAAAGGAAGTGAGAGATACACAGAAAGTGACAGACAGGAAGTGAGAGAGGGGGTAGGATGGTCCAGACACAGGAAGTGACAGACACAGGAAAGGAAGTGACAGTCACAGGACAGGAAGTGAGAGATACAGAGAAAGTGACAGACATGAAGTGAGAGAGGGGGTAGGATGGTCCAGATACAGGAAAGGAAGTGGTTTATATGATGTCATTAAAGCATTCACCTGTTATTTGTAATGGAAATATCCACAAGAAGGATATGAAAGAAACAGAACCCACCTGGATCTTGCCGATATTCTACCAGAGATGCAGATATCTAGAAGAATAGAAAACAATATTATATCTCATAAGTGAATGTGATAAACAGAGAAGGCATGAACCGCTATATAAATAGTTCTAGACTACCTACCTACCTCTCTATCTCACCATCTCCCTATCTCTCTATATCTATCTCTCTATATCTATCTCTCTATATCTATCTCTCTATATCTATCTCTCTATATCTATCTCTCTATATCTATCTCTCTATATCTATCTCTCTATATCTATCTCTCTATCTCTACAGGTGGTTCTTCTGTCCTTACAAACCCAGGTAAAAGGAGTTCACTCAGGTGCCACAGTTAGAGCAGTAAGTTGCTGTGCCCTACTCCAGCCACTAGGTGTCTCACTCCCCCTGTGCACAGCTGCAGTACACATAGGAAGGTTTAGCCTGCTTTACACTCTTTCTCACACACACTTCCTGGAAAGTAATAGTGTGGTTTGTACCAGGGTAATGACTAAATCCCATATGGTACAGAGACCTCGTCGGGGCGGGCAAACCGCTGTCCAGGTAAGCCCCGCCCCGGGCGGATTTCATTGGCTGCTCCACTCCAGGCTTCCTAGCAGCCAAAATCAGACCCGGACGGACCCCTGACCCTAATCCTAACGTTTAGTTTTAGGGTTAGAGTTGGGGGTCGGATTAGGGTTACTACAAAACTACTTAACTATCCCCCTTACCACAAAGCAATCCTAACCCTCAGGGTTGCTGCTAATCAGGAGGGTAAGTGTTAGAGCTGGGGCTGTAGGGAGGGTTAGAGCATGACAAATCAGTAAGAGGTAACCCTAATCCGAACCCTAACCCTAAAGCTATATCGGATTAGGGTCGGCGGTCCGGCAGGGTCGGATTTTGGCTGCTAGGAATCCGGGAGTGAAGCAGCCAATGAAATCCGTCCGGGGCGGGGCTGGAGAGCTGTGTGCCCGCCCCCAGCGAGGTCCCTGTACTGTATGGGATTTAGTCACTACCCTTGTACTACCTCACAGGGCGGTCACCGATACTGGAAAACAGAAGGAGGTCACATAACACAGATTTATCTAAACGTGAGGGAAGATACACCTGACCCTCATTCCGGCAGAGGACTGTACCAATCGCTCCTATCCGGGCCCCTATCTACTGCTTCATCTTTACTCGCCTCCTACTCACTTTTCAGATATTACCTGTATTTCTGTATTACCTGTATTGTTGTTTTACCTGTATAACCTGTATTGTTGTATTACCTGTATTACCTGTATTTCTGTATTACCTGTATTACCTGTATTACCTGTATTTCTGTATTACCTGTATTGTTGTATTACCTGTATTACCTGAATAACCTGTATTGCATGTATTACCTGTATAACCTGTATTGTTGTATTACCTGTATTGTTGTATTACCTGTATTGAATGTATTACCTGTATAGCATGTATTGCCGTATTACCTGTATTGTTGTATTGCTGTATTGTTCTATTACTTGTATTGTTGTATTATTGTATTACCTGTATTGTTGTATTATTGTATTACCTGTATTGTTGTATTAGTGTATTACCTGTATTGTTGTATTAGTGTATTACCTGTATTATTGTATTATTGTATTACCTGTATTGTTGTATTAGTGTATTACCTGTATTGTTGTATTAGTGTATTACCTGTATTATTGTATTATTGTATTACCTGTATTGTTGTATTAGTGTATTACCTGTATTGTTGTATTATTGTATTACCTGTATTGTTGTATTAGTGTATTACCTGTATTGTTCTATTACTTGTATTGTTAAATTGCTGTATTGCCTATAGGGCTGGGCGATATGTTTAAAAAAATAAATTCTTAATTTAAACCTCTTTTTTTTTTCTTTTTTGATAAACAGAACATTTTCCTCCCTGCAGTGTCAGATACTATTTTAATGACTTTTCAGACAACAACGATATTGCTTCCCGCTGTAACAGTGCCCCCCCCTGTGCCCACTGTGTGCCACATATAAGTAGTTTTCCCAAATATGTGCCACTCGCTACCCACATATAGTATAGGAGATATTCTTTGTGCCTCCATCTAGGTAGGGTGTAGTATTGGAGGCAGGCTCGGACTGGGCCACCGGGGGGCCGGGGAAACCCCCGGTGGGCCCCGAGCTGGAGTGGGCCCCCTGCTCCTAGGGGGGCCGGGGGCCGTACCTCCCTTTTTAACTGGAAGCGATCGCAACAATCGCTTCCAGTTAAATGTAAGCAGTGTTGTGATTGACAGGGCGGGAAGCCTACGGCTTCCCGTCCTGTCAATCACTCTTGTGACCGCAAGCAGAGATTTGCTTGCGATCACAAGAGTTACGCAAGCTCCGTTGCGAAGTCCCGGCGGCGCCATCACTGACCTCAGTGTGCGCCGCGGCGGCTAGGACTTCCGGTTCATGCAGCGCATACCGGAAGTCCCAGCCACTGCGGCGCACACTGAGGTCAGTGATGGCGCCGGCGGGACTTCACATCGGAGCTGCTGTCAGAGAAGAGGACACCGGCGACCGACGGGGGATCGTGTGGTTAGGTGAGTTGTCTTGTGGTTTTTTTTTATTTTTTATCAGAGGGGGCAAGATAAGGGGGGGCTGTATACAGGGGAGGACAACAGAAGGGGGGCTGTATACAGGGGGGAGGACAACAGAAGGGGGGCTGTATACAGGGGAGGACAACATAGGGGGGCTGTATACAAGGGGAGGACAACATAAGGGGGGCTGTATACAGGGGAGGACAACAGAAGGGGGGCTGTATACAGGGGGAGGACAACAGAAGGGGGGCTGTATACAGGGGAGGACAACAGAAGGGGGGCTGTATACAGGGGGAGGACAACAGAAGGGGGGCTGTATACAGGGGAGGACAACATAAGGGGCTGTATACAGGGGGAGGACAACAGAAGGGGGGCTGTATACAGGGGGAGGACAACAGAAGGGGGGCTGTATACAGGGGGAGGACAACAGAAGGGGGGCTGTATACAAGGGGAGGACAACATAAGGGGCGCTGTATACAGGGGAGGACAACATAGGGGGGCTGTATACAGGGGAGGACAACATAAGGGGCTATATACAGGGGAAGGAAAACAGAAGGGGGGCTGTATACAGGGGAGGACAACAGAAGGGGGGCTGTATACAGGGGGAGGACAACAGAAGGGGGGCTGTATACAGGGGAGGACAACATAGAGGGGCTGTATACAGGGGAGGACAACATAGGGGGGCTGTATACAGGGGGAGAACAACATAAGGGGCTATATACAGGGGCAGGACAACATAAGGGGGGCTGTATACAGGGGAGGACAACATAGGGGGGCTGTATACAGGGGGAGGACAACATAAGGGGGGCTATGTACAGGGGAGGACAACAGAAGGGGGGCTGTATACAGGGGGAGGACAACTTAAGGGGGGGCTGTATACAGGGGGAGGACAACTTAAGGGGGGGCTGTATACAGGGGGAGGACAACATAAGGGGGGCTATATACAGGGGGAGGACAACATAAGGGGGGCTGTATACAGGGGGAGGACAACTTAAGGGGGGGCTGTATACAGGGAAGGACAACATAAGGGGGGGCTGTATACAGGGGGAGGACAACATAAGGGGGGCTATATACAGGGGGAGGACAACATAAGGGGGGCTATATACAGGGGGAGGACAACATAAGGGGGGCTGTATACAGGGGGAGGACAACTTAAGGGGGGGCTGTATACAGGGGGAGGACAACATAAGGGGGCTGTATACAGGGGAGGACAACATAAGGGGCTGTATACAGGGGGAGGGCAACAGAAGGGGGGCTGTATACAGGGGGGGGGACAACAGAAGGGGGTCTGTATACAGGGGGAGGACAACATGAGGGGGGTTATATACAGGGGGAGGACAACATGAGGGGGGCTATATACAGGGGGAGGACAACATAAGGGGGGCTATATACAGGGGGAGGACAACATAAGGGGGGCTGTATACAGGGGGAGGACAACTTAAGGGGGGGCTATATACAGGGGAGGACAACATAAGGGGGGCTGTATACAGGTAAGGACAACAAGGGGCTATAAACAGGGGCAGGACAACATAAGGGGGGCTGTATACAGGGGGAGAACAACATAAGGGGGGCTATATACAGGGGGAGGACAACATAAGGGGGGCTATATACAGGGGCAGGACAACATAAGGGGGTATGTATACAGGGGGAGGACAACATAAGGGGGGCTATATACAGGGGGAGGACAACATAAGGGGGGCTGTATACAGGGGGAGGACAACATAAGGGGGCTGTATACAGGGGGAGGACAACATAAGGGGGGCTATATACAGGGGGAGGACAACATAAGGGGGGCTATATACAGGGGGAGGACAACATAAGGGGGTATATACAGGGGCAGGACAACATAAGGGGGTATGTATACAGGGGGAGGACAACATAAGGGGGTATGTATACAGGGGGAGGACAACATGAGGGGGGCTATATACAGGGGGAGGACAACATAAGGGGGGCTGTATACAGGGAAGGACAACATAAGGGGCTGTATACAGGGGGAGGACAACATAAGGGGCTGTATACAGGGGGAGGACAACATAAAGGGGTCTGTATACAGGGGGGGGACAACATAAGGGGTTATATACAGGGGCAGGACAACATAAGGGTGGTATATACAGGGGAGGACAACATAAGGGGCTTTATACAGGGGGAGAACAACATAAGGGGGGCTGTATACAGGGAAGGACAACATAAGGGGGCTGTATACAGGGGGAGGACAACATAAGGGGGCTATATACAGGAGAAGGACAACATAAGGGGCTATATACAGGGGCAGGACAACATAAGGGGGGCTGTATACAGGGGAGGACAACATAAGGGGGTATGTATACAGGGGGAGGACAACATAAGGGGGGCTGTATACAGGGGAGGACAACATAAGGGGGTATGTATACAGGGGGAGAACAACATAAGGGGGCTGTATACAGGGGAGGACAACATAAGGGGGTATGTATACAGGGGGAGGACAACATAAGGGGGGCTGTATACAGGGGGAGGACAACAGGAGGGGGTCTGTATACAGGGGGAGGACAACAGAAGGGGGTATATACAGGGGCAGGACAACATAAGGGGGGCTGTATACAGGGAAGGACAACATAAGGGGGGCTGTATACAGGGGGAGGACAACACAAGGGGGGCTGTATACAGGGAAGGACAACATAAGGGGGGCTGTATACAGGGGGAGGACAACACAAGGGGGGCTGTATACAGGGAAGGACAACATAAGGGGGTATATACAGGGAAGGACAACATAAGGGGCTGTATACAGGGGGAGGACAACATAAGGGGCTATAAACAGGGGGAGGACAACATAAGGGGCTGTATACAGGGGGAGGACAACATAAGGGGCTGTATACAGGGGAAGGAAAACTTAAGGGGGCTATATGGGGCAAGGACAACATAAGGGGGCTATACGGGGGAATAGACAACATAAGGGGCTATATGGGGGGTAGGGATGGCCAACATAAGGGGGCTATCTATATGGGGGGATGGATAACACAAGCGGGCCAGTTATAAGGGGGATAACACAGGGAGACATCTATAAGGGACACTGGATGGGGGCAATTTATAAGGAGGACAACACTGAGGAGGCATCTATAAAGGGCACTACACAGAGGGGGACAACAATGGGGGGCATCTATAAGGTTAACTATACTGGGTGCGGTGTGTATACAATAGGCTATAGGGGGCATCTACTTTAGTGGACTACACAGAGGGGTCATCTATAAGGGAACTACACAGAGGGGGCCATATACTATAGGGCAGGAATAGGGAACCTTGGATCTCCAGCTGTTGCAGTTGTTGCAGGCATGATGGGAGTTGTAGTTTTGCAACAGCTGGAGAGCCAAGGTTCCCTACCCCTGATAATAGGGAATGCACAGAGGTTGTCATCTACTATAAAGGGATTACACAGAGGGGGATCTCTACTATAGTAGAGGCACACAGGGACACAGGGCCATCTATATGGAGGACTGAACAAGGGGCCATCTACAAGGTGTGTGCACAATATATGTATATATATATATATATATATATATTAGGGCTGGGCGGTATACCGCAAAAATACCGATACCGTCACTGGCGTCGGTTAACCGACCTCAACTTAGCCAGGACGGTATCTGCGGTATTTTTGTATTTTTTTCTGCTGCTCCTCCACCACTGACATGCCGGCGTCTCTGCACACAGGGACACCGGCATCAGAGCGGGAGGTGGAGGAGCAGCAGCAGCAGCAGGGCCCAGGTGACAATGCCGCCCGACCCACCCCCCGCCCGTCCGAGCACCCTCACCGGTCCAGTCCCAGGCCCCGTCCCGCCGCACCTGTCCATCCATGCGCCCCACAAGTCCGGTCCCGTCCGGCGTCCCTGCACACACAGCACATTGACATTGCCCTCCCCGGCACCAGTCCCGTCCGAGCCCCGCCCCGGCCGGCGAGCGCTGCACATGTCAACGTGCTGTGTGTGCAGGGACGCCGGACTTGACGGGTGGGCGCATGGATGGACAGGTGCGGCGGGACAGGGCCTGGGACCGGACGGGTGGGGGTGAGGGCGCTCAGACGGGCGGGGGGCGGGTCGGGCGGCATTGTCATCTGGGCCCTGCTGCTCCTCCACCTCCCGCTCTGATACCGGCGTCCCTGCACATGTTATTGTGCTGTGTCTGTGTGCAGTGACGCCGGCATGTCATAGCTGGAGGAGCAGCTGTACCTGTAGTCCCCTCAGTAACAATACAGGGCTGTAACATAGGAGGAATAATGGGCTGCAGCAGGCAGGATAACTTATAGCTGTGTGTGGTATCCTGCCTGCTGCAGCCCATCCATTCCTCCTATGTTACAGTCCTGTATTGTTACTGAGGGGACTACAGGTACCAGCATGCACCTCCCTGTATAATATTCTCCTACCCGCCTGCCATCCTTATGTGCCCCCTGTAAAGTTACACGCCCCTTTTCACCCCTCCGTATAGTCATACGCCCCTATCCGCCCCCCTATGTATAGTCATACACCCCTGTCCGCCCCCCTGTTTAGTCATACGCCCCTATCCACCCCCCTATGTATAGTCATACACCCCTGTCCGCCAACCCCAGATAGTCATACACCCCTTTCTGCCCCCCCGTATAGTCATACACCCCTATCTGCCCCCCCCCGTATAGTCATACACCCCTATCTGCCCCCCGTATAGTCATACACCCCTATCTGCCCCCCCGTATAGTCATACACCCCTATCTGCCCCCCCGTATAGTCATACACCCCTATCTGCCCCCCCGTATAGTCATACACCCCTGTCCGCCAACCCCAGATAGTCATACACCCCTGTCCGCCCCCCTATGTATAGTCATACACCCCTTTCTGCCCCCCCGTATAGTCATACACCCCTATCTGCCCCCCCCCGTATAGTCATACACCCCTATCTGCCCCCCGTATAGTCATACACCCCTATCTGCCCCCCCGTATAGTCATACACCCCTATCTGCCCCCCCGTATAGTCATACACCCCTATCTGCCCCCCCGTATAGTCATACACCCCCGTCCGCCATCCCTGTAGTCATACACCCCCGTCCGCCATCCCTGTATAGTCATACACCCCCGTCCGCCATCCCTGTATAGTCATACACCCCCGTCCGCCATCCCTGTATAGTCATACACCCCCGTCCGCCATCCCTGTATAGTCATACACCCCCGTCCGCCATCCCTGTATAGTCATACACCCCCGTCCGCCATCCCTGTATAGTCATACACCCCCGTCCGCCATCCCTGTATAGTCATACACCCCCGTCCGCCATCCCTGTATAGTCATACACCCCCGTCCGCCATCCCTGTATAGTCATACACCCCCGTCCGCCATCCCTGTATAGTCATACACCCCCGTCCGCCATCCCTGTATAGTCATACACCCCCGTCCGCCATCCCTGTATAGTCATACACCCCCGTCCGCCATCCCTGTATAGTCATACACCCCCGTCCGCCATCCCTGTATAGTCATACACCCCCGTCCGCCATCCCTGTATAGTCATACACCCCCGTCCGCCATCCCTGTATAGTCATACACCCCCGTCCGCCATCCCTGTATAGTCATACACCCCCGTCCGCCATCCCTGTATAGTCATACACCCCCGTCCGCCATCCCTGTATAGTCATACACCCCCGTCCGCCATCCCTGTATAGTCATACACCCCCGTCCGCCATCCCTGTATAGTCATACTACCCCGTCCGCCATCCCTGTATAGTCATACACCCCCGTCCGCCATCCCTGTATAGTCATACACCCCCGTCCGCCATCCCTGTATAGTCATACACCCCCGTCCGCCATCCCTGTATAGTCATACACCCCCGTCCGCCATCCCTGTATAGTCATACACCCCCGTCCGCCATCCCTGTATAGTCATACACCCCCGTCCGCCCCCTATCCCTATGTGCTGCCTGTATAGTCCTGTAACCCGATCCCAACCTACTGTATAGTAATACACCCCAATCCATCCCCCCCATATAGTCATACACACCTATCCCTCTGTGACCTGTGTATACCCTGTAGAGGGTGTATACCTGTATATACACATGTCCAGGTCTCTGCTGAGACCCCCTAATAATGACAAATAATAATAATGATAATAGACTAACCATGGATTGCTGCTCAGTGAGTTCTTTTTAACTTTTTTTGAATCAAAATATCGCCAGTTTGGCACGGCAAGTGGGTGTGGTTTGCAAAAAGGGGTGTGTCATAATTATCGGTCAATTATCGTTACCGCGGCTACATGTGCGATAAACCGCGATATTGATTTAGGCCAATATCGCCCAGCCCTAATATATATATATATATATATATATATATATATATATATATATATATATATATATATATGAACACACACACACAATAGTCAGGGCTAACCACTGAGAGAAGGTGTAAAGAGGCCAATACAGATGTGCAGTTTGTAGAGAGATGAGGATGGTGACAGAGTGAGGAGCCTAATATATTTCTCTGGCAGATTCTGTGGATTCGTGGCTCGGAGAAGTTCTCATAACGGCCTAGGGCAGATGGAGAAGAAGATGAAAAGGGAAGAACTCCGATCAGAGAAGACGTCTCCTGTGAGTCACTAAATCTATGTGCACTGTAACGTATATAGTGTAGAGCTGGGGCTACCTCTGTATGACTGTATGAGGGGATATTGATCTTTGTTCAGAGGATTTTATTCAGTAGCAGCGGTGGTGTTAGTCAGTATTTGGTGGTGTTAGTCAGTATGTGGTGGTGTTAGTCAGTATGTGGGGGTATTATTTGTTACTTGTAATCTGGTGCGGTGTTCATTGGTCTTAGTATACCAGATTTGGTCAGTAACAATATGGTGGTGATGGTTGTGGTGTGGCGGTAATATTTCCCCCTTGTGTACTGGTAATTTTGGTCTCAGTATACAGGATTTGGTCAGTAACAGTATAGCGGTAATATGTATGGTGATACTATTTCCCTCCTGTATACTGGTTTATTGGTAATATCGGTCTTGATATACAGGATTTGGTCAGTTACTGTATAGCGGTAATATGTGTGGGGATATTTGCTCTTTATATACTGGTGTTATTGGTAGCATACAGTGTTATCATGCAAAGAAAATTGTCTTATAGCGCGATTACACCGGCCAATAATCGGTAACAAGTGCTCCTAGGAAGTCTATTCAGCCGATGATCGGCCCATGTAAAAGTGCCAGAGATTGGCTGACATGCAAGCAAATGCCCCATAGTCGGCTGATTTGATCTTTTGTGCGGCTAAGATCATTGCTGTCGGCTGCACATCTCTATATATTCCTGCCCTGCTGATTAGCAATCATTTGCAGCCCTACACTGCCCCATATCACGCCGTGTTAATGTACCTTTATTAATGTTACCATAGATAAGTGCGGTGGCAGAAGGGTGGGCCCCAAGAATGTTTTCCCCTGGTGGGCCAAGGCACTCCAGTCCGACACTGATTGGAGGTATAGTGGATAAGGGGTGTAGTAGTACAGGTATAGATGAGAAGTGTAGTAGTACAGGTATAGATGAGGGGTGTAGTAGTAGTACAGGTATAGATGAGAAGTGTAGTAGTAGTACAGGTATAGATGAGGGGTGTAGTAGTACAGGTATAGATGAGGGGTGTAGTAGTAGTACAGGTATAGATGAGAAGTGTAGTAGTACAGGTATAGATGAGGGGTGTAGTAGTAGTACAGGTATAGATGAGGGGTGTAGTAGTAGTACAGGTATAGATGAGAAGTGTAGTAGTACAGGTATAGATGAGGGGTGTAGTAGTACAGGTATAGATGAGGGGTGTAGTAGTAGTACTACAGGTATAGATGAGGGGTGTAGTAGTAGTACAGGTATAGATGAGGGATGTAGTAGTAGTAGTACAGGTATAGATGAGGGGTGCAGTAGTAGTACAGGTATAGATGGGGGTGTAGTAGTAGTACAGGTATACATGAGGGGTGTAGTAGTATAGGTATAGATGAGGGGTGTAGTAGTAGTAGTAGTACAGGTAGAGATGGGGGTGCAGTAGTAGTACAGGTATAGATGAGGGGTGCAGTAGTAGTACAGGTATAGATGAGGGGTGCAGTAGTAGTACAGGTATAGATGAGTGGTGTAGTAGTAGTACAGGTATAGATGAGGGGTGTAGTAGTAGTAGTACAGGTATAGATGGGGGTGTAGTAGTAGTACAGGTAGAGATGGGGGTGTAGTAGTAGTACAGGTATACATGAGGGGTGTAGTAGTATAGGTATAGATGAGGGGTGTAGTAGTAGTAGTAGTACAGGTATAGATGAGGGGTGTAGTAGTAGTAGTACAGGTATAGATGAGGGGTGTAGTAGTAGTAGTACAGGTATAGATGAGGGGTGTAGTAGTAGTACAGGTATAGATGAGGGGTGTAGTAGTAGTAGTACAGGTATAGATGAGGGATGTAGTAGTAGTACAGGTATAGATGAGGGATGTAGTAGTAGTACAGGTATAGATGAGGGGTGTAGTAGTAGTACAGGTACAGATGAGGGGTGTAGTAGTAGTACAGGTACAGATGAGGGGTGTAGTAGTAGTACAGGTATAGGTGAGGGGTGTAGTAGTACAGGTATAGATGGGGGTGTAGTAGTAGTAGTACAGGTATAGATGAGGGATGTAGTAGTAGTACAGGTATAGATGAGGGGTGCAGTAGTAGTAGTACAGGTATAGATGAGGGGTGTAGTAGTAGTAGTACAGGTATAGATGGGGGTGTAGTAGTAGTACAGGTATAGATGAGGGGTGTAGTAGTAGTATAGGTATAGATGAGGGGTGTAGTAGTAGTATAGGTATAGATGAGGGGTGTAGTAGTAGTACAGGTACAGATGAGGGGTGTAGTAGTAGTACAGGTATAGATGAGGGGTGTAGTAGTAGTAGTAGTACAGGTATAGATGAGGGGTGCAGTAGTACAGGTATAGATGAGGAGTGTAGTAGTAGTACAGGTATAGATGAGGGGTGTAGTAGTAGTACAGGTATAGATGAGGGGTGTAGTAGTAGTACAGGTACAGATGAGGGGTGTAGTAGTAGTAGTAGTAGTACAGGTATAGATGAGGGGTGCAGTAGTAGTACAGGTACAGATGAGGGGTGCAGTAGTAGTACAGGTATAGATGAGAGGAGGAGTAGTAGTACAGGTATAGATGAGGGGTGTAGTAGTAGTACAGGTATAGATGGGGGGTGTAGTAGTAGTACAGGTACAGATGAGGGGTGCAGTAGTAGTACAGGTATAGATGAGGGGTGTAGTAGTAGTAGTAGTACAGGTATAGATGAGGGGTGTAGTAGTAGTACAGGTATAGATGAGGGGTGTAGCAGTAGTAGTACAGGTATAGATGAGGGGTGTAGTAGTAGTAGTAGTAGTAGTAGTACAGGTATAGATGAGGGGTGTAGTAGTAGTAGTAGTACAGATAAGGGGTGTAGTAGTACAGGTATAGATGAGGGGTGTAGTAGTAGTACAGGTATAGATGAGGGGTATAGTAGTAGTAGTGCAGGTATAGATGAGGGGTGTAGTAGTAGTAGTACAGGTATAGATGAGGGGTGTAGTAGTAGTAGTAGTACAGGTATAGATGAGGGATGTAGTAGTAGTAGTACAGGTATAGATGAGGGGTGTAGTAGTAGTAGTAGTACAGGTATAGATGAGGGATGTAGTAGTAGTAGTACAGGTATAGATGAGGGGTGTAGTAGTAGTACAGGTATAGATGAGGGGTGTAGTAGTAGTACAGGTATAGATGAGGGGTGTAGTAGTAGTACAGGTATAGATGGGGGTGTAGTAGTAGTACAGGTATAGATGAGGGGTGTAGTAGTAGTACAGGTATAGATGAGGGGTGTAGTAGTAGTACAGGTATAGATGAGGGGTGTAGTAGTAGTACAGGTATAGATGAGGGGTGCAGTAGTAGTAGTACAGGTACAGATGAGGGGTGTAGTAGTAGTACAGGTACAGATGAGGGGTGTAGTAGTAGTACAGGTACAGATGAGGGGTGTAGTAGTAATAGTACAGGTACAGATGAGGGGTGTAGTAGTAGTACAGATAAGGGGTGTAGTAGTAGTAGTACAGGTATAGATGAGGGGTGCAGTAGTAGTACAGGTATAGATGAGGGGTGTAGTAGTAGTATAGGTATAGATGAGGGGTGTAGTAGTAGTACAGGTATAGATGAGGGGTGCAGTAGTAGTACAGGTATAGGTGAGGGGTGACTAAGAGGGGATTGGTGAGGATTCTACTGCCCCTCCTCACCTGGCCAGTCGGCCCTCCCCTTCCCCTTCTCACCTGGCCAGTGTCGGCCCGCCCCTCCCTATCTTACCTGGCCGGGGTTGTGCTGCCGTTTCTGCTCCAGGAGCTGCTTTACTGTCTGTGGAGTTGAGGAGTACGGCCTGCAATCTGTAAGACAACCAGCAGGGGGACACAGTGAGTGACCAGGACAGACTGTGTGGACACATTGGGGGAGATTTATCAGACATGGTGTAAAGTGACACTGGCTCAGTCGCCCCCGGCAACCAATCAGATTCCACCTCTCATTTTCCAAAGAGTCTGTGAGGAATAAGAGGTGGAATCTGATTGGTTGGCGGGGGCGACTGAGCCAGTGTCACTATACACCATGTCTGATAAATCTCCCCCATTGTTCAGAGTTTTACGAGAATGTTACAGAAATACCTGGAGACATTAATGCTCAACTGGGAATTCTGGGAAGAGGGATATGCAGGGCAGCTCTAACCATTCTCCAACAGGTGTGACTGGATAACACCGCCACACCAGACCTAATACCGCCATACTGTGACTGGATAACACTGCCACACCAGACCTAATACCGCCATACTGTGACTGGATAACACCGCCACACCAGACCTAATACCGCCATACTGTGACTGGATAACACTGCCACACCAGACCTAATACCGCCATACTGTGACTGGATAACACTGCCATACCAGACCTGACCAATACCGCCATACTGTGACTGGATAACACCGCCATACCAGACCTGACCAATACCACCATACTGTGACTGGATAACACTGTCATACCAGACCTGACCAATACCACCATACTGTGACTGGATAACACCGCCATACCAGACCCGACCAATACCACCATACTATGACTGGATAACACTGCCATACCAGACCTGACCAATACCGACACACTGTGACTGGATAACACTGCCATACCACACCTGACCAATACCGCCATACTGTGACTGGATAACACTGCCATACCACACCTGACCAATACCGCCATGCTGTGACTGGATAACACTGCCATACCACACCTGACCAATCCCGCCATACTGTGACTGGATAACACTGCCATACCAGAAATGACCAATACTGCCATAATGTGACTGGATAACACTGCCACACCAGACCTGACCAATACCACCATACTATGACTGGATAACACTGCCATACCAGACCTGACCAATACCGCCATACTGTGACTGGATAACACCGCCATACCAGACCCGACCAATACCACCATACTATGACTGGATAACACTGCCATACCAGACCTGACCAATACCGACACACTGTGACTGGATAACACTGCCATACCACACCTGACCAATACCGCCATGCTGTGACTGGATAACACTGCCATACCAGACCTGACCAATACCGCCATGCTGTGACTGGATAACACTGCCACACTAGAACTGACCAATATCCAGTCACAGTATGGCGGTATTGGTCAGGTCTGGTGTGGAAGTGTTATCCAGTCACAGTATGGCGGTAACACTGCCACACCAGACCTGACCAATACCGCCACACCAGACCTGACCAATACCGCCATACTGTGACTGGATAACACTGCCATACAAGACCTGACCAATACTGCCACACTGACTGGATAACACCGCCACACCAGACCTGACCAATACTGCCACACTCTGACTGGATAACACCTCCATACCAGACCTGACCAATACCACCGTACTGTGACTGGATAACACTGCCATACCAGACCTGACCAATACCGCCATACTGTGACTGGATAACACCGCCATACCGGACCTGACCAATACCACCATACTGTGACTGGATAACACTGCCATACCAGACCTGACCAATACCGACACACTGTGACTGGATAACACAGCCACACCAGACCCAATACCCCCATACTGTGACTGGATAACCGCCACACCAGACCTGACCAATACCGCCATACTGTGACTGGATAACACTGCCATACAAGACCTGACCAATACTGCCACACTGTGACTGGATAACACCGCCACACCAGACCCAATACCCCCATACTGTGACTGGATAACCGCCACACCAGACCTGACCAATACCGCCATACTATGACTGGATAACACCGTCACACCAGACCTGACCAATACCGCCATACTGTGACTGGATAACACTGCCACACCAGACCAATACCGCTGTACCCCCCCTTGAAAAGACACCAGATTTACTGGCAAGTCTGAATGAGAGGCAGCTCTCCATGGATGGGATCCAGCGCTCTCGCACCTCTGCACACTGCTAGAGTAGCTCCAATATCCAGCCTCTTCTGTCCTCCTTCCTTCAGATGATACCTGAAGTCACAGGGGTGGTCATACCTGGTGCTCCTGAGGCCGCTCTTCTTTTTATGTTTTCCGTGACCCAGACTAAATTTAAAGGAGAAGTCCGGGGCTGCTATAATTTTTGGCCAGGCGGCGCATCGTGGGCACAGGAAGAGGTATGAAATCAAACATGGTCATTTATTCCCCTGCGGCCTGACAATAATTTGTTATGGTCGGACTTCTCCTTTAAGAAGTTTTCTACATGACATCTGCAGAGGGCTGCAGAGGTTCCTCATATCCAACATATGGAAGAGTTACGATGGTATAGATGTACTTCTAGCTGGGCTTTTGCCCTACTACTGCCTCTAGATCCCTTCAGCATTGCCCCATCTCCTTACAGGATCGATACTGCTGGCATTGCGCCATCTCCTTACAGGACCGATACTGCTGGCATTGCCCCATCTCCTTACAGGACCGATACTGCCGGCATTGCGCCATCTCCTTACAGGACCGATACTGCTGGCATTGCCACATCTCCTTACAGGACCGATACTGCCGGCATTGCCCCATCTCCTTACAGGATCGATACTGCCGGCATTGCGCCATCTCCTTACAGGACCGATACTGCTGGCATTGCCCCATCTCATTACAGGACCGATACTGCTGGCATTGCCCCATCTCCTTACAGGACAGATACTGCTGGCATCACCCCATCTCCTTACCGGACTGATACTGCTGGCATTGCCCCATCTCCTTACAGGACCGATACTGCTGGCATTGCCCCATCTCCTTACAGGACCGATACTGCTGGCATTGCCCCATCTCCTTACAGGACCGATACTGCTGGCATTGCCCCATCTCCTTACAGGACAGATACTGCTGGCATTGCCCCATCTCCTTACCGGACTGATACTGCTGGCATTGCCCCATCTCCTTACAGGACCGATACTGCTGGCATTGCCCCATCTCCTTACAGGACCGATACTGCTGGCATTGCCCCATCTCCTTACAGGACCGATACTGCTGGCATTGCCCCATCTCCTTACCGGACCGATACTGCTGGCATTGCCCCATCTCCTTACAGGACCGATACTGCTGGCATTGCCCCATCTCCTTACAGGACCGATACTGCTGGCATTGCCACATCTCCTTACAGGACCGATACTGCTGGCATTGCCCCATCTCCTTACCGGACTGATACTGCTGGCATTGCCCCATCTCCTTACGGGACTGATACTGCTGGCATTGCCCCATCTCCTTACCGGACCGATACTGCTGGCATTGCCCCATCTCCTTACAGGACCGATACTGCTGGCATTGTCTACCTGACTGCATCGATGTTCTTTCCTTTCCTTTTTCCCCTCTCCCCTGCACCTCTTCTCTACTCATCTTCTTTTATTCCTTAGGTGGGGCGATCCCCCAGATCTCAGTCGCCATCTTGGGCCTCTATATCCTCATGTATCCGCAGATCTGTGCTATCTATGGCGAGGTTACGTTAGCAGTCTCCCTACCGCCTCTCCAGTTATATCGGTTCCGTCTTGTTTCAGGACGGCCGGGACTGGCCACATCGGCTAGACCTTGATGCGTCTGGATCTGCCGATCCCCAGCTCAGTTATTTGTATCCTTACATGCAACTGTTTTCTATATTTTTGTATTTCTTAACAAAAACACATTTTTGAATTTTAAAACAATAGAAAAAGACTCAAAATGAAATAAATATGTAAAAAAAAGATAGAAAAGTAACATCTGTATATATGATGGCATCTTATATAATGAATGTCCTTACAATCAATGAAATCGTGATCCTGAGCAGCGTCAGTACAGGAGCGGCCACGGCGTCAGTACGGTAGTCAGTACAGGAGCGGCCACAGCGTCGGTATGGTAGTCAGTACAGGAGCGGCCACGGCGTCAGTACGGTAGTCAGTACAGGAGCGGTCATGACGTCAGTACAGTAGTCAGTACAGGAGCGGCCACAGCGTCAGTACGGGAGCGGCAAGATTCACACAGTCTCGGATCACGATGTAAGGAGCTCCAAAGTCCATAGCGTCTGTTTATACCGAACACATGGGAATGACCCTGCCTGGACACAGCAGCAGATCAGCTGCTCACCCTGTGGGGTCAGATCCTCAGGGGTCAGTGGGGCCGTTCTTTCTCCTATGTAATCACTTTTCTTATGGGGTTTTTAGCAGCCGTCTCATTATTATACCCGTCTCTTTATCATACACTCTTCTCACTTGACCCCTCTCGTTATTATATCCCTCTCGTCACTAGGACCCTCTCCTTTCTCTTACCCTCTTGTCACTGGGCCAATCCAGTTTCAAAGGGACGGACCCCACACCGTACACTGACCTCACAGGGACGGACGCCACACCGTACACTGACCTCACAGGACGGACCCCACACCGTACACTGACCTCCCAGGGACGGACGCCACACCGCACACTGACCTCCCAGGGACGGACCCCACACCGTACACTGACCTCCCAGGGACGGACGCCACACCGCACACTGACCTCCCAGAGACGGACGCCACACCGTACACTGACCTCACAGGACGGACCCCACACCGTACACTGACCTCCCAGGGACGGACGCCACACCGCACACTGACCTCCCAGGGACGGACGCCACACCGTACACTGACCTCACAGGGACGGACCCCACACCGTACACTGACCTCACAGGGACGGACCCCACACCGCACACTGACCTCCCAGGGACGGACACCACACCATAGACTGACCTCACAGGGACGGACACCACACCATAGACTGACCTCACAGGACGGACCCCACACCGTACACTGACCTCCCAGGGACGGACGCCACACCGCACACTGACCTCCCAGGGACGGACGCCACACCGTACACTGACCTCACAGGGACGGACCCCACACCGTACACTGACCTCACAGGGACGGACCCCACACCGCACACTGACCTCCCAGGGACGGACACCACACCATAGACTGACCTCACAGGGACGGACCCCACACCGCACACTGACCTCCCAGGGACGGACACCACACCATAGACTGACCTCCCAGGGACGGACCCCACACCGTACACTGACCTCCCAGGGACGGACGCCACACCGCACACTGACCTCCCAGGGACGGACCCCACACCGCACACTGACCTCCCAGGGACGGACGCCACACCGCACACTGACCTCCCAGGGACGGACCCCACACCGTACACTGACCTCCCAGGGACGGACGCCACACCGCACACTGACCTCATAGGGAGGGACACCACACCGTACACTGACCTCACAGGGACGGACCCCACACCGCACACTGACCTCCCAGGGACGGACGCCACACCGTACACTGACCTCACAGGGACGGACCCCACACCGTACACTGACCTCCCAGGGACGGACGCCACACCGCACACTGACCTCATAGGGAGGGACACCACACCGTACACTGACCTCACAGGGACGGACCCCACACCGCACACTGACCTCCCAGGGACGGACGCCACACCGTACACTGACCTCACAGGGACGGACCCCACACCGTACACTGACCTCACAGGGACGGACCCCACACCGCACACTGACCTCATAGGGACGGACACCACACCGCACACTGACCTCCCAGGGACGGACGCCACACCGTACACTGACCTCACAGGGACGGACCCCACACCGTACACTGACCTCACAGGGACGGACGCCACACCGCACACTGACCTCATAGGGACGGACACCACACCGTACACTGACCTCACAGGGACGGACCCCACACCGTACACTGACCTCCCAGGGACGGACCCCACACCGCACACTGACCTCCCAGGGACGGACGCCACACGGTACACTGACCTCACAGGGACGGACCCCACACCGTACACTGACCTCACAGGACGGACCCCACACCGCACACTGACCTCACAGGGACGGACCCCACACCGTACACTGACCTCCCAGGGACGGACCCCACACCGTACACTGACCTCCCAGGGACGGACGCCACACCGTACACTGACCTCCCAGGGACGGACGCCACACCGCACACTGACCTCACAGGGACGGACGCCACACCGCACACTGACCTCACAGGACGGACGCCACACCGTACACTGACCTCACAGGGACGGACGCCACACCCCACACTGACCTCCCAGGGACGGACGCCACACCGTACACTGACCTCACAGGGACGGACGCCACACCGTACACTGACCTCCCAGGGACGGACGCCACACCGCACACTGACCTCACAGGGACGGACGCCACACCGTACACTGACCTCCCAGGGACGGACGCCACACCGTACACTGACCTCCCAGGGACGGACGCCACACCGTACACTGACCTCCCAGGGACGGACGCCACACCGTACACTGACCTCACAGGGACGGACGCCACACCGTACACTGACCTCCCAGGGGGATGGGCTTTGCACTGCCCCCTGTGGGGGTCACCCTTTCGCAGTGGGATGTCACACAGTGATCACAGGGTATGCTAAGTCACATGATTAAAGCTGTAGTCCGAAGACTCATCAGCAGTCATATCACTTCTGCAGGATCAGACACATAGGGATTGTAGTCTGTAACCATGGAGACACAAGGCTCTGCACAGGGGCTGCGTACACAGTGATACAGGATCAGTCACATAGGGATTGTAGTCTGTAACCATGGAGACACAAGGCTCTGCACAGGGGCTGCGTACACAGTGATACAGGATCAGTCACATAGGGATTGTAGTCTGTAACCATGGAGACACAAGGCTCTGCACAGGGGCTGCGTACACAGTGATACAGGATCAGTCACATAGGGATTGTAGTCTGTAACCATGGAGACACAAGGCTCTGCACAGGGGCTGCATACACAGTGATACAGGATCAGTCACATAGGGATTGTAGTCTGTAACCATGGAGACACAAGGCTCTGCACAGGGGCTGCGAAGACATACAGGACATGTTACATGATGGCTTGAAGCAAATATAAGAATGTGGTTGCAGAGACAAAGCAATAGGGAGCAATAAGGGAAGTGGGCGGCCTCCTGCGCTGACACACTGTGACGGAGCTCTGCAGGTGCTGGGTGTCTGTGTTTCCCAGCACTCTGGCTGGATGTGACAGTGATGTAAGAGATGTGTGTGGGTGTTCACAGCTGTCACCCAGCCGAGAGAGGAATCCCCAGCAGTGATTCAGTGTTTGGGAAATCCACATCAGACCATGAGCCGTGACTCACCGATCCCCCCCCCCCCTACTTTATCCAGGTCTCCAGTGTCCCCCTCTGTCCTCCTCCTCCTCCTCCAGGTCTCCAGTGTCCCCCTCTGTCCTCCTCCTCCTCCTCCAGTGTCCCCCTCTGTCCTCCTCCTCCTCCAGGGTCCCCCTCTGTCCTCCTCCTCCTCCTCCTGGTCTCCAGTGTCCCCCTCTGTCCTCCTCCTCCTCCAGGTCTCCAGTGTCCCCCTCTGTCCTCCTCCTCCTCCAGTGTCCCCCTCTGTCCTCCTCCTCCTCCAGTGTCCCCCTCTGTCCTCCTCCTCCTCCAGGGTCCCCCTCTGTCCTCCTCCAGGTCTCCAGTGTCCCCCTCTGTCCTCCTCCTCCTCCTCCAGGTCTCCAGTGTCCCCCTCTGTCCTCCTCCTCCAGGTCTCCAGTGTCCCCCGCTGTCCTCCTCCTCCTCCAGGTCTCCAGTGTCCCCCGCTGTCCTCCTCCTCCTCCAGGTCTCCAGTGTCCCCCGCTGTCCTCCTCCTCCTCCTCCTCCTCCAGGTCCCCAGTGTCCCCCGCTGTCCTCCTCCTCCTCCAGGTCTCCAGTGTCCCCCGCTGTCCTCCTCCTCCAGGTCCCCAGTGTCCCCCGCTGTCCTCCTCCTCCAGGTCTCTAGTGTCCCCCGCTGTCCTCCTCCCCCTCCAGGTCCCCAGTGTCCCCCGCTGTCCTCCCCCTCCAGGTCTCCAGTGTCCCCCGCTGTCCTCCTCCTCCTCCAGGGTCCCCCTCTGTCCTCCTCCTCCTCCAGGTCTCCAGTGTCCCCCGCTGTCCTCCTCCTCCAGGTCCCCAGTGTCCCCCGCTGTCCTCCTCCCCCTCCAGGTCCCCAGTGTCCCCCTCTGTCCTCCTCCTCCTCCAGGGTCCCCCTCTGTCCTCCTCCAGGTCTCCAGTGTCCCCCTCTGTCCTCCTCCTCCTCCAGGTCTCCAGTGTCCCCCTCTGTCCTCCTCCTCCTCCAGGTCTCCAGTGTCCCCCGCTGTCCTCCTCCTCCTCCAGGTCTCCAGTGTCCCCCGCTGTCCTCCTCCTCCTCCAGGTCTCCAGTGTCCCCCGCTGTCCTCCTCCTCCTCCAGGTCTCCAGTGTCCCCCGCTGTCCTCCTCCTCCTCCAGGTCTCCAGTGTCCCCCGCTGTCGTCCTCCTCCAGGTCTCCAGTGTCCCCCGCTGTCCTCCTCCTCCTCCAGGTCCCCAGTGTCCCCCGCTGTCCTCCTCCAGGTCTCCAGTGTCCCCCGCTGTCCTCCTCCTCCTCCAGGTCTCCAGTGTCCCCCGCTGTCCTCCTCCTCCTCCCCCTCCAGGTCCCCAGTGTCCCCCGCTGTCCTCCTCCTCCAGGTCCCCAGTGTCCCCCGCTGTCCTCCTCCTCCAGGTCTCCAGTGTCCCCCGCTGTCCTCCTCCTCCCCCTCCAGGTCCCCAGTGTCCCCCGCTGTCCTCCTCCTCCAGGTCTCCAGTGTCCCCCGCTGTCCTCCTCCCCCTCCAGGTCCCCAGTGTCCCCCGCTGTCCTCCTCCCCCTCCAGGTCTCCAGTGTCCCCCGCTGTCCTCCCCCTCCAGGTCTCCAGTGTCCCCCCGCTGTCCTCCTCCTCCTCCAGGTCTCCGGTGTCCCCCGATGTCCTCCCCCTCCAGGTCTCCAGTGTCCCCCGCTGTCCTCCTCCTCCTCCAGGTCTCCAGTGTCCCCCGCTGTCCTCCCCCTCCAGGTCTCCAGTGTCCCCCCGCTGTCCTCCTCCTCCTCCAGGTCTCCAGTGTCCCCCGCTGTCCTCCTCCTCCTCCTGGTCTCCAGTGTCCCCCGCTGTCCTCCTCCTCCTTCAGGTTTCCAGTGTCCCCCTCTGTCCTCCTCCTCCAGGTTTCCAGTATCCCCCGCTGTCCTCCTCCTCCTCCAGGTCTCCACTGTCCTCCACTGTCCTCCTCCTCCTACAGTTCTCCAGTGTCCCCCCTGCCCTCCTAAAGGTCTCCACTGTCCCTGTGATCATAGCCGCTTCCATCTCTCTGGAGTGACAGCCCCCTCAGCCAATCACTGGCCGCGGTGCTGTCCCATCTCAGCGGGGACAGCAGAGACCTGGAGAAGGACACTGGAGACCTGGAGGAGGAGGAGGACAGCGGGGGACACTGGAGAACTGGAGGAGGAGGAAGAGGACAGCGGGGGACACTGGAGACCTGGAGGAGGAAGAAGAGGACAGCGGGGGACACTGGAGACCTGAAGGAGGAGGAAGAGGACAGCGGGGGACACTGGAGACCTGGAGGAGGAGGAGGACAGCGGGGGACACTGGACACCTGGAGGAGGAGGAGGAGGAGGAGGAGGAGGAGGAGGAGAACAGTAGGGGACACTGGAGACCTGGAGGAGGAGGAGGACAGTGGGGGACACTGGAGACCTGGAGGAGGAGGAGGACAGTGGGGGTCACTGGAGACCTGGAGGAGGAGGAGGAAGACAGCGGGGGACACTGGAGACCTGGAGGAGGAGGAGGAAGACAGCGGGGGACACTGGAGACCTGGAGGAGGAGGAGGAGGACAGCGGGGGACACTGGAGACCTGGAGGAGGAGGAGGACAGCGGGGGACACTGGAGACCTGGAGGAGGAGGAGGAGGAGGAGGAGGAGGACAGCGGGGACACTGGAAACCTGGAGGAGGAGGAGGACAGTGGGGGACACTGGAGACCTGGAGGAGGAGGAGGACAGTGGGGGTCACTGGAGACCTGGAGGAGGAGGAGGAGGAGGAGGAGGAGGACAGCGGGGGACACTGGAGACCTGGAGGAGGAGGAGGACAGTGGGGGACACTGGAGACCTGGAGGAGGAGGAGGACAGCGGGGGACACTGGACACCTGGAGGAGGAGGAGGAGGAGGAGGAGGAGGAGGAGAACAGTAGGGGACACTGGAGACCTGGAGGAGGAGGAGGACAGTGGGGGACACTGGAGACCTGGAGGAGGAGGAGGACAGTGGGGGTCACTGGAGACCTGGAGGAGGAGGAGGAAGACAGCGGGGGACACTGGAGACCTGGAGGAGGAGGAGGAAGACAGCGGGGGACACTGGAGACCTGGAGGAGGAGGAGGAGGACAGCGGGGGACACTGGAGACCTGGAGGAGGAGGAGGACAGCGGGGGACACTGGAGACCTGGAGGAGGAGGAGGAGGAGGAGGAGGACAGCGGGGACACTGGAAACCTGGAGGAGGAGGAGGACAGTGGGGGACACTGGAGACCTGGAGGAGGAGGAGGACAGTGGGGGTCACTGGAGACCTGGAGGAGGAGGAGGAGGAGGAGGAGGAGGACAGCGGGGGACACTGGAGACCTGGAGGAGGAGGAGGACAGTGGGGGACACTGGAGACCTGGAGGAGGAGGAGGACAGTGGGGGACACTGGAGACCTGGAGGAGGAGGAGGAAGACAGCGGGGGACACTGGAGACCTGGAGGAGGAGGAGGAGGACAGCGGGGGACACTGGAGACCTGGAGGAGGAGGAGGAGGACAGCGGGGGACACTGGAGACCTGGAGGAGGAGGAGGAGGACAGCGGGGACACTGGAAACCTGGAGGAGGAGGAGGACAGTGGGGGACACTGGAGACCTGGAGGAGGACAGCGGGGTACACTGGAAACCTGGAGGAGGAGGAGGACAGTGGGGGACACTGGAGACCTGGAGGAGGACAGCGGGGTACACTGGAGACCTGGAGGAGGAGGACAGCGGGGGACACTGGAGACCTGGAGGAGGACAGCGGGGGACACTGGAGACCTGGAGGAGGAGGACAGCGGGGGACACTGGAGACCTGGAGGAGGACAGCGGGGACACTGGAAACCTGGAGGAGGAGGAGGACAGTGGGGGACACTGGAGACCTGGAGGAGGACAGCGGGGTACACTGGAGACCTGGAGGAGGAGGACAGCGGGGGACACTGGAGACCTGGAGGAGGACAGCGGGGGACACTGGAGACCTGGAGGAGGAGGACAGCGGGGGACACTGGAGACCTGGAGGAGGAGGAGGACAGTGGGGGATACTGGAGACCTGGAGGAGGACAGAGGGGGACAGCGGGGGACACTGGAGACCTGGAGGAGGACAGCGGGGACACTGGAGACCTGGAGGAGGACAGCGGGGACACTGGAGACCTGGAGGAGGACGACAGCGGGGGACACTGGAGACCTGGAGGAGGACGACAGCGGGGGACACTGGAGACCTGGAGGAGGAGGAGGAGGAGGACAGCGGGGGACACTGGAGACCTGGAGGAGGACAGCGGGGGACACTGGAGACCTGGAGGAGGAGGAGGAGGAGGAGGACAGCGGGGGACACTGGAGACCTGGAGGAGGAGGAGGACAGCGGGGGACACTGGAGACCTGGAGGAGGAGGAGGAGGAGGACAGCGGGGGACATTGGAGACCTGGAGGAGGAGGAGGAGGAGGAGGACAGCAGGGAGCGGACAGGTATGTAGTGATGAGTAAACTTGCTGCAATCATTTCACTGTATTAGTGCAGTTTTTTAAGGTTCCAAACAGACGAACCCGAACTTTGCTTAAGAGTTCAGTGACCCAGCAGAGTCTGCTCATCTCTAATTCTATAGTATATGTTGGATAATATTGTATAATAGCCGGTTTTATATCGCAGTTCTATAAGTATATATACCAAGCAGATCTATAAGTATATACACCCAGCCGTTCTATAAGTATATACATCCAGCCATTCTATAAGTATATACACCCAGCAGTTCTATAAGTATATACACCCAGCCGTTCTATAAGTATATACACCCAGCCGTTCTATAAGTATATACACCCAGCAGTTCTATAAGTATATACAGCCACCTCTGTCTGACACTTACCTCTAGAGGCGGAGGCTGGCGGTGTACTCATGGCCTCCCCTCCTCGGGTGTCCTGTCTGTGCGGCTCCCTCCTTCTATCTGAATGTTACAGAAAGTTGTCAGATCTGTCACTAAAAAGGAGGAAATTACCGCACTCCGCCCACAGGAGGAAAGAACTATGAAGCGATAGCAGAGATGTAGAGAGAGAGGAACAGAGAAGGGAAATTAACCAAGTGGAAGAAGGAAAAACCTATAGTGGTTAAAATGTGCCATGAGCAAGATGGAAGGGAAGGTAACCACCAGATCCCCGCCACATATCACCTCATCTACTATGTCACCCTCACTCACATCTTTCACTATACTAATCTATTGTGGCTGCACATTTCTGTCTTTTTGGCTTGTGCATATTTTATGTATTCTGTCCCTTTTTTCATTGTGGCTAGCACTCGTGCTGTGTAAGACCCATGTGATCCAAATTAGCAGGAAGCACCTGTGTACATAAGGGGAGGATCTCCTAGCATTCTCCCTGCAGAGGAATGGAGAGAGGTAAGAGCTTGTTCACACTTGTGTTGCTTGGCGTCCACTTTTTCCGCCGGTGGCGCCTGCGGGGTCCGGGGGGCCCTTTAGGGTCTGGTCCTGTGACAATGGGGTTGCAGGGCCATTCCGTGGCCCCCCTTCTCTGCTTGCGCACGTTTTGCAGGGATTGTGGTCGCTGACCGGCACAGTGATGTTTTTTGGTTAGGGACTCATGTGTATCAGAAGACCTGCACGTGGTACATGAGGCAATATGGTTTGGCCAAATTATATACTAACTTCTGATGTTGGTTTTAAATGTAGCTGAATAAGCTTTCGTGTCAGCCATGGGTGCGATGTGCAGCCATTTCTGTCTTTTTGGCTTGTGCATATAACTACTATAATACTGCTCCTATATACAGGAATATAACTACTATAATACTGCTCCTATATACAGGGATATACTACTATAATACTGCTCCCTATATACAGGGATATAACTACTATAATACTGCTCCTATATACAGGAATATAACTACTATAATACTGCTCCTATATACAGGAATATAATACTGCTCCTATATACAGGAATATAACTACTATAATACTGCTCCTATATACAGGGATATAACTACTATAATACTGCTCCCTATATACAGGGATATAACTACTATAATACTGCTCCTATATACAGGAATATACTACTATAATACTGCTCCCATATACAGGAATATAACTACTATAATACTGCCCCCTATATACAGGAATATAACTACTATAATACTGCTCCCTATATACAGGGATATAACTACTATAATACTGCTCCTATATACAGGAATATAACTACTATAATACTGCTCCTATATACAGGAATATAATACTGCTCCTATATACAGGGATATAACTACTAAAATACTGCTCCTATATACAGGAATATAACTACTATAATACTGCTCCTATATACAGGGATATACTACTATAATACTGCTCCCTATATACAGGAATATAACTACTATAATACTGCTCCTATATACAGGAATATACTACTATAATACTGCTCCTATATACAGGGATATAACTACTATAACGTGTGTTGGTAGCTCTCCTGCATTGCTGTGATGTCTGGAGTAAGCTCATGGCGGGGCCACTCTGGGTGGGGAAGCCTCCTAAGCGAGGCCCAGGCTCCAAGGCCTACACTGTGAGACAATTCCCAAGCTTATTCTAAGGTGAATGAAAGTCCCAAAGTTTTCCTGTACTGGGTGGGAGGGGATTGGGGGAGGGGCATGGTCTGCATAGCGGGGTCTACAGCCCAGTACGCTGACCCAGGAAGTCTCCCTCACCTTCCAAATCATAGCAGATCCACTTCAGGCTGGGGCTTACATCAGGGGGCAGGACTGTGGAGGTAATCTCTCCATAGCTGTAACCCCTCTCTCCCCGGACAGAGAGTGCTGCTATACTGTACACACCCTATACCCTGCTCATTCCTTCCTGCTCCCTGCAGTCTCTGTCAGTCCTTGTGTTTCCCATCCTCTCCATTACTGTACAGTAACTTATATATCACATATCCAGCTGCTGCAGTGTTATCAGGGTTATACAGTTACTATACATTATACACCACATGCTGCTATACTGTACAGTAACTTATATATCACATATCCAGCTGCTGTGTTATCAGGGTTATACAGTTACTATACATTATATACCACATGCTGATACTATACTGTACAGTAACTTATATATCACATATCCAGCTGCTGTGTTATCAGGGTTATACAGTTACTATACATTATATACCACATGCTGCTATACTGTACAGTAACTTATATATCACATATCCAGCTGCTGTGTTATCAGGGTTATACAGTTACTATACATTATATACCACATGCTGCTATACTGTACAGTAACTTATATATCACATATCCAGCTGCTGTGGTATCAGGGTTATACAGTTACTATACATTATACACAACATGCTGCTATACAGTACAGTAACGTATATATCACATATCCAGCTGCTGCTGTCTCATGAGGGTTATACAGTTACTATACATTATATACCACATGCTGCTATACTGTACAGTAACTTATATATCACATATCCAGCTGCTGTGTTATCAGGGTTATACAGTTACTATACATTATATACCACATGCTGCTATACTGTACAGTAACTTATATATCACATATCCAGCTGCTGCTGTGTTATCAGGGTTAGGCTAGGTTCACACTGCGTTTTCAGCATCCGTTTAACGCATCCGTTTTTTGCAAAAAAACGCATGAAAAACGGATTGCAAAAAACGGATTCATTTGTGTGCATCCGTTTTTCCATTGAGTTCCATTATAAAAAAAAAACGGATCCGTTTTTTTTGGCGGACCGAAACGGACCAAAAAACGTTGCTGACCCTATTTTTCTGGACGTTAAAAAAAACGGATCCGTTAAACGGATGCTGAAAACGCAGTGTGAACCTAGCCTTATACAGTTAGTATACATTATATACCACATGCTGATTGCTATACTGTACAGTAACTTGTATATCACATATCCAGCTGCTGTTATCATGGTTATACAGTTACTATACATTATACACCACGTGCTGCTATACTGTACAGTAACTTATACATCACATATCCAGCTGCTGTGTTATCAGGGTTATACAGTTACTATACATTATATACCACATGCTGCTATACTGTACAGTAACTTATATATCACATATCCAGCTGCTGTGTTATCAGGGTTATGCAGTTACTACAAATTATACACCACATGCTGATTGCTATACTGTACAGTAACTTATATATCACATATCCAGCTGCTGTGTTATCAGGGTTATACAGTTACTATACATTATATACCACATGCTGCTATACTGTACAGTAACTTATATATCACATATCCAGCTGCTGTGTTATCAGGGTTATACAGTTACTATACATTATATACCACATGCTGCTATACTGTACAGTAACTTATGTATCACATATCCAGCTGCTGTGTTATCAGGGTTATACAGTTACTATACATTATATACCACATGCTGCTATACTGTACAGTAACTTATATATCACATATCCAGCTGCTGTGTTATCAGGGTTATACAGTTACTATACATTATACACCACATGCTGCTATACTGTACAGTAACATATATCACATATCCAGCTGCTGTGTTATCAGGGTTATACAGTTACTATACATTATATACCACATGCTGCTATACTGTACAGTAACTTATATATCACATATCCAGCTGCTGCTGTGTTATCAGGGTTATACAGTTACTATACATTATATACCACATGCTGCTATACTGTACAGTAACTTATATATTCTATATCCAGCTGCAGTGTTATCAGGGTTATACAGTTACTATACATTATATACCACATGCTGCTATACTGTACAGTAACTTATATATCACATATCCAGCTGCTGCAGTGTTATCAGGGTTATACAGTTACTATACATTATACACCACATGCTGCTATACTGTACAGTAACTTATATATCACATATCCAGCTGCTGCTGTGTTATCAGGGTTATACAGTTACTATACATTATATACCACATCCTGCTATACTGTACAGTAACTTATATATCACATATCCAGCTGCTGTCTTATCAGGGTTATACAGTTACTATACATTATATACCACATGCTGCTATACTGTACTGTAACTTATATATCACATATCCAGCTGCTGTGTTATCAGGGTTATACAGTTACTGTACATTATACACCGCATGCTGCTATACTGTACAGTAACTTATATATCACATATCCAGCTGCTGTGTTATCAGGGTTATACAGTTACTATACATCATACACCACATGCTGCTATACTGTACAGTAACTTATATATCACATATCCAGCTGCTGTGTTATCAGGGTTATACAGTTACTATACATTATACACCACATGCTGCTATACTGTACAGTAACATATATATCACATATCCAGCTGCTGCAGTGTTATCAGGGTTATACAGTTACTATACATTATACACCACATGCTGCTATACTGTACAGTAACTTATATATCACATATCCAGCTGCTATGTTATCAGGGTTATACAGTTACTATACATTATACACCACATGCTGATTGCTATACTGTACAGTAACTTATATATCACATATCCAGCTGCTGTGTTATCAGGGTTATACAGTTACTATACATTATACACCACATCCTGCTATACTATACAGTAACTTATATATCACATATCCAGCTGCTGTGTTATCAGGGTTATACAGTTACTATACATTATATACCACATGCTGCTATACCGTACAGTAACTTATATATCACATATCCAGCTGCTGCTGTGTTATCAGGGTTATACAGTTACTATACATTATACACCACATGCTGCTATACTGTACAGTAACTTATATATCACATATCCAGCTGCTGTCTTATCAGGGTTATACAGTTACTATACATTATATACTACATGCTGCTATACTGTACAGTAACTTATATATCACATATCCAGCTGCTGTGTTATCAGGGTTATACAGTTACTATACATTATATACCACATGCTGCTATACTGTACAGTAACTTATATATCACATATCCAGCTGTTTCTCATTCTTTCATCTCTTCTACATGTTATTCAGAATAATAATCAGTATATTTGGGGTGCGGAACCAATTGTCTGCATTGCTATGATTTCTTATGGGAAAATTTGCTTTGGTGTAAGAGTGGATTTGGATTACAAGCGCCGTCCCGGAACGCATTATGCTCCTAATCCAAGACAGCACTGTGTAAGTTAGCGGCACAAGTAAAAGTAAAGATATGAAGATGGAAGTCAGTGAGAAAGCTAAAGAAACAGCAGCAGCAGGAAGCCCAAAGCCAAGCCAGCAAGGTGAGCACATGGTGAGACAAACAGGAGAAGCAGCAGGTGCACAGCCCCCCACTCCTGCACCCAGACAGAAGAGGACATCTCTAGAGAGACAGACCCTGCAGGAGAACATCAGGCAGCAGGTGATGGTCTCCAGGATGGTGGGTCACAGCAAGACCAGATCTGCAGCAAAGCAGGAACCAGGTGACTGCAAACAGCCTGAGAGACTCAACAGACCAACACCTGAGGAGAAGGAGCCAGAGAGACTGCAGAGACCTACACCTGAGGAGAAGGAGCCAGAGAGACCACAGAGACCTACACCTGAGGAGAAGGAGCCAGAGAGACCACAGAGACCTACACCTGAGGAGAAGGAGCCAGAGAGACTGCAGAGACCTACACCTGAGGAGAAGGAGCCAGAGAGACCACAGAGGCCTACACCAGAGGAGAAGGAGCCTGAGCAACCTACACCAGAGGAGAAGGAGCCAGAGAGACCTACACCTGAGGAGAAGGAGCCAGAGAGACCACAGAGACCTACACCTGAGGAGAAAGAGCCTGAGCGACCACAGAGACCTACACCTGAGGAGAAGGAGCCAGAAAGACTGCAGAGACCGACACCTGAGGAGAAAGAGACTGCAGAGACCTACACCTGAGGAGAAGGAGCCTGAGAGACTACAGAGACTTACACCTGAGGAGAAGGAGCCAGAGAGACAGCAGAGACCTACACCTGAGGAGAAAGAGACTGCAGAGACCTACACCTGAGGAGAAGGAGCCTGAGAGACTACAGAGACCTACACCTGAGGAGAAAGAGACTGCAGAGACCTACACCTGAGGAGAAGGAGCCAGAGAGACTGCAGAGACCAACACAACCAGCAGGACAGGGGTTGGAGGGGATACACAGTCTGTGTGGCACATGGAACCATCTGATGACGCCATGGTTGATGGGGTGGTGGAGATAAAGAATGATTTTTTTCGTGATTTCCCCCCATTAACAAGACCCCCACATGTGGCCGCCCCCTCTAGTAGAGACCCCCACCCTAAGATCAGCAGCCGGGGGAGCAGAATGTAGACAGGGATGAGGTGATCCCCTTCCTTCCTGCTGTAGATTCTCCCATCTCAGGTGCTTACCGTGCAGCTCTTACCTTTTCCTTCTAATTTTTGTATATTTCATTAAATGTCTTCTGGATGCTGCCCGCACACCCAACACTACTGACACTGCCCGCACACCCAACACTACTGACACTGCCCGCACACCCAACACTACTGACACTGCCCGCACACCCAACACTACTGACACTGCCCGCACACCCGACGCTACTGACACTGCCCGCACACCCAACACTACTGACACTGCCCGCACACCCGACGCTACTGACACTGCCTGTACACCCGACGCTGCCCGCACACCCAACACTACTGACACTGCCCGCACACCCAACACTACTGACACTGCCCGCACACCCAACACTACTGACACTGCCCGCACACCCAACACTACTGACACTGCCCGCACACCCAACACTACTGACACTGCCCGCACACCCGACGCTACTGACACTGCCCGCACACCCAACACTACTGACACTGCCCGCACACCCGACGCTACTGACACTGCCTGTACACCCGACGCTGCCCGCACACCCAACACTACTGACACTGCCCGCACACCCAACACTACTGACACTGCCCGCACACCCAACACTACCTGTACACCCAACGCTGCCCGCACACCCAACGCTACTGACACTGCCCGCACACCTGACACTACCTGCACACCCAACACTACCGACACTGCCCACACACCCAACACTACCTGTACACCCAACACTACTGACACTACCTGCACACCCGACGCTGCCCGCACACCTGATGCTACTGTTACTACCTGTACTCCCAACACTACTGACACTGCCCGCACACCCAACACTACTGACACTGCCCGCACACCCAACACTACTGACACTGCCCGCACACCCAACACTACTGACACTGCCCGCACACCCAACACTACTGACACTGCCCGCACACCCGACGCTACTGACACTGCCTGTACACCCGACGCTGCCCGCACACCCAACACTACTGACACTGCCCGCACACCTAACACTACTGACGCTGCCTGCACACCCAACACTACTGACACTGCCCGCACACCCGACGCTGCCAGCACACCCAACACTACTGACACTGCCCGCACACCCAACACTACCTGTACACCCAACGCTGCCCGCACACCCAACACTACCGACACTGCCCACACACCCAACACTACCTGTACACCCAACACTACTGACACTGCCTGTACACCCGACACTGCCCGCACACCCGACGCTACCTGTTATATAATAATAGTATGATGTAATAAAAGTGTGATATAATAGTGTGATACACGAGTGTGATATAATAATTGTGTGATATTATAATAATAATAATAATAAATAGTGTGATATAATAAGTGTGATATAATAAGTGTGATATAATAAGTGTGATATAATAAGTGTGATATAATAAGTGTGATATAATAAGTGTGATATAATAAGTGTGATATAATAAGTGTGATATAATAAGTGTGATATAATAAGTGTGATATAATAAGTGTGATATAATAAGTGTGATATAATAAGTGTGATATAATAAGTGTGATATAAGAGTGTAATATAATAATAGTATAATGTAATAAAAGTGTGATAAGATAATAGTTTGTAATAAGAGTGTGATATAATAAGAGTGTAATATAATAAGGCTATGTTCACACAGTGTAAAAGTATGGCCGTTGTTGCATACACATAGTATACGCTCCGGCCGGGATCCCAAGCGGCGCCGCAAACAACTGACAGAAAGCTCAGTCAATTCACACTATGGAGCGAGCGGCTGCGGCTGTACGTTCCATGGTGTGCAGAGGTGAGTTCTCATGCGGGCGTGTGCTGATGCGCCTGTATCAGAACTCTGCGGCCCAAAAGATTATCCATCCGGTACTGCTGTATCGGCCGGGATGATCTTTTCAGAGACCAGCCGCTCTGTTATGGAACGGCCAGTCTCTTACGCCATGTGAACATGGCCTAAGAGTGCGATATGATAATAGTGTGATGAGTGTAATATAAGAGTGTGATGTAATAAGAGTGTGATGTAATAAGAGTATCATCATATCACACTCTTATCATTAGTGTGATGTCACCAGGGGTGGATTAATTTCACCATAGGCCCCGGGCCGTTCACGAGGCCTGGCCCCCCATCCCACTGTAACTATGGCAGCACTAGCCTGGGCCCCCCATCCCACTGTAACTATGGCAGCACTAGCCTGCCCCCCCCATCCCACTGTAACTATGGCAGCACTAGCCTGGGCCCCCCACCCCACTGTGACTATGGCAGCACTAGCCTGCCCCCCCATCCCACTGTAACTATGGCAGCACTAGCCTGGGCCCCACATCCCACTGTGACTATGGCAGCACTAGCCTGGGCCCCCCCCCCACCCCACTGTAACTATGGCAGCACTAGCCTGGGCCCCCCCCCATCCCACTGTAACTATGGCAGCACTAGCCTGGGCCCCCCCCATCCCACTGTGACTATGGCAGCACTAGCCTGGGCCCCCCCCCCATCCCACTGTGACTATGGCAGCACTAGCCTGGGCCCCCCATCCCACTGTGACTATGGCAGCACTAGCCTGGGC
Organism: Dendropsophus ebraccatus; assembly: GCA_027789725.1. NCBI lineage: Eukaryota > Metazoa > Chordata > Amphibia > Anura > Hylidae > Dendropsophus > Dendropsophus ebraccatus. The sequence continues at coordinate 35,777,090 of JAQFWZ010000022.1, forward strand.
CCCCCCCCCCATCCCACTGTGACTATAGCAGCACTAGCCTGGGCCCCCCCCACCCACTGTAACTATGGCAGCACTAGCCTGGCCCCCCCCCCATCCCACTGTGACTATAGCAGCACTAGCCTGGGCCCCCCCCCCCATCCCACTGTAACTATGGCAGCACTAGCCTGGGCCCCCCCCACCCCACTGTAACTATGGCAGCACTAGCCTGGCCCCCCCCCATCCCACTGTGACTATAGCAGCACTAGCCTGGGCCCCCCCATCCCACTGTGACTATGGCAGCACTTGCCTGGGCCCCCCCCCCCCATCCCACTGTAACTATGGCAGCACTAGCCTGGGCCCCCCCCATCCCACTGTAACTATGGCGGCACTAGCCTGGGCCCCCCCACCCCACTATAAATATGGCAGCACTAGCCTGGGCCCCCCCACCCCACTATAAATATGGCAGCACTAGCCTGGGCCCCCCCCCATCCCACTGTAACTATGGCAGCACTAGCCTGGGCCCCCCCCATCCCACTGTAACTATGGCAGCACTAGCCTGGTGTTCATAGTACAGGACAGATAATGTCATGATGCCCTGAATTGAGCAAAATTGCTGTAGAAAAGCAGAGATTTTTGCAAATCCTGGCAGCTGTATCCAGGAGACATTTCACCACAAAAAGTATAAGTCTTTTTGGGTGGCCATGGGCCCCCCAGGAGCTCAGGGCCCCGGGCTGCCGCCTGGACCTATTATAATCGGCTACTGGATGTCACAGGCAGCGTGCGGTGCGGGGACACTGACAGGAGCCTCTGCGTGATGTCTTTTCCATCAGACGCGTCCGGCTTCCTCCTTGTGTGGTGACTCACAGCCGGAACAATCGATCCGTGAGGTCAGAAGTTTCCTGTATCTCATCTCAGCCGTATCCAGAAGAGGAAGTAAGTGCCACAAACCTACAGTATATATGAGGGTAGAGTATACTGAGCTGTGTCTAGGACAGTGGTGTCGCCAGGCCAGGGCCGTCTTAACAGCATTATGGGCCCCTGGGCAGAGGTGCGAATTGGGCCCCACCCCCCCCGCGGCCGCCGCCATCAAACCCCCCCATCTTTGCAACCCCACCCCTAGCTAGTACAATTACGTACAATAAAAAATACAAATTATTGTTAACATAAACTTTAATTCACAACACAGTCTCTCAGCAGCACAAAAACAAAACATAACCGTGCGTGCCGCCGCACCAAACCAGACCAGGTTGGCTTCAAAGTATCCAAAAAACGCAATGGAGACAGCACTTCCAACAGCAATCTGCAGGGCAACATATCTCATATATACAGAGGGGCAACAACATGACTATTATATATGAGAACCATGTTGTCTCCCTGTATGTATACTGTATAATACAATATACAGGGAAACAACATGGTTCATATATAATATAATAGTCATGTTGTTGCTCCTCTGTCTATGTGAGACATGTTGTTTTGCCCTTCTCTATATATATGCCAGATAACAAGCAACAAATATTACCACCGCATACTGACTAACACCACCGCATACTGACTAACACCACCGCTGCTACTGACTAATCCACTGTACACAGATCACTATCACCTCATCCAGTCATATAGAGGTACCCAGCTCTACACAGGCTCTGTACTCCATATACATTACAGTGCAGATACATCAAGTGACTCACATGGGACGTCTTCTCTGATCGGAGTTCTTCCCTTTTCATCTTCTTTTCCATTTGCCCTGGGCCGTTATGAGAACTTCTCCGAGCCACGAATCCACAGAATCTGCCAGACAGACATATTAGGCTCCACACTCTGGCACCATCCTCATCTCTCTACACACTGCACATCTGTATTGGCCCCTTATAGATGGCTCCCCCTGTATTACCCCCTTATAGATGGCTCCCCCCCGTATTACCCCCTTATAGATGGCTCCCCCCCTGTATTACCCCCTTATAGATGGCTCCCCCTGTATTACCCCCTTATAGATAGCTCCCCCTATATTACCCCGTATAGATGGCTCCCCCTGTATCCCCCCCCTCATATAGATGGCTCCCCCCTGTATCCCCCCCTATAGATGGCTCCCCCTGTATTCCCCCCCTCGTATAGATGGCTCCCCCTGTATCCCCCCCTATAGATGGCTCCCCCTGTATCCCCCCCCTATAGATGGCTCCCCCCTGTATCCCCCCCCCTCGTATAGATGGCTCCCCCCTGTATCCCCCCCTATAGATGGCTCCCCCCTGTATCCCCCCCCTCGTATAGATGGCTCCCCCCCTGTATCCCCCCTATAGATGGCTCCCCCCTGTATCCCCCCCCCCTCGTATAGATGGCTCCCCCCTGTATCCCCCCTATAGATGGCTCCCCCCTGTATCCCCCCCCCTCGTATAGATGGCTCCCCCCTGTATCCCCCCCTATAGATGGCTCCCTGCTGTATCCACCCTATAGATGGCTCCCCCCTGTATCCCCCCCCCTCGTATATATGACTCCCCCCTGTATCCCCCCTATAGATGACTCCCCCCTGTATCCCCCCTATAGATGGCTCCCCCCTGTATTCCCCCCTTATAGATGGCTCCCCCCCGTATTCCCCCCTTATAGATGGCTCCCCCGTATTCCCCCCTTATAGATGGCTCCCCCGTATTCCCCCCTTATAGATGGCTCCCCCCTGTATCCCCCCCTATAGATGGCTCCCCCGTATTCCCCCCTTATAGATGGCTCCCCTGTATCCCCCCTTATAGATGGCTCCCCCGTATTCCCCCCTTATGGATCGCTCCCCCCTGCACATCAGATAAAAAAAACAAACATCCAACTCACCTACCAGCGCTCCCCCGTCGCTGCTTCCTAACCTCTTCTGCCCCCGGCTGATGCGTCGCTCCCTGGGGGATTCTCAGGGAGCGCACACATCCGGAAGCTCAGTGTGCGCCCAGGCCGGGACTTCCGGTACAGGAAGCCCCAGCGACGCGCACTGAGGTTCCTGATGCGTGCTCTCCCGGAGAATCCCCCAGGGAGCGACGCATCAGCCGGGGCCGGATTTCCTCTTGCGACCGCAAGCAAGCAAGTGCTTGCGGTCGCAAGAGAAGGGGAAGGGGGGGCGCGCAGGGCCGTCTTACCCATTGGGCATGGTAGGCGGCTGCCCGGGGACCCTTGCGTCCTAGGGGGCCCCTGTCCGCTGTGACAGCGGGCAGGGGCCCCCTAGGACGCATGGGCCCCCGGGCAGCCGCCTACCATGCCCAATGGGTAAGACGGCCCTGCCGCCAGGCACAATCATTCGGGGCCCAAGCTCGGATAAATTATGCCGAGCCCCGAAAGTTATTTGGTCCGGACTCGCTGCCAGCGCCTATTACCAGCAGCCGCGGCCTCTCATCCCTGGCCACTGATGCAGCGTCTGAGCGGTACGTGAGGGCTGACCCGCACCTTGCCCGCCCTCATGTACCGCTCAGACGCTGCATCAATGACGTCACTTGTGCATTGGATGCGTGCGCTGCGCTCCTGTACAACCTCTCTCCTGCCCGCACCTGCCCTCACCTGCCCTCACAAACCGCTCAGACGCTGCATCAGTGAAGTCACCTATGCAGTGGATGTGTGCACCGCGGCGGCCGGACACGAGCACCACAAAGTCACCCGGCGGTCCTATAGGTGGCGAACTCCTGCCCTGCCGCACTTCTGAATCACGTGGGGTAGTATGTGTCAGGTGGGGAAGTGTGTGTGTGGTGGGGGTCACGTGGGGTAGTGTGTGTGTGGTGGGGGTCACGTGGGAAAGTGTGTGTGTGTGGTGGGGGTCACGTGGGAAAGTGTGTGTGTGTAGGGGGAACTTTATTACTTTGGTGGGCACAGCAGGGGACATTATTACTATATGGAGGCACAGCAGGGGACATTATTACAAAATACGGGGCACATAAAGAGACATTACTACTATTTGGAGGCACGGCAGGGACATTATTACTATATGGAGGCACAGCAGGGAACATTATTACTATATGGGGGCACAGCAGGAGACATTATTACTATATGGGGGCACAGCAGGAGACATTATTACTATATGGAGGGCACAGCAGGAGACATTATTACTATATGGAGGCACAGCAGGGGACATTATTACTATATGGGGGGCACAGCAGGGGACATTATTACTATATGGGGGCACAGCAGGAGACATTATTACTATATGGGGGCACAGCAGGAGACATTATTACTATATGGAGGGCACAGCAGGAGACATTATTACTATATGGAGGCACAGCAGGGGACATTATTACTATATGGGGGGCACAGCAGGGGACATTATTACTATATGGAGGGCACAGCAGGGGACATTATTACTATATGGAGGGCACAGCAGGGGACATTATTACTATATGGAGGGCACAACACTGGACATTACTACTATATGGGGGCACAGCAGAGGATCCTACCTACTCACTGACAAGAGGCAGTGGAATTACTACTATATGGGATCCTATAGGAGGGGAAAAGGGAAGGAAGTTGAAGGAAAAGTGCGGAGCATAAGATGTTTGTCTGGCAGGTTCTGAGGAGATGAATTGCAGCTGTAAGAGATCATCATGGTGGTCCGGGCCGGATGGAGGAAAGGGAAAGAGAACTTCTCAGATGAAAGACGACGTCACCTGTCAGTCACTGAATGAGGTTTCTGCATTTTGTAGAACGTTATCTGGCAGGAGTTCCCCGAGGTAGTAAAGGTTGGGAAACACTGGCCTAGAGGATAGGAGCGAGGGCAGACCTCCCAGAGGCCTGTGTACAGGGGGAGCTGGGAAGGAGCTGCCTGGGCAGTGGGGTGCACCATTACCGATGACAGCGGGTGGCCGCCTGTGTCTGCTAAGCTGCAGTTATTAGGAGTGGCGGCCATAGAGCCGGGCTAACAGAGCGGCCACAGGGGTCACTGGCTTCTGCACTGGGCTCCTTCGCTAAACGCTTACAACAGCACTCAGAGGGCCCGGGCCCCGGAGGATTAGGGCTCTATGAGCAGTATCACACCTGTCAGGCTGAGATACACAGCTCGAATGACAGTATCAAACATCAGAGGCTTATGCTGCGTTTACACAAAGCCATAATTCGCCCAATCAATCGTTTAACGATTTTGAAGCAACGAGTTTTTATAACGATCAGCATTTAGACGAATAAATTGTTAGAAAAATCGTAAGAAAATTCGTAAGAAAAAACGTTAATACGATCGTTTTTAAGATCGCCTACGCCCATCTTTTACATAGGGTGATTTATTGAATGTTTACACGAAACGATCTGCAAATTTTTAGCGAACGATGACCGACAATTTGAGAACATTTTTTCGCTCATCACTTGATCGTTCGCTGTGTTTACACGAAACGATTATCATTCAAATGTCATCGTTATTGCGAAAATTAGAACGATAATTGTTCAGTGTAAACGCAGCATTAGATACATTGGTTTAGCAGGCAGTGTCTCACACAACGAGCTTATATACCCAGCTGAAGAGTATCCCATGTCATAGGCTGAGATACACTGTGATACACTATATACAGATATACCGTATGAGGGATGACAGGAGCCCAGCAAAGAGTACCACCTCAAACCCCGATCATGTGACCCAGGTGTATAATACAGCCGCCGTGCAGGGACACACAGGGGGCTATCCTCCCACTTCATAATAGTATCGGGAAGGGCGGCCGTCACATTACATAGAAGGCCACTAATAATCATCGTCTTACAAGATGGCCGCCTTCCCCAAGTCAGAACATAGCCATAGACTAAAAGGTTTACAGTGGGGTCTGTGCGGAGGAGCTGGGGGCTGTAAGAGCATCAGTGAGAGAGGAGGAGGGGGGAAAATGTCCACAGATCCCGACCTCTACCAGGGAAAGGTTACAGATACAGTAAGGGATAGAAGGGCCTAAACCAGTGTCCTACAACAATAGGGTCCTCTGTGCCAGTAGCCTCCCCGACTACAGGAGCAGACTGAGCCAGCCTCCCCGACTACAGGAGCAGACTGAGCCAGCCTCCCCGACTACAGGAGCAGACTGAGCCAGCCTCCCCGACTACAGGAGCAGACTGAGCCAGCCTCCCCGACTACAGGAGCAGACTGAGCCAGCCTCCCCGACTACAGGAGCAGACTGAGCCAGCCTCCCCGACTACAGGAGCAGACTGAGCCAGCCTCCCCGACTACAGGAGCAGACTGAGCCAGCCTCCCCGACTACAGGAGCAGACTGAGCCAGCCTCCCCGACTACAGGAGCAGACTGAGCCAGCCTCCCCGACTACAGGACAAGACTGAGCCAGCCTTCCCGACTACAGGACAAGACTGAGCCAGCCTCCCCGACTACAGGAGCAGACTGAGCCAGCCTCCCCGACTACAGGAGCAGACTGAGCCAGCCTCCCCGACTACAGGACAAGACTGAGCCAGCCTCCCCGACTACAGGACAAGACTGAGCCAGCCTCCCCGACTACAGGAGCAGACTGAGCCAGCCTCCCCGACTACAGGAGCAGACTGAGCCAGCCTCCCCGACTACAGGAGCAGACTGAGCCAGCCTCCCCGACTACAGGAGCAGACTGAGCCAGCCTCCCCGACTACAGGAGCAGACTGAGCCAGCCTCCCCGACTACAGGAGCAGACTGAGCCAGCCTCCCCGACTACAGGAGCAGACTGAGCCAGCCTCCCCGACTACAGGAGCAGACTGAGCCAGCCTCCCCGACTACAGGAGCAGACTGAGCCAGCCTCCCCGACTACAGGAGCAGACTGAGCCAGCCTCCCCGACTACAGGAGCAGACTGAGCCAGCCTCCCCGACTACAGGAGCAGACTGAGCCAGCCTCCCCGACTACAGGAGCAGACTGAGCCAGCCTCCCCGACTACAGGAGCAGACTGAGCCAGCCTCCCCGACTACAGGAGCAGACTGAGCCAGCCTCCCCGACTACAGGAGCAGACTGAGCCAGCCTCCCCGACTACAGGAGCAGACTGAGCCAGCCTCCCCGACTACAGGACAAGACTGAGCCAGCCTCCCCGACTACAGGAGCAGACTGAGCCAGCCTCCCCGATTACAGGAGCAGACTGAGCCAGCCTCCCCGACTACAGGAGCAGACTGAGCCAGCCTCCCCGACTACAGGAGCAGACTGAGCCAGCCTCCCCGACTACAGGAGCAGACTGAGCCAGCCTCCCCGACTACAGGAGCAGACTGAGCCAGCCTCCCCGACTACAGGAGCAGACTGAGCCAGCCTCCCCGACTACAGGACAAGACTGAGCCAGCCTCCCCGACTACAGGAGCAGACTGAGCCAGCCTCCCCGATTACAGGAGCAGACTGAGCCAGCCTCCCCGACTACAGGAGCAGACTGAGCCAGCCTCCCCGACTACAGGAGCAGACTGAGCCAGCCTCCCCGACTACAGGAGCAGACTGAGCCAGCCTCCCCGACTACAGGACAAGACTGAGCCAGCCTCCCCGACTACAGGACAAGACTGAGCCAGCCTCCCCGACTACAGGAGCAGACTGAGCCAGCCTCCCCGATTACAGGAGCAGACTGAGCCAGCCTCCCCGACTACAGGAGCAGACTGAGCCAGCCTCCCCGACTACAGGAGCAGACTGAGCCAGCCTCCCCGACTACAGGAGCAGACTGAGCCAGCCTCCCCGACTACAGGAGCAGACTGAGCCAGCCTCCCCGACTACAGGAGCAGACTGAGCGAGCCTCCCCGACTACAGGAGCAGACTGAGCCAGCCTCCCCGACTACAGGAGCAGACTGAGCCAGCCTCCCCGACTACAGGAGCAGACTGAGCCAGCCTCCCCGACTACAGGAGCAGACTGAGCCAGCCTCCCCGACTACAGGAGCAGACTGAGCGAGCCTCAGCCCAGCCAAACACAATAAAGCAACCTGTGTACTTGCGGGTTTCAGCAGCGTCTCTCGGTCTCTCTGGGAGATCCAGCTTGTCTCCCTCCCCAGGATTACAGACCCCGTGACCAGCACAGCCCGGCTCTACAACATACCCAGCCAGGTGCACCTCATCAAGACACAGGTAAGAGCTCTAGGAATTAACCCTTCCCAGATAGCTCTCCTCTGTATATGCCAGGAACCTGGGAGACACATAGACCCCATTAATAACTTGACCCTGTAATATACCACTATATATATATTATATAACAAAGGGTCCTTCTTTATATTGGCAGATAGTCTGGCCAGTGTATTGTCTGTGCTGCATGACAGGGACATAGCTGGGCTAGTGGAGCAGAGCTGGGCTAGTGGAGCAGAGCTGGGCTAGTGGAGCAGAGCTGGGCTAGTGGAGCAGAGCTGGGCTAGTGGAGCAGAGCTAAGGCCACTTACACGGTGTCGGACATTTTATAGAATAAGCAGAGGGGTGACTTATCTCCTGCGTTGGCTGCGGTGTGGGAGCCCCCTGCGGTATGCCAGGGTGAGGGGGCTCTGTGCCAGGGTGAGGGGGCTCTGTGCCAGGGTGAGGGGGCTCTGTGCCAGGGTGAGGGGGCTCTGTGCCAGGGTGAGGGGGCTCTGTGCCAGGGTGAGGGGGCTCTGTGCCAGGGTGAGAGGGCTCTGTGCCAGGGTGAGGGGGCTCTGTGCCAGGGTGAGGGGGCTCTGTGCCAGGGTGAGAGGGCTCTGTGCCAGGGTGAGGGGGCTCTGTGCCAGGGTGAGGGGGCTCTGTGCCGGGGTGAGGGGGCTCTGTGCCGGGGTGAGAGGGCTCTGTGCCAGAGTGAGTGGGCTCTGTGCCAGAGTGAGTGGGCTCTGTGCCAGAGTGAGTGGGCTCTGTGCCAGGGTGAGGGGGTTCTGTGCCAGGGTGAGGGGGCTCTGTGCCAGGGTGAGGGGGCTCTGTGCCAGGGTGAGAGGGCTCTGTGCCAGGGTGAGGGGGCTCTGTGCCGGGGTGAGGGGGCTCTGTGCCGGGGTGAGAGGGCTCTGTGCCGGGGTGAGGGGGCTCTGTGCCAGGGTGAGGGGGCTCGGTGCCAGGGTGAGGGGGCTCTGTGCCAGGGTGAGAGGGCTCGACAGATCTTGGAATAAAAGCAGCTATCTGGCGGTACAAGCGGTTTGGGGGGGGGGGGCAGATTGTGGGTACAGAGTCACTTTAAGATCCCTTTACTAGTGGACAGAAAGAGAACATCCAAGCAAGGGTCTTCCTAGGGCCCCCAAGAAGTCTTTACCATCACTACAGATGCTGCCTGCGGGGGTGGGGGCTCCTGTAGGGTCTCTGGTTCTCCAAGGCCTTTGGGATTCTCCAGGTGTAAGGGACCTTAGAGGAATAATTCTGTCCTTACTCTAGGACCTCCCTGGGATCAGCGGCAGGGACCTTAGAGGGATAATTCTGTCCTTACTCTAGGACCTCCCTGGGATCAGCGGCAGGGACCTTAGAGGGATAATTCTGTCCTTACCCTAGGACCTCCCTGGGATCAGCGGCAGGGACCTTAGAGGGATAATTCTGTCCTTACCCTAGGACCTCCCTGGGATCAGCGGGAGGGACCTTAGAGGGATAATTCTGTCCTTACTCTAGGACCTCCCTGGGATCAGCGGCAGGGATGTCGGGATCCTCGCAGGCAGTGCCTTAGCCGTACATCGACCCTCAGGGGGCACAAGGTCGGAGGAGCCAATGAGGATTGGCGCTCAATCAGGGGGAATGAGAACTGTGTCAGGAGGTTTTCTATCAGATTTGCAACCTATTGGGGGGGTCCTGGTCATAGACCTCCTTGCCTCCTGGGTGAACAGGAAAGTCTGCAGGTTCTATTCCCTTTGCCCTGCGGACAGACCCCCAGCCCTGGCTGCCCTAGCCCAGCCTTGGAACAGGGGCCTTCTGTATGCTTCCCCCCCCCCATCAGGGTGATTCCTAGAGTCGTAAAGAAAATCAGACGGAACGGAGCTCAGGTTATCCTGGTGGGACCCTTCTGGTCAAGGAGGATGATGTCAGTAACCGACCTGTGGGTCCTCCCAGACAGGCCGGATCTCCTCACCCGGGGTCCAGTACTACATCCCAGGGTGGACGGCTTACACCTGACTGCATGGTGAGGTGACCCCCGGATGATGTTGTAGCGGTGGGACGGCCGGTCACTTGCTAGGTGTTGTAATGTGACGCAGTGTCGGACTGGAGTGCCTTGGGCCCACCAGGGTAAATCATTCTTAGGGCCCACCCTTCAGCCACCATACTTATCAATTAGTAATTATGTCCCCTGCTGTGCCCTTCATATAGTAATAATGTCCCCTGCTGTGCCTCCATATAGTAATAATGTCCCCTGCTGTGCCTCCATATAGTAATAATGTCCCCTGCTTTGCCCTCCATATAGTAATAATGTCTCCTGCTTTGCCCCATATAGAAATAATGCCTCCTGCTGTACTTCCATATAGTAATAATACCCCCTACTGTGCCACCATATAGTAATAATGTCTCCTGCTGTGCCCTCATGAAGTAATAATGTCTCTTGCTGTGCGTCTACATAGTAATAATGTCCCCTGCGCTGCCTCCATATAGTAATAATGTCTCCTGCTGTGCTCCCCATATAGTAAAAATGCCCCCTGCTTTGCCCCATATATTAATAATGTCCCCTGTTGTGCCCCATATAGTAATAATGTCTCCTGCTGTGCCCCATATAGTAATAATGTTCCTGCTGTGCCTCCATATAGTAATAATGTCTCCTGCTGTACCTCCATATAGTAATAATGTCTCCTGCTGTGCTACATATAGTAATAATGTCTCCTGCTGTGCTACATATAGTAATAATGTCTCCTGCTATGTCCCCCATATAGTAATAATGTCTCCTACTGTGCCTCCATATAGTAATAATGTCCCTGCTGTGCCTCCATATAGTAATAATGTCCCTGCTGTGCCTCCATATAGTAATAATGTCTCCTGCTGTACCTCCTTATAGTAATGTCTCCTGCTGTGCCCCCATATAGTAATAATGTCTCCTGCTGTGCCCCATATAGTAATAATTTCTCCTACTGTGCCTCCATATAGTAATAATGTCCCTGCTCTTCCTCCATATAGTAATAATGTCCCCTGCTGTGCCTCCATATAGTAATAATGTCCCCTGCTGTGCCCCCATATAGTAATAATGTCCTCTGCTGTGCCTCGCTCCAGAGCTGGCCGGGTCCTCTGTCATCTCCTGCAGTCCTCTCCGGCCAGTCACTTGCCATATGGTTAGCTGTGACACCACTCCTGTGGTGGTTGGCCGAGATATAGCTGCCCGGCGGTCATGTGTTGTTACTCCAGTGCCGGTTGGGCACACGGGTATGGTGGCATGCCTGCTTTTATTTTATTGGGTTGGCTATACCCTTTCCCCTGTGGTCAGTGACCTACCGGGATGACTGGGGGTCCCTTGGGCAATTATCACGCTGGTCCGGAGTAGAGTAGTGACCCATCCGGACTATAGGTACTGCCACCCACAGAAAGGGGAGATGACCCAAGGAAGGTGTATCCACTGTGTAGGTGTTTAGTGAAGAATCACAGAGTCCCGTTACAATAAATAAGATCTGTTTACTTGAGGTAGGAATCAGATAATACAGCTCTGCCTTGATATGGTACTTTATACTTAATAGGTGAGATCTGTACTGAGAGTGGAGCAGGAGATACCGCCATGCTGGATGGGCTGCGTGCTGAGAGGTAGAAAGTTCAGAGAAGTAGAGAGGAGGATCTAGAGAGAGTCCCAACCCAAGTAGTACTGTGCTCTGCCGGAACTTCAGAGGTAGAATAAGTAGAATACTTGTAGAGAGAATACTTGTGCCTGTGATTTGACTCTTTTGGTCTTTGCACCACCTATTGCCCACCAGTGTCAGGTGACCCATCCTAAAGGGTGACACAAGCCACAGAGCTTGTTAGCTGGGATGAGCAGAGTGGTCAGAGTTCTCTGATGACACCCGTGCTGCGAGATAGAGTGCATAGGCTTTTAGCAACTTTGCTCTATCTGGATCAGTTCCTAGCCTTGCTTTGTGTATACTGTCCTGCACTCTTTTCCTCTGGTCCACTGCGTGGGTTAGGGTGATCCCTGACTTGTCCTCTAGTAGTAATGTAACACTGCATAGTGTTTAATAATGTTGCTTGAACAGAAACGCCGTCTAGGTACATGTGTTCTACCTCTAGACCACACATAGACTGGGGTCCTGGCAGGAGCCAGGGCCCAACTTGACTACAGTAGGGAGCGTCCTAGCTTGCGTCCTTCCTCTACAGAATCTCAGGCAAAAGAGCCTACACTTCCTCTACCCATGTGACTTCCTACAGCGTGTGTAAACTGTGCTGTGAGTGGGTGAGGAGTGCATGAAAAGAAATAAAGAGAGAGATGATAGGTGAAGAGAAGGAAGAACTCTCATTGGTCTACAGATCCATGTGATACAATAACAAACAATAACCCGTTAGCCTCTAAGTCGTGCAATATCTAGGCATACATACTTACAATAACGACATCTAGTGGCAAAGCTTTGATACTGCTACATTAACACTTGTAACTTAAAAGTAGAGATGGTCAATCAGTCCTGGTGGTTGGCCGACGACTGGGTGAGGTGATGGGCCGTGATGGGCCATGATGGGTAGTGAAGGGCCGTGATGGTCAGTGATGGGCCATGATGGGCCATGATGAGCCGTGATGGTCAGTGTTGGTCAGTGATGGGCCGTGATGGTCAGTGATGGACCGTGATGGGCCGTGATGGTCAGTGTTGGTCAGTGATGGGCCGTGATGGTCAGTGATGGGCCGTGATGGGCCGTGATGGTCAGTGTTGGTCAGTGATGGGCCGTGATGGGCCGTGATGGGCCGTGATGGGCAGTGATGGGCCGTGATGGGCCGTGATGGGCAGTGATGGGCCGTGATGGGCAGTGATGGGCAGTGATTGGCAGTGATGGGCCGTGATGGGCAGTGATTGGCAGTGATGGGCAGTGATGAGCCGTGATGGGCAGTGATGGGCCGTGATGGGCAGTGATTGGCAGTGATGGGCAGTGATGAGCCGTGATGGGCAGTGATGGGCCGTGATGGTCAGTGTTGGTCAGTGATGGGCCGTGATGGGCAGTGATGGGCCGTCATGGGCCGTGATGGGCAGTGATGGGCCGTGATGGTCAGTGTTGGTCAGTGATGGGCCGTGATGGGCAGTGATGGGCCGTGATGGGCCGTGATGGGCAGTGATGGGCAGTGATGGGCCGTGATGGGCAGTGATGGGCCGTGATGGGCAGTGATGGGCCGTGATGGGCAGTGATGGGCCGTGATGGGCAGTGATGGGCCGTGATGGGCAGTGATTGGCAGTGATGGGCTGTCATGGGCAGTGATGGGAAGTGATGGGAAGTGATTGGCAGTGATGGGCAGTGATGGGCAGTGATGGGCCGTGATTGGCAGTGATGGGCCGTGATTGGCAGTGATGGGCAGTGATGGGCAGTGATTGGCAGTGATGGGCAGTGATGGGCCGTGATGGGCAGTGATGGGCAGTGATGGGCAGTGATGGGCCGTGATTGGCAGTGATGGGCAGTGATGGGCCGTGATTGGCAGTGATTGGCAGTGATGGGCAGTGATGGGCTCTGCTCTGGTTCTGTCTCCTTGTCACACACAGACAGGGCACAATCGGTATGAGTCTCCCAGCTGTGCTCTGGTGATGGCGTGTCGCAGGGTGTCGCTGCTCACAGCCATGAAAGCCAAAGGACAGAAGCCAAAGGACAGAAGCCAAAGGACAGAAGCCAAAGGACAGAAGCCAAAGGACAGCCGCTGTGGTGAGGGCGCCAGCCGAGCACCAACAACAGCGATGGATCTGGGACGCAGAGGTGATTTATAATCTACAGTGACTGGTAATCCACATATATTTATAATCCGCAGAGATGTATGATCCGCAGAGATGTGTGATCAGCAGAGATGTATGATCGGCAGAGATGTATGATCAGCAGAGATGTATAATCCGCAGACATGTGTGATCCTCAGAGATGTGTGACCGGCAGAGATGTATGATCGGCAGAGATGTGTGATCGGCAGAGATGTATAATCCGCAGAGATGTGTGACCGGCAGAGATGTGTGATCCTCAGAGATGTGTGATCGGCAGAGATGTATAATCCACAGAGATGTGTGATGGGCAGAGATGTATGATCCTCAGAGATGTGTGATCGGCAGAGATGTGTGATCGGCAGAGATGTATGATCGGCAGAGATGTGTGATCCTCAGAGATGTGTGATCGGCAGAGATGTATAATCCGCAGAGATGTATAATCCGCAGAGATGTATAATCCTCAGAGATGTGTGATCGGCAGAGATGTGTGATCGGCAGAGATGTGTGATCGGCAGAGATGTGTGATCGGCAGAGATGTGTGATCCTCAGAGATGTGTGACCGGCAGAGATGTGTGATCGGCAGAGATGTGTGATCGGCAGAAATGTGTGATCCTCAGAGATGTGTGACCGGCAGAGATGTATAATCGGCAGAGATGTGTGATCGGCAGAGATGTGTGATCGGCAGAAATGTGTGATCCTCAGAGATGTGTGATCCTCAGAGATGTATAATCCGCAGAGATGTATAATCCTCAGAGATGTGTGATCGGCAGAGATGTGTGATCCTCAGAGATGTATAATCCGCAGAGATGTGTGATCGGCAGAAATGTGTGATCCTCAGAGATGTGTGATCCTCAGAGATGTATGATCGGCAGAGATGTGTGATCCTCAGAGATGTGTGATCCTCAGAGATGTATGATCGGCAGAGATGTGTGATCCTCAGAGATGTGTGATCCTCAGAGATGTATAATCCGCAGAGATGTATAATCCTCAGAGATGTGTGATCGGCAGAGATGTGTGATCGGCAGAGATGTATAATCCGCAGAGATGTGTGATCGGCAGAGATGTGTGATCGGCAGAGATGTGTGATCGGCAGAAATGTGTGATCCTCAGAGATGTGTGATCCTCAGAGATGTGTGACCGGCAGAGATGTGTGATCGGCAGAGATGTGTGATCCTCAGAGATGTGTGACCGGCAGAGATGTATAATCCTCAGAGATGTGTGATCCTCAGAGATGTGTGATCGGCAGAGATGTGTGACCGGCAGAGATGTGTGATCGGCAGAGATGTATGATTGGCAGAGATGTATAATCGGCAGAGATGTATGATTGGCAGAGATGTGTGATCGGCAGAGATGTATAATCCACAGAGATGTGTGACCGTCAGAGATGTGTGATCGGCAGAGATGTATGATCAGCAGAGATGTGTGATCCTCAGAGATGTGTGATTGGCAGAGATGTATAATCCGCAGAGATGTGTGACCGGCAGAGATGTATGATCGGCAGAGATGTGTGATCGGCAGAGATGTATGATCGGCAGAGATGTGTGATCGGCAGAGATGTGTGATCGGCAGAGATGTGTGATCCTCAGAGATGTGTGATCGGCAGAGATGTGTGATCGGCAGAGATGTGTGATCCTCAGAGATGTGTGATCGGCAGAGATGTGTGATCCTCAGAGATGTATGATCGGCAGAGATGTGTGATCGGCAGAGATGTGTGATCGGCAGAGATGTGTGATCGGCAGAGATGTGTGATCCTCAGAGATGTGTGATCGGCAGAGATGTGTGATCGGCAGAGATGTGTGATCCTCAGAGATGTGTGATCGGCAGAGATGTGTGATTGGCAGAGATGTGTGATTGGCAGAGATGTGTGATCAGCAGAGATGTGTGATCGGCAGAGATGTATGATTGGCAGAGATGTATAATCCTCAGAGATGTGTGATCGGCAGAGATGTGTGATCGGCAGAGATGTGTGATCGGCAGAGATGTATGATTGGCAGAGATGTGTGATCGGCAGAGATGTGTGATCGGCAGAGATGTATGATTGGCAGAGATGTATAATCCGCAGAGATGTATGATTGGCAGAGATGTGTGATCGGCAGAGATGTGTGATCGGCAGAGATGTATGATTGGCAGAGATGTATGATCGGCAGAGATGTGTGATCGGCAGAGATGTGTGATCGGCAGAGATGTGTGATCGGCAGAGATGTATAATCCGCAGAGATGTATAATCCGCAGAGATGTATGATTGGCAGAGATGTGTGATCGGCAGAGATGTGTGATCGGCAGAGATGTATGATTGGCAGAGATGTATGATCGGCAGAGATGTGTGATTGGCAGAGATGTGTGATCGGCAGAGATGTATGATCGGCAGAGATGTGTGATCGGCAGAGATGTGTGATTGGCAGAGATGTATGATTGGCAGAGATGTGTGATTGGCAGAGATGTGTGATCCTCAGGTTGGGGGTCTCTGCTTTGAGCCGTTCTGCTCCTCCGGGACCACCGCACTGATACTGTAGCATTGGGACTGGCCCATAATCCAGTTCTTCAGCACCTCCTGTATCTCTGTGTCGGCCACCATTTTGGCATGTTGGTCAGGTGACTCTGTACACCGGCCGTTCATTGGACATTTTCACAGTTGTAATCCGCAGTATGCGCCAAACACAATTCTGTCACACAGTTTTGGGGTTCCCGTGGGGGGGGGATGCCACAGAGTGGAGTGGTGTTGGTGGGTGGGACTGGTCACAGGGCCTGGGGGTCCCAGCACACACCCGAGTAGGGGTCCCTGGGGTCCCTGTAGTGTTGATGCGGAGGAACCACAGAATCCAGGATAAACGTAACCACCTGCGCACGTTACTGGAACGTTTCTTAAAGTGACAGCGCCGCATTATACTTTCAGCAGTTTGTACCTTGGTTCCTTTTGAAGGACCGGGTGATAATTAGACCTGAATCAGGACAGTCTCTTTGGTGGTCCTTGTTAGAAGACTTTTAGAGTAGCTAGGGGGCAACCTGGGGGTCTACTAGGGTAAGCAGAACTCTGTCGGGGTGACCTAATCCATGAGACCTCAGAGACCCGCAGAATACCACCTCATGCCGGAGGAGATTATGGAGTGTGTGATCCAGGAATACGGCAAAAAGGATTGGGACTGGGAGCTCGAGGACCAGCTTAGCTTCTGTATAGACACAGGACGCCACCTAGTGGCCAATACTGGGAGCTAGAGGACCAGCTTAGCTTCTGTATAGACACAGGACGCCACCTAGTGGCCAATACTGGGAGCTAGAGGACCAGCTTAGCTTCTGTATAGAGACAGGACGCCACCTAGTGGCCAATACTGGGAGCTAGAGGACCAGCTTAGCTTCTGTATAGACACAGGACGCCACCTAGTGGCCAATACTGGGAGCTAGAGGACCAGCTTAGCTTCTGTATAGAGACAGGACGCCACCTAGTGGCCAATACTGGGAGCTAGAGGACCAGCTTAGCTTCTGTATAGAGACAGGACGCCACCTAGTGGCCAATACTGGGAGCTAGAGGACCAGCTTAGCTTCTGTATAGACACAGGACGCCACCTAGTGGCCAATACTGGGAGCTAGAGGACCAGCTTAGCTTCTGTATAGACACAGGACGCCACCTAGTGGCCAATACTGGGAGCTAGAGGACCAGCTTAGCTTCTGTATAGACACAGGACGCCACCTAGTGGCCAATACTGGGAGCTCGAGGACCAGCTTAGCTTCTGTATAGACGCAGGACGCCACCTAGTGGCCAATACTGGGAGCTAGAGGACCAGCTTAGCTTCTGTATAGACGCAGGACGCCACCTAGTGGCCAATACTGGGAGCTAGAGGACCAGTTTGGCTTCTGTATAGACACAGGACGCCACCTAGTGGCCAATACTGGGAGCTAGAGGACCAGCTTAGCTTCTGTATAGACACAGGACGCCACCTAGTAGCCAATACTGGGAGCTCGAGGACCAGCTTAGCTTCTGTATAGACGTAGGACGCCACATAGTGGCCAATACTGGGAGCTAGAGGACCAGCTTAGCTTCTGTATAGAGACAGGACGCCACCTAGTGGCCAATACTGGGAGCTAGAGGACCAGCTTAGCTTCTGTATAGACGCAGGACGCCACCTAGTGGCCAATACTGGGAGCTCGAGGACCAGCTTAGCTTCTGTATAGACGCAGGACGCCACCTAGTGGCCAATACTGGGAGATAGAGAAGCAGCTTAGCTTCTGTATAGACGCAGGACGCCACCTAGTGGCCAATACTGGGAGCTAGAGGACCAGCTTAGCTTCTATATAGAGACAGGACGCCACCTAGTGGCCAATACTGGGAGCTCGAGGACCAGCTTAGCTTCTGTATAGACGCAGGACGCCACCTAGTGGCCAATACTGGGAGCTAGAGGACCAGCTTAGCTTCTGTATAGAGACAGGACGCCACCTAGTGGCCAATACTGGGAGCTAGAGGACCAGCTTAGCTTCTGTATAGACACAGGACGCCACCTAGTGGCCAATACTGGAAGCTACAGGACCAGCTTAGCTTCTGTATAGAGACAGGACGCCACCTAGTGGCTAATACTGGGAGCTAGAGGACCAGCTTAGCTTCTGTATAGACACAGGACGCCACCTAGTGGCCAATACTGGAAGCTAGAGGACCAGCTTAGCTTCTGTATAGACACAGGACGCCACCTAGTGGCCAATACTGGGAGCTAGAGGACCAGCTTAGCTTCTGTATAGACACAGGACACCACCTAGTGGCCAATACTGGGAGCTAGAGGACCAGCTTAGCTTCTTTATAGACACAGGACGCCATCTAGTGGCCAATACTGGGAGCTAGAGGACCAGCTTAGCTTCTGTATAGACACAGGACGCCACCTAGTGGCCAATACTGGGAGCTAGAGGACCAGCTTAGCTTCTGTATAGACACAGGACGCCACCTAGTGGCCAATACTGGGAGCTAGAGGACCAGCTTAGCTTCTGTATAGACACAGGACGCCACCTAGTGGCCAATACTGTGAGGTCCTTTTTTCCTTCTTCCCACTAATTAATTAAACTTAACTTTTAATCAATAAAATAAAAAAGCACAGACAGGCGCTTATGTAGTGTTCCACCAATGGTGTTTTTCTCTTGTTCACTTATCCTGAAGCTTTTACTCAGGTTAACCAGCCAGAGATGGTGAAACTGTAGTATATTATTTTCTCCACTAGATGTCGCCACTGTTGTATGGATTTCTCTGCACAGCTGTAGTCAATGGGTTCACTGTTTTTTACCATGTGTTCTGTGCTGACCCCTAAGAGGTGCTGTAACAGTCTATCCTATCCTGTCTAGCCTTTCTCTTGCACACACTCATCCTCACCACGCACAGGCAGATACACAAACACCCCTGTAGGAGAAGTTACTGCTGGAGGAAGTGCACTTCAGTCTTAGTTTCTCAGTGAGAGAAGACACGTGACTATGGGTATTGCGGAGTTCCCTCTGGCTACCCCCCCAACCAATTCCTCCACTCCTCTGGCCATCCTCCCAACGCCCACCAACCCCCCTTTACCTTTATTACACAGACATTCACCGACACCAGATTAGCGCTGGAATAGAACGGCCACAACAGCCTTTTATTAAAGTGCTTGGAACAGAACAATAAATAACACATCAACAAGTATCAAACATTATCAAACGAACTGGAATATTATCTGACTAATAAAGGCAGGGAGGTCTGGCAGGGAGGTCTGGCAGGGAGGTCTGGCAGGGCGGTCTGGCAGGGAGGTCTGGCAGGGCGGTCTGGCAGGGAGGTCTGGCAGGGCGGTCTGGCAGGGCGGTCTGGCAGGGAGGTCTGGCAGGGCGGTCTGGCAGGGAGGTCTGGCAGGGCGGTCTGGCAGGGCGGTCTGGCAGGGCGGTCTGGCAGGGAGGTCTGGCAGGGCGGTCTGGCAGGGAGGTCTGGCAGGGCGGTCTGGCAGGGCGGTCTGGCAGGGAGGTCTGGCAGGGCGGTCTGGCAGGGCGGTCTGGCAGGGAGGTCTGGCAGGGCGGTCTGGCAGGGCGGTCTGGCAGGGCGGTCTGGCAGGGCGGTCTGGCAGGGCGGTCTGGCAGGGCGGTCTGGCAGGGAGGTCTGGCAGGGAGGTCTGGCAGGGAGGTCTGGCAGGGAGGTCTGGCAGGGAGGTCTGGCAGGGCGCCCTCATGGCAGTACCAACCAAACTAACATTCTCCCCTAGCCGCACCGCACCGACTCAGGAGCTGACAATAAGCCAAATGGTCCTGCCAGTCCCCTCCACCGTTCCCAGGGATCCCGAAGGGAACAACACAACTCAACACTCCGCACTTTGTTATCACCAGGTAACAATTATAAGAAGGGAAGACATCCCTATGATGGGCCCCCCATTTTTAGGTCCATTTTAAGTGCCCTGCGAGACCTCCCTATGCCCGGCTGTGGTGACAATCAGGAACAAAAAGACCCACACCCAACCCACCATCGCAAACCTCACCCTGCTACATAAGGGCGGGCGGGCGGGCTGAAGCTGGCCCGGCGTGTGAGTGAAGATCCACGTGCTCCTCTTCCTGTTCAGAACTCCGGCTCCTCCTTTGGTAAGAGACTGTAACTAATCCCCTTCCTCACTAAGATCCCTAAACTTGGCTTGACCCCTTCCCCTCACACCTGCTCCTCTTCACTCCACCACTTACTTAACCCTTCCTTTGCCTACAGTCCCAGCTAAACCCAGTCATGCTGGGCCTCCGCTATACTGGGCCTGCTCCGTGCCCTTCCTAACAAGACAGTCCTTGCTGAAGTTAGGCCAGGAGCTGGTCTTTTGCCAGGACCCTGTCAGGGACACCAATTCAGTTCAGACTAGGTATCCAGTGTAGACAGATGCAGGAGAGTCTAGCTATCACAGAGAGTACAAGTATCACTTTACTACTAATGTGGTGACCCCCGGGGTGTTGTGTCGGAGGAGTGGCCGCTCACTTGCTAGGTGGTGAGGTGTGACGCCACTTCTGTGGTGGTTGGCCCAGATACAACCGGACCCGGTGATGTTATGTGGTGACGGTTGGGCACACAGCTATGGTGGCACACCTGCTTTTAGTTTAGAAGGCCGGTTGTACCTTGTTCCCCTGTGGTCAGTGACCTCCCGGGATGCTACAGGGTCCCTTGGGATGATATCACGGTGGGCCGGAGTGGTGTAGTGACCCTCCCGGACTATCGGAGCTGCCACCCACAGAAAGGGGAAGTGTCCCAAGGATGTAGTGTACGCTGTGTCGGTGTGAGGAGAAGAGTCACAGAGTCTCTTTACCAAATAATCTCGTTTTTACTTGGAAAGTACTTGTGTGCAGCAGGTTATACAGCTTTCCCCTGACAGTATAGGTTCCTCCTGAGAAAGCACTTCATAAGACACTTCATAAGACACTTCATAAGACACTTCATAAGACACTACATAAGACACTTCATAAGACACTTCATAAGACACTACATAAGACACTACATAAGACACTTCATAAGACACTACATAAGACACTACATAAGACACTACATAAGACACTACATAAGACACTACATAAGACACTTCATAAGACACTTCATAAGACACTACATAAGACACTTCATAAGACACTACATAAGACACTACATAAGACACTACATAAGACACTTCATAAGACACTACATAAGACACTTCATAAGACACTACATAAGACACTACATAAGACACTTCATAAGACACTTCATAAGACACTACATAAGACACTTCATAAGACACTTCATAAGACACTACATAAGACACTTCATAAGACACTACATAAGACACTACATAAGACACTACATAAGACACTACATAAGACACTTCATAAGACACTACATAAGACACTACATAAGACACTACATAAGACACTACATAAGACACTACATAAGACACTTCATAAGACACTACATAAGACACTTCATAAGACACTTTATAAGACACTACATAAGACACTACATAAGACACTACATAAGACACTTCATAAGACACTTCATAAGACACTACATAAGACACTTCATAAGACACTTTATAAGACACTACATAAGACACTACATAAGACACTACATAAGACACTTCATAAGACACTTCATAAGACACTTCATAAGACACTACATAAGACACTTCATAAGACACTTCATAAGACACTACATAAGACACTTCATAAGACACTTCATAAGACACTACATAAGACACTACATAAGACACTACATAAGACACTTCATAAGACACTACATAAGACACTACATAAGACACTTCATAAGACACTTCATAAGACACTACATAAGACACTACATAAGACACTACATAAGACACTACATAAGACACTACATAAGACACTACATAAGACACTACATAAGACACTACATAAGACACTTTATAAGACACTACATAAGACACTACATAAGACACTACATAAGACACTTCATAAGACACTTCATAAGACACTTCATAAGACACTTCATAAGACACTACATAAGACACTACATAAGACACTACATAAGACACTACATAAGACACTTCATAAGACACTACATAAGACACTTCATATGACACTACATAAGACACTACATAAGACACTACATAAGACACTTCATAAGACACTTCATAAGACACTACATAAGACACTACATAAGACACTACATAAGACACTACATAAGACACTTCATATGACACTACATAAGACACTACATAAGACACTTCATAAGACACTACATAAGACACTACATAAGACACTACATAAGACACTACATAAGACACTACATAAGACACTTCATATGACACTACATAAGACACTACATAAGACACTACATAAGACACTACATAAGACACTACATAAGACACTACATAAGACACTACATAAGACACTACATAAGACACTACATAAGACACTACATAAGACACTACATAAGACACTACATAAGACACTTCATATGACACTACATAAGACACTACATAAGACACTACATAAGACACTACATAAGACACTTCATATGACACTACATAAGACACTACATAAGACACTTCATAAGACACTACATAAGACACTACATAAGACACTACATAAGACACTACATAAGACACTACATAAGACACTTCATATGACACTACATAAGACACTACATAAGACACTACATAAGACACTACATAAGACACTACATAAGACACTACATAAGACACTACATAAGACACTACATAAGACACTTCATAAGACACTTCATAAGACACTACATAAGACACTACATAAGACACTACATAAGACACTACATAAGACACTACATAAGACACTACATAAGACACTACATAAGACACTACATAAGACACTACATAAGACACTTCATAAGACACTACATAAGACACTACATAAGACACTACATAAGACACTACATAAGACACTACATAAGACACTACATAAGACACTACATAAGACACTACATAAGACATCTAGATTTTCTCGAACTCAAACCAAACTTTTTACTGTTTGTTTGAGTTAGCGTTCGAGCGCCTTTTTGCCAGCCAGTCAGTGCAGAGCACATGGAAGTGTCAGAGACGTCATTGCTGAGGTATAGGGATCTCATTGGCTGCTAAAATCACATGACCATCTCATATATATATATATCACTGTGATGTGTTCTGGGCGCCATTTCCTGCTCACTCACTGTGCTGTACAGAC
The DNA here is from genome assembly GCA_027789725.1 of Dendropsophus ebraccatus. Lineage (NCBI taxonomy): Eukaryota > Metazoa > Chordata > Amphibia > Anura > Hylidae > Dendropsophus > Dendropsophus ebraccatus. The sequence continues at coordinate 35,800,418 of JAQFWZ010000022.1, forward strand.
TGCTCTCTGTCTGTCTGTCTGATTGCATGCTGCCATTTAGATTAGTTAGTTACTTAATAAGTGGGGTGTTTAGCAAGCCAGGCTCAGGGACTTGGGGACAAGCTCAGGGCCTTGGGGACAAGCTCAGGGACTTGGGGACAAGCTCAGGGACTTGGGGACAAGCTCAGGGCCTTTAGGGACAAGCTCAGGGACTTGGGGACAAGCTCAGAGACTTGGGGACAGGCTCAGGGACTTGGGGACAGGCTCAGTTTACTGGGCCTATTCCACGGCCCGATGATCGGTGAGCGAGGGCTGCAGGGACATTGTTACTGATGTCCCTGCAGCATCATACATTACCTGTCCGGTCTTCTCCTCCGCTCCGTCTTCCTTACCAGGTCCCGTGCGCTCTGGCTTCAGAATGGCCGGTCAGCTGACGGAGCACTCAGCCAATCACAGGCAGCGGGGGTCCCGACCTGGTGAGGAAGACGGAGCGGAGGAGAAGACCGGACAGGTAATGTATGATGCTGTTGCTGCTGCGCTTCCCAAATCGGCAGTCACCAGCCCCGCACCGCTATTCCACCCTAGCGATGCGCGGTGGGGTAACTATGATTTTCAGTCTGGCCCTAAATGAACGATCAGCCGATCACATGATCGTCACCTGATCGCTCTCTCTATTTCACCAAATGGGGCCGATTCAGCCGATTCTCGCTCCTGTGGAATACGGCCCTTAGTTAGATAGCATTTCCCTCTCCATAGACAGCAATACTTGGGTTCGGGAAATCTGGGCGACCTCCATTATTTTATTATTCACACTCAGGGCCCTAAAGTCCATTTTGTCAGTTTTTTTTGCTGAATAATAGTATAAAAAAGTCTCCCCGTCTGTCATACACATCAATCTATCATACAGAGGAGATGCTTAGTTAAAAGTTCATTTTTGTCAGTTATGGGGGTGAAATACCGTTCAAATATACTGTGTGTTATTGTCATATAGATATATATATATATATACCGTGTGTTATTGTCATACAGATATATATATATATACCGTGTGTTATTGTCATACAGATATATATATATATACCATGTGTTATTGTCATACAGATATATATATATATACCGTGTGTTATTGTCATACAGATATATATATACCGTGTGTTATTGTCATACATATATATATATATATACCGTGTGCTATTGTCATACAGATATATATATATATACCGTGTGTTATTGTCATACAGATATATATATATATACCGTGTGTTATTGTCATATAGATATATATATATATACCGTGTGTTATTGTCATACAGATATATATACCGTGTGTTATTGTCATACAGATATATATATACCGTGTGTTATTGTCATACAGATATATATACCGTGTGTTATTGTCATATAGATATATATATATACCATGTGTTATTGTCATACAGATATATATATATACCGTGTGTTATTGTCATATAGATATATATATATATATACCGTGTGTTATTGTCATATAGATATATACACCGTGTGTTATTGTCATATAGATATATAGATATATATACCATGTGTTATTGTCATACAGATATATATATATATATACCGTGTGTTATTGTCATATAGATATATATATATACCGTGTGTTATTGTCATACAGATATATATATATACCATGTGTTATTGTCATATAGATATATATATATACCGTGTGTTATTGTCATACAGATATATATATATACCGTGTGTTATTGTCATACAGATATATATATATACACACTCAGCGGCCACTTTATTAGGTACACCATGCTAGTAACGGGTTGGACCCCCTTTTGCCTTCAGAACTGCCCCAATTCTTGGTGGCATAGATACAACAAGGTGCTGGAATCTTCCTCAGAGATTTTGGTCCATAGTGACATGATGACATCACACAGTTGCCGCAGATTTGTTGGCTGCACATCCATGATGCCAATCTCCCGTTCCACCACATCCCAAAGATGCTCTATTGGATTGAGATCTGGTGACTGTGGAGGCCATTGGAGTACAGTGACCTCATTGTCATGTTCAAGAAACCAGTCTGAGATGATTCTAGCTTTATGACATGGCGCATTATCCTGCTGAAAGTCGCCATCAGATGTTGGGTCCATTGTGGTCATAAAGGGATGGACATGGTCAGCAACAATACTCAGGTAGACTGTGGCGTTGTAACCATGCTCAATTGGTACCAAGGGGCCCAAAGAGTGCCAAGAAAATATTCCCCACACCATGACACCACCACCACCAGCCTGAACCGTTGATACAAGGCAGGATGGATCCAGGCTTTCATGTTGTTGGCGCCAAATTCTGACCCTACCATCCGAATGTCGCAGCAGAAATCGAGACTCATCAGACCAGGCAACGTTTTTCCAATCTTCTACTGTCCAATTTCGATGAGCTTGTGCAAATTGTAGCCTCAGTTTCCTGTTCCTAGCTGAGCGGAGTGGCCCCCGGTGTGGTCTTCTGCTGCTGTAGCCCATCTGCCTCAGAGTTGGCCGTACTGTGCGTTCAGAGATGCTCTTCTGCCTACCTTGGCTGTAACGGTTGGCTATTTGAGTCACTGTTGCCTTTCTATCAGCTGGAACCAGTCTGCCCATTCTCCTCTGACCTCTGGCATCAACAAGGCATTTCCGCCCACAGAACGGCCGCTCACTGGATGGTTTTTCTTTTTCGTACAATTCTCTGTAAACCCTAGAGATGGTTGTGCGTGAAAATCCCAGTAGATCAGCAGTTTCTGAAATACTCAGACCAGCCCTTCTGGCACCAACAACCATGCCACGTTCAAAGGCACCAAATCACCTTTCTTCCCCATACTGATGCTCGGTTTGAACTGCAGGAGATTGTCTTGACCATGTCTACATGCCTAAATGCACTGAGTTGCCGCCTTGTGATTGGCTGATTAGAAATTAAGTGGTAACGTGGAGTTGGACAGGTGTACCTAATAAAGTGTCCGGTGAGTGTATATATACCGTGTGTTATTGTCACATAGATATATATATACCGTGTGTTATTGTCATATATATATATATATATACCGTGTGTTATTGTCATATATATATATATATACCGTGTGTTATTGTCATATATATATATATATATATATACCGTGTGTTATTGTCATACAGATATATATATACCGTGTGTTATTGTCATACAGATATATATATATATATATATATACACCGAGTTTTATTGTCATACAGATATATATATATACCGTGTGTTATTGTCATATAGATATATATATATATACCGTGTTTTATTGTCATACAGATATATATATATACCATGTGTTATTGTCATATAGATATATATATATACCGTGTGTTATTGTCATACAGATATATATATATACCGTGTGTTATTGTCATATATATATATATATATATATATATATATATATATATATACCGTGTGTTATTGTCATATAGATATATATATACCATGTGTTATTGTCATATAGATATATATATATACCGTGTGTTATTGTCATACAGATATATATATATACCGTGTGTTATTGTCATACAGATATATATATACCGTGTGTTATTGTCATACAGATATATATATATACCGTGTGTTATTGTCATACAGATATATATATATACCGTGTGTTATTGTCATATATATATATATATATACCGTGTGTTATTGTCATATAGATATATATATACCGTGTGTTATTGTCATATAGATATATATATACCATGTGTTATTGTCATATAGATATATATATATACCGTGTGTTATTGTCATACAGATATATATATATATACCGTGTGTTATTGTCATACAGATATATATATATATACCGTGTGTTATTGTCATATAGATATATATATACCATGTGTTATTGTCATATAGATATATATATATACCGTGTGTTATTGTCATACAAATATATATATATACCGTGTGTTATTGTCATACAGATATATATATACCGTGTGTTATTGTCATACAGATATATATATATACCGTGTGTTATTGTCACATAGATATATATATACCGTGTGTTATTGTCATATATATATATATATATATACCGTGTGTTATTGTCATACAGATATATATATACCGTGTGTTATTGTCATACAGATATATATATATATATATGTATACCGTGTGTTATTGTCATACAGATATATATATATACCATGTGTTATTGTCATATAGATATATATATATACCGTGTGTTATTGTCATACAGATATATATATATACCGTGTGTTATTGTCATATAGATATATATATACCATGTGTTATTGTCATATAGATATATATATATACCGTGTGTTATTGTCATACAGATATATATATATACCGTGTGTTATTGTCATACAGATATATATATATACCGTGTGTTATTGTCATACAGATATATATATATATACCGTGTGTTATTGTCATACAGATATATATATATATACCGTGTGTTATTGTCATACAGATATATATATATACCGTGTGTTATTGTCATACATATATATATATATATATATATACATATATACCGTGTGTTATTGTCATATATAGATATATATACCGTGTGTTATTGTCATACAGATATATATATATATACCGTGTGTTATTGTCATACAGATATATATATATATACCGTGTGTTATTGTCATACAGATATATATATATATACCGTGTGTTATTGTCATACAGATATATATATATACCGTGTGTTATTGTCATACATATATATATATATATATATATATACATATATACCGTGTGTTATTGTCATATATAGATATATATACCGTGTGTTATTGTCATACAGATATATATATATATATATATATATAGTCCAGTAGATAAACTGAGTTAGCACCAAAGTGCATATGTGGCTGGAACGACTATCCGGGCTAGGACGATAGAGGTGGAGGATATAGAGGCGTAAGGAAAGGTAGCTCGGTGGTGCATATAGCTAGTGAAGACAACTCCAATACGATCCAAAAGTAAGAAAGAGCTTAGCACTCACCGTTTGCTGCCAACATAGTCCACTTTATTCAGGTAAGCATGAATACAGGGGAGGGAGGTGGAAGCAGGAGCGTCAAGGCGACAGACTGTTTCACTCGCAGTCCGCGAGTTTCGTCAGGCCCACAGACGTCACTGCCGGGGGAGGGTCTTGTATAAATACGTAACAACAGTACAAGTGAGGTTAAAAGCAATTAAAAACAATACAAAAAGTTGTTACAAAAAAGAACCAAAATCATTACGCTCATTAAGGCCTAAGGGACCTACAGCCTGTAACCTGCTGATCCACATAGATTCTCTCTGGAGTAGGCGCTGGTGGCGATCTCCGCCATTGGCATTACAAAAAACTCTTTCCAATCCTAAAAACTTTAATACCTTGGTGTCTCCACCGTGCATGTCCCGTACATGAGAGATAAGTCTAGGTACCCCCTTGCCAGTTTTTATAGAGTAACAATGTTCCTTGTATCGGATGTTAAGGGCTCTTTTTGTTTATCAACGTAAAAACGTCCACAGGGACAAAAAATACAGTACACAACAAAGGTGCTCTTACAAGTGAACTTGTAAGAGCACCTTTGTTGTGTACTGTATTTTTTGTCCCTGTGGACGTTTTTACGTTGATAAACAAAAAGAGCCCTTAACATCCGATACAAGGAACATTGTTACTCTATAAAAACTGGCAAGGGGGTACCTAGACTTATCTCTCATGTACGGGACATGCACGGTGGAGACACCAAGGTATTAAAGTTTTTAGGATTGGAAAGAGTTTTTTGTAATGCCAATGGCGGAGATCGCCACCAGCGCCTACTCCAGAGAGAATCTATGTGGATCAGCAGGTTACAGGCTGTAGGTCCCTTAGGCCTTAATGAGCGTAATGATTTTGGTTCTTTTTTGTAACAACTTTTTGTATTGTTTTTAATTGCTTTTAACCTCACTTGTACTGTTGTTACGTATTTATACAAGACCCTCCCCCGGCAGTGACGTCTGTGGGCCTGACGAAACTCGCGGACTGCGAGTGAAACAGTCTGTCGCCTTGACGCTCCTGCTTCCACCTCCCTCCCCTGTATTCATGCTTACCTGAATAAAGTGGACTATGTTGGCAGCAAACGGTGAGTGCTAAGCTCTTTCTTACTTTTGGATCGTATTGGAGTTGTCTTCACTAGCTATATGCACCACCGAGCTACCTTTCCTTACGCCTCTATATCCTCCACCTCTATCGTCCTAGCCCGGATAGTCGTTCCAGCCACATATGCACTTTGGTGCTAACTCAGTTTATCTACTGGACTATATTTGCATAACTTTGTGTTCTACGAGTTTAAGCACACTCTTGCGGCTTGACTAAATGGAGGCCAATATGGACGCTGACAATATGAATGAGGATGAGGCTTTGCATGTGGGGAGGGAGAATGCAGGAGCATATTTTACGTCCTGCAATGACAAACAAGATTTACAGCTGATGAGTGTTAAGGCTTTGGAGTTTAAAATTTCATCGCTGGCAGAAAAGGAAACTAAACTATTTTGGACGATCAACTCACTGCAATCCTATGTGGATAGTGGCCGCGTACCAAGGGGTCTAAGGTCATACAAAAGCCCGGTTCAGTTTCAGGAGGATGAGGGGTTCATGCGTGAGTGGCAATTAGCACACATGACCCACTCAATGAACCTCCTGAAGCTAGTGTTAGAAAGGAACCGCAGTGAATATGAAGCCGTAACAATGGAACTGTGTAAAGCTAGGATTGAACAACGTACCCGGTCATCTGAAGGCTATATAGGTACATTTAATAAAAAGTTGGACAAGAAATTGCTCCTCTTGCAAGCTGAAACTAAAGAGCGCAAGAGGGACAAATTTCTACGTGATAAAACTGATTACGAAACTAACCGTGTTTTTGAGTGGAACCCCCGACGCCAAAAGCGTACAAAGGGACGGCGCAGACCTCCGTCTGAATACTGGACTACAGACTCGGACACCAGTCTGTCAGATGAAAATGGGGCAGGTCGCCCCTCAACAGGACCAGCAGGACGAACCCCAGGAGCCAGTGCCCCTTTAGGAAACGCACCCGGCGGGGGGGTGCAAAGAGGAAAGCCCGGATGGAAAGGAAAAAGGCCCTTCAAACAGGTCTCGTGGAAGGACTAAGTAATCCAGCTAATGTATTTAATATATCACAAGTGGACTTACCATCGGACTGTCTAGAGGTCCTATCGGAAGGATATAATTTTGGCATATCGGAAAGTTTTTCTTTTACCTCATTTGAGATTGATTTCCATAAAGCTTTAAGAAAGATTAATTTACATAAATATTTTTCTACCAATAAATTTAAAAGCAAGGAAGATCCCGGCCTGGTAAAAAGGTGTTCAGTGGGACCTTTGGGTTTTATACCTTCCGATGGTTTTTCTGTTCCTGAAATAGAGTGTGCCATGCTGCTAGCAGATATAGAGGTTCCAGCTAACCCTGTAGTAGAACCTGACAGTGATCCCATTCCCTTCACAGGTGGAAACGCTTCCACGTTCACCCCTCCCATAGCTCCTGGTGGGGCAGTAGAATGCTTTTCAAAAGCAGTGTTGCAAGATGTGAGGGCCCTAATTTACCCTAAAAACAAAAGTAATTTAAACAGTAGGGAACAAAAAGCCATTGCATGGTTAAAGAATCGACCTGATCTTACTATTACCAAAGCTGACAAGGGGGGGGCCACGGTGGTCCTCTCTACATCATACTATGCTGAGGAGGCCCACCGTCAGCTCGATGATAGACGTATATACACCCTAGTAACCCAAGACCCCACTAAAAAAATAGTGGAAAGATTGAGAACATTACTGAGTACGCATGTCGGTAGAGGAGCCATCACAAAAAAAGTAGCTGAAAAATTGCTTATTGAGTCACCCCGTACACCTAAGTGGTACTTTCTTCCAAAAGTTCACAAATGCCTTGAGAGACCCCCCGGTCGCCCTATTGTATCCGCTATTGGATCCGCGACCGAGGGGGTCTCTCAATACTTGGATTGGTTACTCAGACCCCTTCTGGATGGCTTCCCCGCGTACCTCAAAGATTCCAACGATTTCCTACTAGCTTTGGAGGAGAGCCATTTTTCTCCTGGTTGTTATCTGGCTTCGGTGGACGTTGAGAGCCTCTACACCCGCATCCCTCACGATGCGGGTGTAGAGGCTATCGATTGCATCCTCGAGCTCACTAATCACCCCCTTGCTTTACGTAATTTTGTTAGGGAGGCTTTATTATTTATTCTCACCAATAATTATTTTGTTTTTGAGGGTGCATGGTACGGGCAAAACACCGGTACCGCGATGGGTACACCCGTATCATGCACCTATGCTAATCTTTTTTTGGCCTTTATGGAGATGAATATTGTTTTTCACAGTTGCAACCCCTTTATTTCTCACATTAAGAATTATTTCAGATATGTGGATGATGTTTTCATTGTTTGGGAGGGCTCTGAGGGACAGTTTAATGATTTTGTTAAGTACTTGAATGAGAATAACAATGTTAATATGATTTTCACTAGCAAATTTGGGGGACATAAAATTGAGTTCCTTGATGTATTAGTTGATATATCTGATGGGAACCTGATTACCTCTGTATACAGGAAGCCGCAGGCTACTAACTCCATTCTACACTACCATAGCTCCCACCCTAAGCAGGTAAAGAACAGCATTCCGTACAGCCAATTTCTGAGACTTAAGAGAATTAATAATACTACAGACAAATTTACACAACAAGCGTCCGAACTAGCACAGAGACTAGAAGAAAGAAAATATCCATATTCCATTGTAAATAGGGCCATAGAAAAAGTATCTGAAAAAAATCGTTCTCACTTACTACTGAGTAAAAAAAATCCCCACTCTAGACCAAAAAGGTTCGTTTTTTCTTTCCAAAATACCAACATGAATAGATGTATTAATGATAGCATACGTAAACATTGGCATTATATTGAAGATGATCCGGATCTCAATAACACAGCAATCCACAAACCTATTGTCACTTATCGGAAAAATGTCACTTTAGGTGAAACACTTAAGAGGAAATCAGGTTCCCATGTTGTTACCGCATCTCAAAAAAACTGGCTCAGTGTGAACACTATCGTAGGGAACAAGAAATGTGGCCAGTGTACTTATTGCAATCAAATGTATCCAGTATCCTTTGTTAGGCTCAATGGCAAAGAGTGCTTTATCAACGAGCTGATCACTTGTAAGAGCACCTTTGTTGTGTATTGTATTTTTTGTCCCTGTGGACGTTTTTACGTTGGTAAAACAAAAAGAGCCCTTAACATCCGATACAAGGAACATTGTTACTCTATAAAAACTGGCAAGGGGGTACCTAGACTTATCTCTCATGTACGGGACATGCACGGTGGAGACACCAAGGTATTAAAGTTTTTAGGATTGGAAAGAGTTTTTTGTAATGCCAATGGCGGAGATCGCCACCAGCGCCTACTCCAGAGAGAATCTATGTGGATCAGCAGGTTACAGGCTGTAGGTCCCTTAGGCCTTAATGAGCGTAATGATTTTGGTTCTTTTTTGTAACAACTTTTTGTATTGTTTTTAATTGCTTTTAACCTCACTTGTACTGTTGTTACGTATTTATACAAGACCCTCCCCCGGCAGTGACGTCTGTGGGCCTGACGAAACTCGCGGACTGCGAGTGAAACAGTCTGTCGCCTTGACGCTCCTGCTTCCACCTCCCTCCCCTGTATTCATGCTTACCTGAATAAAGTGGACTATGTTGGCAGCAAACGGTGAGTGCTAAGCTCTTTCTTACTTTTGGATCGTATATATATATATATATACCATATATACCGTGTGTTATTGTCATACAGATATATATATATACCGTGTGTTATTGTCATACAGATATATATATATATACCGTGTGTTATTGTCATACAGATATATATATATACCGTGTGTTATTGTCATACAGATATATATATATACCGTGTGTTATTGTCATATAGATATATATATATATACCGTGTGTTATTGTCATATATATATATATATACCGTGTGTTATTGTCATACAGATATATATATATACCGTGTGTTATTGTCATACAGATATATATATACCGTGTGTTATTGTCACATAGATATATATATATATATATATATATATATATATACCGTGTGTTATTGTCATACAGATATATATATATATACCGTGTGTTATTGTCATACAGATATATATATATACCGTGTGTTATTGTCATACAGATATATATATATACCGTGTGTTATTGTCATACAGATATATATATATACCGTGTGTTATTGTCATACAGATATATATATATATACCGTGTGTTATTGTCATACAGATATATATATATATACCGTGTGTTATTGTCATATATATATATATATATACCGTGTGTTATTGTCATACAGATATATATACCGTGTGTTATTGTCATACAGATATATATATATATACCGTGTGTTATTGTCATACAGATATATATATATACCGTGTGTTATTGTCATACAGATATATATATATACCGTGTGTTATTGTCATACAGATATATATATACCGTGTGTTATTGTCATACAGATATATATATATACCGTGTGTTATTGTCATATATATATATATATATATACACCGTGTGTTATTGTCATATATATATATATATATATATATATACCGTGTGTTATTGTCATACAGATATATATATACCGTGTGTTATTGTCATACAGATATATATATATACCGTGTGTTATTGTCATACAGATATATATATACCGTGTGTTATTGTCATATAGATATATATATACCGTGTGTTATTGTCATATATATATATATACACCGTGTGTTATTGTCATATATATATATATATATACACCGTGTGTTATTGTCATATATATATATATATATATATATATATATATATATATACCGTGTGTTATTGTCATACAGATATATATATATACCATGTGTTATTGTCATATAGATATATATATATACCGTGTGTTATTGTCATATAGATATATATATATACCGTGTGTTATTGTCATACAGATATATGATCACTTTCTTTCGATTAGACAATATTAGATTTCCTATTTGGAATAGTATACTGATGATAGAGGAAAACTTTAGAATATAACTTTTATTTATTTATCAGCAGATTATTCTTTTACTTATACAGCGGCCATCACCAGAACACCACACACAAATTCATCTGATATTCATATTGTCTTTTTAATAATCGTATTGCACTTCTCACATTATCTTTCCACATGTCCCGCAATTATTAATGTGCATAGCAATTATAAAGTGATTAAATCATGATGAGCGGAATGCTGAGGGTTCCCTGCTGACACCCGCGCTGTGAGACAGAGTTCCTAGGCTCTTAGCAACTTTGCTCTATCCGGATCAGTTCCTAGCTCACTGCTGTCTGTGGATACTGTCCTGCTCTGTGACTCCCCTAGTCCACGGCGTGGGTTGAGGTTGTCTCTGACTTGTCCTCTTCTGTAAGGACTTTAACACTGCATAGTGCTGCGTAGAGTAAACTCAGAAGAAACTTAGCTGTGTCTTGTCTTGCTTCCTACCCATACCGGGATCTGACTAAAACTGACCTACTCTTCCTCCCTCCCATGTGACTTCCTTCCTCAGCGTATCTAAGGTGCGCTGTGAGTGGGTGAAGAATGTAGTAGAAGAAGTAAAGAGAGGTGATAAGATAGAGGAAGAAGAGATACCCATAGGTTCACAGATCCATGTGACACACAAATAAACAATAACCCTTTACACACTTCAGCCGTGCAGCATCTAGGTACACATACTTAAAGGGACAGTGCGGCAGCAAGCAATTATTCACTAAATAACACACAATACAAAGTTATACAACTTTGAAATGTATGTTATGTTAGTGAATGGCCCCCTTCCCCATGTCCCCCCCCCCCACCCCAAAAGTGTAGTGCTCTATACTCACCTGATTCGTGCCGACCCCCATCCGCCATCTTGTAACAATGATGTCATCTTCGGGTGGCCGGCCGAACCACTCCAACCATCCCTCGTGCCGGCCGCCCTCTGCCGCACCATCAGCTGCTGAGCCGCGATTGGCTGAGCATAACTGTGCCCCACACAAACAAATATCCTGATAAGCCCCGCCCCCTTGACGCAGGTGGGGTACTCTGGCAGAGTTCAGGGGGGCTGTACATCAGTAATATTGGGGCCATCACCCACCTCTGCCGACAGCCTGCCCCCAGCATCAGCCTGTCCTGCACTGACAGCAATCACCTCAGCCTGTCCTGCACTGACAGCAATCACCTCAGCCTGTCCTGCACTGACAGCAATCACCTCAGCCTGTCCTGCACTGACTGCAGTCACCTCAGCCTGTCCTGCACTGACAGCAATCACCTCAGCCTGTCCTGCACTGACAGCAATCACCTCAGCCTGTCCTGCACTGACAGCAATCACCTCAGCCTGTCCTGCACTGACAGCAATCACCTCAGCCTGTCCTGCACTGACAGCCTGCCCCCGAGCCTCAGCCTGTCCTGCACTGACAGCAATCACCTCAGCCTGTCCTGCACTGACAGCAGTCACCTCAGCCTGTCCTGCACTGACAGCAGTCACCTCAGCCTGTCCTGCACTGACAGCAATCACCTCAGCCTGTCCTGCACTGACAGCAATCACCTCAGCCTGTCCTGCACTGACAGCAATCACCTCAGCCTGTCCTGCACTGACAGCAATAACCTCAGCCTGTCCTGCACTGACAGCAATCACCTCAGCCTGTCCTGCACTGACAGCAATCACCTCAGCCTGTCCTGCACTGACAGCAATCACCTCAGCCTGTCCTGCACTGACAGCAATCACCTCAGCCTGTCCTGCACTGACAGCAATCACCTCAGCCTGTCCTGCACTGACAGCAATCACCTCAGCCTGTCCTGCACTGACAGCAATCACCTCAGCCTGTCCTGCACTGACAGCAATCACCTCAGCCTGTCCTGCACTGACAGCAATCACCTCAGCCTGTCCTGCACTGACTGCAATCACCTCAGCCTGTCCTGCACTGACAGCCTGCCCCCGAGCCTCAGCCTGTCCTGCACTGACAGCAATCACCTCAGCCTGTCCTGCACTGACAGCAATCACCTCAGCCTGTCCTGCACTGACAGCAGTCACCTCAGCCTGTCCTGCACTGACAGCAATCACCTCAGCCTGTCCTGCACTGACTGCAATCACCTCAGCCTGTCCTGCACTGACTGCAATCACCTCAGCCTGTCCTGCACTGACAGCCTGCCCCCGAGCCTCAGCCTGTCCTGCACTGACAGCAATCACCTCAGCCTGTCCTGCACTGACAGCAGTCACCTCAGCCTGTCCTGCACTGACAGCAATCACCTCAGCCTGTCCTGCACTGACAGCAATCACCTCAGCCTGTCCTGCACTGACAGCAGTCACCTCAGCCTGTCCTGCACTGACTGCAATCACCTCAGCCTGTCCTGCACTGACAGCCTGCCCCCGAGCCTCAGCCTGTCCTGCACTGACAGCAGTCACCTCAGCCTGTCCTGCACTGACAGCAATCACCTCAGCCTGTCCTGCACTGACAGCAATCACCTCAGCCTGTCCTGCACTGACAGCAATCACCTCAGCCTGTCCTGCACTGACAGCAGTCACCTCGGCCTGTCCTGCACTGACAGCAGTCACCTCAGCCTTTCCTGCACTGACAGCAATCACCTCAGCCTGTCCTGCACTGACAGCAATCACCTCAGCCTGTCCTGCACTGACAGCAATCACCTCAGCCTGTCCTGCACTGACAGCAGTCACCTCAGCCTTTCCTGCACTGACAGCAATCAGCTCAGCCTGTCCTGCACTGACAGCAATCACCTCAGCCTGTCCTGCACTGACAGCAATCACCTCAGCCTGTCCTGCACTGACAGCAATCACCTCAGCCTTTCCTGCACTGACAGCAATCAGCTCAGCCTGTCCTGCACTGACAGCAGTCACCTCAGCCTTTCCTGCACTGACAGCAATCACCTCAGCCTGTCCTGCACTGACAGCAATCACCTCAGCCTGTCCTGCACTGACAGCAATCACCTCAGCCCTGTCCTGCACTGACAGCAATCACCTCAGCCTGTCCTGCACTGACAGCAATCACCTCAGCCTGTCCTGCACTGACAGCAATCACCTCAGCCTGTCCTGCACTGACAGCAATCACCTCAGCCTGTCCTGCACTGACTGCAATCACCTCAGCCTGTCCTGCACTGACAGCAATAACCTCAGCCTGTCCTGCACTGACAGCAATCACCTCAGCCGGTCCTGCACTGACAGCAATCACCTCAGCCTGTCCTGCACTGACAGCAATCACCTCAGCCTGTCCTGCACTGACAGCAATCACCTCAGCCTGTCCTGCACTGACAGCAATCACCTCAGCCTGTCCTGCACTGACAGCAATCACCTCAGCCTGTCCTGCACTGACAGCAATCACCTCAGCCTGTCCTGCACTGACAGCAATCACCTCAGCCTGTCCTGCACTGACAGCAATCACCTCAGCCTGTCCTGCACTGACAGCAATCACCTCAGCCTGTCCTGCACTGACAGCAATCACCTCAGCCTGTCCTGCACTGACTGCAATCACCTCAGCCTGTCCTGCACTGACAGCCTGCCCCCGAGCCTCAGCCTGTCCTGCACTGACAGCAATCACCTCAGCCTGTCCTGCACTGACAGCAATCACCTCAGCCTGTCCTGCACTGACAGCAAGTCACCTCAGCCTGTCCTGCACTGACAGCAATCACCTCAGCCTGTCCTGCACTGACTGCAATCACCTCAGCCTGTCCTGCACTGACTGCAATCACCTCAGCCTGTCCTGCACTGACAGCCTGCCCCCGAGCCTCAGCCTGTCCTGCACTGACAGCAATCACCTCAGCCTGTCCTGCACTGACAGCAATCACCTCAGCCTGTCCTGCACTGACAGCAGTCACCTCAGCCTGTCCTGCACTGACTGCAATCACCTCAGCCTGTCCTGCACTGACAGCCTGCCCCCGAGCCTCAGCCTGTCCTGCACTGACAGCAGTCACCTCAGCCTGTCCTGCACTGACAGCAATCACCTCAGCCTGTCCTGCACTGACAGCAATCACCTCAGCCTGTCCTGCACTGACAGCAGTCACCTCAGCCTGTCCTGCACTGACAGCAGTCACCTCAGCCTGTCCTGCACTGACAGCAATCACCTCAGCCTGTCCTGCACTGACAGCAATCACCTCAGCCTGTCCTGCACTGACAGCAGTCACCTCAGCCTTTCCTGCACTGACAGCAATCAGCTCAGCCTGTCCTGCACTGACAGCAATCACCTCAGCCTGTCCTGCACTGACAGCAATCACCTCAGCCTTTCCTGCACTGACAGCAATCACCTCAGCCTGTCCTGCACTGACAGCAATCACCTCAGCCTGTCCTGCACTGACAGCAGTCACCTCAGCCTGTCCTGCACTGACTGCAATCACCTCAGCCTGTCCTGCACTGACTGCAATCACCTCAGCCTGTCCTGCACTGACAGCAGTCACCTCAGCCTGTCCTGCACTGACAGCAGTCACCTCAGCCTGTCCTGCACTGACAGCAATCACCTCAGCCTGTCCTGCACTGACAGCAATCACCTCAGCCTGTCCTGCACTGACAGCAATCACCTCAGCCTGTCCTGCACTGACAGCAATCACCTCAGCCTGTCCTGCACTGACAGCAATCACCTCAGCCTGTCCTGCACTGACAGCCTGCCCCCGAGCCTCAGCCTGTCCTGCACTGACAGCAATCACCTCAGCCTGTCCTGCACTGACAGCAATCACCTCAGCCTGTCCTGCACTGACAGCAATCACCTCAGCCTGTCCTGCACTGACAGCAATCACCTCAGCCTGTCCTGCACTGACAGCAGTCACCTCAGCCTGTCCTGCACTGACGGCAGTCACCTCAGCCTGTCCTGCACTGACAGCAATCACCTCAGCCTGTCCTGCACTGACAGCAGTCACCTCAGCCTGTCCTGCACTGACAGCAATCACCTCAGCCTGTCCTGCACTGACAGCAATCACCTCAGCCTGTCCTGCACTGACATCAATCACCTCAGCCTGTCCTGCACT
Organism: Dendropsophus ebraccatus; assembly: GCA_027789725.1. NCBI lineage: Eukaryota > Metazoa > Chordata > Amphibia > Anura > Hylidae > Dendropsophus > Dendropsophus ebraccatus. The sequence goes on from JAQFWZ010000022.1 coordinate 35,816,482, forward strand.
GACAGCAATCACCTCAGCCTGTCCTGCACTGACAGCAATCACCTCAGCCTGTCCTGCACTGACAGCAATCGCCTCAGCCTGTCCTGCACTGACAGCAATCACCTCAGCCTGTCCTGCACTGACAGCAGTCACCTCAGCCTGTCCTGCACTGACAGCAATCACCTCAGCCTGTCCTGCACTGACAGCAATCACCTCAGCCTGTCCTGCACTGACAGCAATCACCTCAGCCTGTCCTGCACTGACAGCAATCACCTCAGCCTTTCCTGCACTGACTGCAATCACCTCAGCCTGTCCTGCACTGACAGCAATCACCTCAGCCTGTCCTGCACTGACAGCAATCACCTCAGCCTGTCCTGCACTGACAGCAATCACCTCAGCCTGTCCTGCACTGACTGCTCAGTGGGGGTGCAGTGTGAATGTAGGAGCGGGGGGTCTGTGGGGAGTCTGACACCTGCTGCCTCCCTAACATAGCAGAGACCACCAGAGCCTCATGGGAATAACATGTATAATCAATCTGCGCACTGTTATCTGCTATCACTGCCCCTAACCAAAACAGCCCCGCCCTACACTGCATATACCGACCCCGCCCTACACTGCATATACCGGCCCCGCCCTACACTGCATATACCGACCCCGCCCTACACTGCATATACCGGCCCCGCCCTACACTGCATATACCGGCCCCGCCCTACACTGCATATACCGGCCCCGCCCTACACTACATATACCGGCCCCGCCCTACACTGCATATACCGGCCCCGCCCTACACTGCATATACCGGACCCGCCCTACACTGCATATACCGGCCCCGCCCTACACTGCATATACCGGCCCCGCCCTACACTGCATATACCGGCCCCGCCCTACACTGCATATACCGACCCCGCCCTACACTGCATATACCGGCCCCGCCCTACACTGCATATACCGGCCCCGCCCTACACTACATATACCGGCCCCGCCCTACACTACATATACCGGCCCTGCCCTACACTACATATACCGGCCCTGCCCTACACTACATATACCAGCCCTGCCCTACACTACATGTACCGGCCCCGCCCTACACTACATATACCAGCCCCGCCCTACACTACATATACCGGCCCCGCCCTACACTGCATATACCGGCCCTGCCCTACACTACATATACCAGCCCTGCCCTACACTACATATACCAGCCCTGCCCTACACTACATATACCGACCCCGCCCTACACTACATATACCAGCCCTGCCCTACACTGCATATACCGGCCCCGCCCTACACTGCATATACCGGCCCCGCCCTACACTGCATATACCGGCCCCGCCCTACACTGCATATACTGGCCCCGCCCTACACAGCATATACCGGCCCCGCCCTACACGGCATATACCGGCCCCGCCCTACGCGGCATATACCGGCCCCGCCCTACACTGCATATACCGGCCCCGCCCTACACTGCATATACCGGCCCCGCCCTACACTGCATATACCGGCCCCGCCCTACACTGCATATACCGACCCCGCCCTACACTGCATATACCGACCCCGCCCTACACTGCATATACCGGCCCCGCCCTACACTGCATATACCGGCCCCGCCCTACACTGCATATACCGGCCCCGCCCTACACTGCATATACCGGCCCCGCCCTACACTGCATATACCGGACCCGCCCTACACTGCATATACCGGACCCGCCCTACACTGCATATACCGGCCCCGCCCTACACTGCATATACCGGCCCCGCCCTACACTGCATATACCGGCCCCGCCCTACACTGCATATACCGACCCCGCCCTACACTGCATATACCGGCCCCGCCCTACACTGCATATACCGGCCCCGCCCTACACTACATATACCGGCCCCGCCCTACACTACATATACCGGCCCTGCCCTACACTACATATACCGGCCCTGCCCTACACTACATATACCAGCCCTGCCCTACACTACATGTACCGGCCCCGCCCTACACTACATATACCAGCCCCGCCCTACACTACATATACCGGCCCCGCCCTACACTGCATATACCGGCCCTGCCCTACACTACATATACCAGCCCTGCCCTACACTACATATACCAGCCCTGCCCTACACTACATATACCGACCCCGCCCTACACTGCATATACCAGCCCTGCCCTACACTGCATATACCGGCCCCGCCCTACACTGCATATACCGGCCCCCGCCCTACACTGCATATACCGACCCCGCCCTACACTGCATATACTGGCCCCGCCCTACACAGCATATACCGGCCCCGCCCTACACGGCATATACCGGCCCCGCCCTACGCGGCATATACCGGCCCCGCCCTACACTGCATATACCGGCCCCGCCCTACACTGCATATACCGGCCCCGCCCTACACTGCATATACCGGCCCCGCCCTACACTGCATATACCGACCCCGCCCTACACTGCATATACCGACCCCGCCCTACACTGCATATACCGGCCCCGCCCTACACTGCATATACCGGCCCCGCCCTACACTGCATATACCGGCCCCGCCCTACACTGCATATACCGGCCCCGCCCTACACTGCATATACCGGCCCCGCCCTACACTGCATATACCGGCCCCGCCCTACACTGCATATACCGACCCCGCCCTACACTGCATATACCGACCCCGCCCTACACTGCATATACCGGCCCCGCCCTACACTGCATATACCGACCCCACCCTACACTGCATATACCGGGCCCGCCCTACACTGCAAATACCGGCCCCGCCCTACACTGCATATACCGACCCCGCCCTACACTGCATATACCGGCCCCGCCCTACACTGCATATACCGGCCCCGCCCTACACTGCATATACCGGCCCCGCCCTACACTGCATATACCGGCCCCGCCCTACACTGCATATACCGGCCCCGCCCTACACTGCATATACCGGCCCCGCCCTACACTGCATATACCGGCCCCGCCCTACACTGCATATACCCGCCCTTTATTGTCAGTTAGAGGTCACCCAGTTTTCCCAGAACCCTAAAGCCAGTATAATAGAGGTCACCCAGCTTTCCCAGCACCAGAAAGCCAGTATAATAGAGGTCACCCAGCTTTCCCAGCACCCTAAAGCCAGTATAATAGGTCACCTAGCTTTCCCAGCATCTTTTACTAAGTATAATGGAGGTCACCCTATCATCCTTGTGCTGCCTGATAGATATTAGACAGATATGTGATAGAAGGTAGATAGATAATTCCCATCATCTCCTGCCATATGAAGGCTAGCAGGGCATGCTGGGAGCTGTAGTTATGGAGAGGCACAGGTTGGAGAACCCTGGAGTATATAAAGAGGTATCCCAGCTAATTGTCATCACAGATCGCCCATCATCCATCACAGATCGCCCATCATCCATCACCTGATCCCCCACCTCAGCGGGCGCACAGGATATCCACACAAGTTAGGGCTCCTTTTAAAGGGGAACACCTGGGCTTTTTATTTGTGGAATTTCATTTTTTTGGTCTCTTAAATTATAGTTGCACTTTAAGCCAAAGACAGGAATGAATATAAAAGAGGAGAAATCTCAGTCTTTCTATAGAACTCGAACCTTGTCGATCCTTCTGCATTTGATTCCCGATGGGGAAGGAGGAGACCGCCATATTACCTAGGCTGTATCCCAGAATTCCAGGTGGTTCCCGGACCGGGGAGCATCAGGAATCTAATGCAGGATGGACAAGGCTGAAGTTCTATAGAACCTAAGATGTTCCATCATCTCTATGACCTGATCTCTGTTTATAGTCTGTTCCTGGCTTTGGCTTCAAAGATCTGTCAGATAAATCTGTCTGTGTAAACGCACCATTAGGGAAATACATAGTGCTAGAGAAGAGCGCCCCTGTAGCCCTGACTTTCCTCTCTTGGAACCATCACTTTAAGCTCTAATTTGGCCCCAGCCCTTTAAGAGAGACTTTTCTACTGTCCTTTTAAGAGCCCCTTTCGATGCTGTCCCTTTAAGAGCGAATTTGGTAACCGCCCCTTTAAGAGCGAATCTCCCAGATGCCGCCATTCACTCCAGTAGAATCATCCACCTACTAGAAGACGACAGCAGTCTGCTCAGTGATGTCACCCACAGAGGAAGTTCCACCGTCCCCACAGCGAGCGAAGAGTCCGCCTCCTCATTGGCCACAGAGGGGAAGAGCGCCACATCCTGTCCTGTGAGGGTAACGGGGGGAGCGGAGAGAGCGCAGCACAGGAGGCAATGATGGAGACCCTGCATGTCATCGTGTGCGCGCTCCTCTTCTGGCTCCCTGGGGGTAAGGAGGATTTTACTACCTGCAGTCCTATGTAACACCACAGATAACACAGTGATATCTCCGAGTACAGATATTGTAGTAGATGTCACCTGCAGTCCTATGTAACACCACAGATAACACAGTGATATCTCTGAGTACAGATAATATAGTAGTCACCTGCAGTCCTATGTAACACCACAGATAACACAGTGATATCTCTGAGTACAGATAATATAGTAGTCACCTGCAGTCCTATGTAACACCACAGATAACACAGTGATATCTCTGAGTACAGATAATGTAGTAGTCACCTGCAGTCCTATGTAACACCACAGATAACACAGTGATATCTCCGAGTACAGATAATGTAGTAGTCACCTGCAGTCCTATGTAACAGCACAGATAACACAGTGATATCTCCGAGTACAGATATTGTAGATGTCACCTGCAGTCCTATGTAACAGCACAGATAACACAGTGATATCTCCGAGTACAGATAATGTAGTAGTCACCTGCAGTCCTATGTAACACCACAGATAACACAGTGATATCTCCGAGTACAGATAATGTAGTAGATGTCCCCTGCAGTCCTATGTAACAGCACAGATAACACAGTGGTATCTCTGAGTACTACAGATAATGTAGTAGATGTCACCTGCAGTCCTATGTAACACCACAGATAACACAGTGATATCTCCGAGTACAGATAATGTAGTAGTCACCTGCAGTCCTATGTAACAGCACAGATAACACAGTGATATCTCCGAGTACAGATATTGTAGTAGATGTCACCTGCAGTCCTATGTAACAGCACAGATAACACAGTGGTATCTCTGAGTACAGATAATGTAGTAGTCACCTGCAGTCCTATGTAACACCACAGATAACACAGTGATATCTCCGAGTACAGATATTGTAGATGTCACCTGCAGTCCTATGTAACAGCACAGATAACACAGTGATATCTCTGAGTACTACAGATAATGTAGTAGATGTCACCTGCAGTCCTATGTAACACCACAGATAACACAGTGATATCTCCGAGTACAGATAATGTAGTAGTCACCTGCAGTCCTATGTAACACCACAGATAACACAGTGATATCTCTGAGTACAGATAATGTAGTAGTCACCTGCAGTCCTATGTAACACCACAGATAACACAGTGATATCTCTGAGTACAGATAATATAGTAGTCACCTGCAGTCCTATGTAACACCACAGATAACACAGTGATATCTCTGAGTACAGATAATGTAGTAGTCACCTGCAGTCCTATGTAACACCACAGATAACACAGTGATATCTCCGAGTACAGATAATGTAGTAGTCACCTGCAGTCCTATGTAACACCACAGATAACACAGTGATATCTCCGAGTACAGATATTGTAGATGTCACCTGCAGTCCTATGTAACAGCACAGATAACACAGTGATATCTCTGAGTACTACAGATAATGTAGTAGATGTCACCTGCAGTCCTATGTAACACCACAGATAACACAGTGATATCTCCGAGTACAGATAATGTAGTAGTCACCTGCAGTCCTATGTAACAGCACAGATAACACAGTGATATCTCCGAGTACAGATATTGTAGTAGATGTCACCTGCAGTCCTATGTAACAGCACAGATAACACAGTGGTATCTCTGAGTACAGATAATGTAGTAGTCACCTGCAGTCCTATGTAACACCACAGATAACACAGTGATATCTCTGAGTACAGATAATGTAGTAGTCACCTGCAGTCCTATGTAACAGCACAGATAACACAGTGATATCTCTGAGTACAGATAATGTAGATGTCACCTGCAGTCCTATGTAACACCACAGATAACACAGTGATATCTCTGAGTACAGGTAATGTAGTAGATGTCACCTGCAGTCCTATGTAACACCACAGATAACACAGTGATATCTCCGAGTACAGATAATGTAGTAGATGTCCCCTGCAGTCCTATGTAACAGCACAGATAACACAGTGATATCTCTGAGTACAGATAATGTAGTAGATGTCACCTGCAGTCCTATGTAACACAGTGATATCTCTGAGTACAGATAATGTAGTAGTCACCTGCAGTCCTATGTAACACCACAGATAACACAGTGATATCTCTGAGTACAGATAATGTAATAGTCACCTGCAGTCCTATGTAACAGCACAGATAACACAGTGATATCTCTGAGTACAGATAATGTAGTAGTCACCTGCAGTCCTATGTAACACCACAGATAACACAGTGATATCTCTGAGTACAGATAATGTAGTAGTCACCTGCAGTCCTATGTAACACCACAGATAACACAGTGATATCTCTGAGTACAGATAATGTAATAGTCACCTGCAGTCCTATGTAACAGCACAGATAACACAGTGATATCTCTGAGTACAGATAATGTAGTAGTCACCTGCAGTCCTATGTAACAGCACAGATAACACAGTGATATCCCTGAGTACAGATAATGTAGTAGTCACCTGCAGTCCTATGTAACACCACAGATAACACAGTGATATCTCTGAGTACAGATAATGTAGTAGTCACCTGCAGTCCTATGTAACACCACAGATAACACAGTGATATCTCTGAGTACAGATAATGTAGTAGTCACCTGCAGTCCTATGTAACAGCACAGATAACACAGTGATATCTCTGAGTACAGATAATGTAGTAGTCACCTGCAGTCCTATGTAACACCACAGATAACACAGTGATATCTCTGAGTACAGATATTGTAGTATCTGTCACCTGCAGTCCTATGTAACAGCACAGATAACACAGTGATATCTCCGAGTACAGATAATGTAGTAGATGTCCCCTGCAGTCCTATGTAACAGCACAGATAACACAGTGATATCTCTGAGTACAGATAATGTAGTAGATGTCACCTGCAGTCCTATGTAACACAGTGATATCTCTGAGTACAGATAATGTAGTAGTCACCTGCAGTCCTATGTAACAGCACAGATAACACAGTGATATCTCTGAGTACAGATAATGTAATAGTCACCTGCAGTCCTATGTAACAGCACAGATAACACAGTGATATCTCTGAGTACAGATAATGTAGTAGTCACCTGCAGTCCTATGTAACACCACAGATAACACAGTGATATCTCTGAGTACAGATCATGTAGTAGATTTCACCTGCAGTCCTATGTAACAGCACAGATAACACAGTGATATCTCCGAGTACAGATATTGTAGTAGATGTCACCTGCAGTCCTATGTAACAGCACAGATAACACAGTGATATCTCTGAGTACAGATAATGTAGTAGTCACCTGCAGTCCTATGTAACACCACAGATAACACAGTGATATCTCTGAGTACAGATAATGTAGTAGTCACCTGCAGTCCTATGTAACACCACAGATAACACAGTGATATCTCTGAGTACAGATATTGTAGTATCTGTCACCTGCAGTCCTATGTAACAGCACATATAACACAGTGATATCTCTGAGTACAGATAATGTAGTAGTCACCTGCAGTCCTATGTAACAGCACAGATAACACAGTGATATCCCTGAGTACAGATAATGTAGTAGTCACCTGCAGTCCTATGTAACACCACAGATAACACAGTGATATCTCTGAGTACAGATAATGTAGTAGTCACCTGCAGTCCTATGTAACAGCACAGATAACACAGTGGTATCTCTGAGTACAGATAATGTAGTAGTCACCTGCAGTCCTATGTAACAGCACAGATAACACAGTGATATCTCTGAGTACAGATAATGTAGTAGATGTCACCTGCAGTCCTATGTAACACCACAGATAACACAGTGATATCTCCGAGTACAGATAATGTAGTAGATGTCCCCTGCAGTCCTATGTAACAGCACAGATAACACAGTGATATCTCTGAGTACAGATAATGTAGTAGATGTCACCTGCAGTCCTATGTAACACAGTGATATCTCTGAGTACAGATAATGTAGTAGTCACCTGCAGTCCTATGTAACACCACAGATAACACAGTGATATCTCTGAGTACAGATAATGTAGTAGTCACCTGCAGTCCTATGTAACACCACAGATAACACAGTGATATCTCTGAGTACAGATAATGTAGTAGTCACCTGCAGTCCTATGTAACAGCACAGATAACACAGTGGTATCTCTGAGTACAGATAATGTAGTAGTCACCTGCAGTCCTATGTAACAGCACAGATAACACAGTGATATCTCCGAGTACAGATAATGTAGTAGATGTCCCCTGCAGTCCTATGTAACAGCACAGATAACACAGTGATATCTCTGAGTACAGATAATGTAGTAGATGTCACCTGCAGTCCTATGTAACACAGTGATATCTCTGAGTACAGATAATGTAGTAGTCACCTGCAGTCCTATGTAACACCACAGATAACACAGTGATATCTCTGAGTACAGATAATGTAATAGTCACCTGCAGTCCTATGTAACACCACAGATAACACAGTGATATCTCTGAGTACAGATAATGTAGTAGTCACCTGCAGTCCTATGTAACAGCACAGATAACACAGTGATATCCCTGAGTACAGATAATGTAGTAGTCACCTGCAGTCCTATGTAACACCACAGATAACACAGTGATATCTCTGAGTACAGATAATGTAGTAGTCACCTGCAGTCCTATGTAACACCACAGATAACACAGTGATATCTCTGAGTACAGATCATGTAGTAGATTTCACCTGCAGTCCTATGTAACACCACAGATAACACAGTGATATCTCTGAGTACAGATAATGTAGTAGCTGTCACCTGCAGTCCTATGTAACACCACAGATAACACAGTGATATCTCCGAGTACAGATATTGTAGTAGATGTCACCTGCAGTCCTATGTAACAGCACAGATAACACAGTGATATCTCTGAGTACAGATAATGTAGTAGTCACCTGCAGTCCTATGTAACACCACAGATAACACAGTGATATCTCTGAGTACAGATAATGTAGTAGTCACCTGCAGTCCTATGTAACACCACAGATAACACAGTGATATCTCTGAGTACAGATATTGTAGTATCTGTCACCTGCAGTCCTATGTAACAGCACATATAACACAGTGATATCTCTGAGTACAGATAATGTAGTAGTCACCTGCAGTCCTATGTAACAGCACAGATAACACAGTGATATCTCTGAGTACAGATAATGTAGTAGTCACCTGCAGTCCTATGTAACAGCACAGATAACAGTGATATCTCTGAGTACAGATAATGTAGTAGTCACCTGCAGTCCTATGTAACACCACAGATAACACAGTGATATCTCTGAGTACAGATAATGTAGTAGTCACCTGCAGTCCTATGTAACAGCACAGATAACACAGTGATATCTCTGAGTACAGATAATGTAGTAGATGTCACCTGCAGTCCTATGTAACACCACAGATAACACAGTGATATCTCCGAGTACAGATATTGTAGTAGATGTCACCTGCAGTCCTATGTAACACCACAGATAACACAGTGATATCTCTGAGTACAGATAATGTAGTAGTGACCTGCAGTCCTATGTAACACCACAGATAACACAGTGATATCTCTGAGTACAGATAATGTAGTAGATGTCACCTGCAGTCCTATGTAACAGCACAGATAACACAGTGATATCTCTGAGTACAGATAATGTAGTAGCTGTCACCTGCAGTCCTATGTAACAGCACAGATAACACAGTGATATCTCTGAGTACAGATAATGTAGTAGTCACCTGCAGTCCTATGTAACAGCACAGATAACACAGTGATATCTCTGAGTACAGATAATGTAGTAGTCACCTGCAGTCCTATGTAACACCACAGATAACACAGTGATATCTCTGAGTACAGATAATATAGTAGTCACCTGCAGTCCTATGTAACACCACAGATAACACAGTGATATCTCCGAGTACAGATAATGTAGTAGTCACCTGCAGTCCTATGTAACAGCACAGATAACACAGTGATATCTCTGAGTACAGATAATATAGTAGTCACCTGCAGTCCTATGTAACACCACAGATAACACAGTGATATCTCTGAGTACAGATAATGTAGTAGTCACCTGCAGTCCTATGTAACAGCACAGATAACACAGTGATATCTCCGAGTACAGATAATGTAGTAGATGTCCCCTGCAGTCCTATGTAACAGCACAGATAACACAGTGATATCTCTGAGTACAGATAATGCAGTAGTCACCTGCAGTCCTATGTAACACAGTGATATCTCTGAGTACAGATAATGTAGTAGTCACCTGCAGTCCTATGTAACACCACAGATAACACAGTGATATCTCTGAGGACAGATAATGTAGTAGTCACCTGCAGTCCTATGTAACAGCACAGATAACACAGTGATATCTCTGAGTACAGATAATGTAGTAGTCACCTGCAGTCCTATGTAACACCACAGATAACACAGTGATATCTCTGAGTACAGATCATGTAGTAGATTTCACCTGCAGTCCTATGTAACAGCACAGATAACACAGTGATATCTCCGAGTACAGATATTGTAGTAGATGTCACCTGCAGTCCTATGTAACAGCACAGATAACACAGTGATATCTCTGAGTACAGATAATGTAGTAGTCACCTGCAGTCCTATGTAACACCACAGATAACACAGTGATATCTCTGAGTACAGATAATGTAGTAGTCACCTGCAGTCCTATGTAACACCACAGATAACACAGTGATATCTCTGAGTACAGATAATGTAGTAGCTGTCACCTGCAGTCCTATGTAACACCACAGATAACACAGTGATATCTCTGAGTACAGATATTGTAGTATCTGTCACCTGCAGTCCTATGTAACAGCACAGATAACACAGTGATATCTCTGAGTACAGATAATGTAGTAGTCCCCTGCAGTCCTATGTAACAGCACAGATAACACAGTGATATCTCTGAGTACAGATAATGTAGTAGTCACCTGCAGTCCTATGTAACACCACAGATAACACAGTGATATCTCTGAGTACAGATAATGTAGATGTCACCTGCAGTCCTATGTAACAGCACAGATAACACAGTGATATCTCTGAGTACAGATAATGTAGTAGTCACCTGCAGTCCTATGTAACAGCACAGATAACACAGTGATATCTCTGAGTACAGATAATGTAGTAGTCACCTGCAGTCCTATGTAACAGCACAGATAACACAGGGATATCTCTGAGTACAGATAATGTAGTCACCTGCAGTCCTATGTAACACCACAGATAACACAGTGATATCTCTGAGTACAGATAATGTAGTAGTCACCTGCAGTCCTATGTAACACCACAGATAACACAGTGATATCTCTGAGTACAGATAATGTAGTAGTCACCTGCAGTCCTATGTAACACCACCGATAACACAGTGATATCTCTGAGGACAGATAATGTAGTAGTCACCTGCAGTCCTATGTAACACCACAGATAACACAGTGATATCTCTGAGTACAGATAATATAGATGTCACCTGCAGTCCTATGTAACAGCACAGATAACACAGTGATATCTCTGAGTACAGATTATGTAGTAGCTGTCACCTGCAGTCCTATGTAACAGCACAGATAACACAGTGATATCTCTGAGTACAGATAATGTAGTAGTCACCTGCAGTCCTATGTAACAGCACAGATAACACAGTGATATCTCTGAGTACAGATAATGTAGTAGTCACCTGCAGTCCTATGTAACACCACAGATAATATAGTAGTAACCTGCAGTCCTATGTAACACCACAGATAATATAGTAGTCACCTGCAGTCCTATGTAACACCACAGATAATATAGTAGTCACCTGCAGTCCTATGTAACACCACAGATAATATAGTAGTCACCTGCAGTCCTATGTAAGACCATGTTACCTCCCTCAGGGTCTGTGCAGTGTATTCGGAGTCTGATGTGATATTACCGCCATCTTGTGGCCTGTACAGCTGCCGGTGAATGTGCGGCATTCCTGGGGGGGGGGGGGAGCAGTTACCTGTGTGTGGGGGGGGGGCGTTGGTTTTGGGGGGGGCAGTCTCCTGTGCGGGGGGGGGGGGGGGGGGGTGTTGGTTTGGGGGGGGCAGTCTCCTGTGCGGGGGGGAGGGGTTGGTTTGGGGGGGTCAGTCCCCTGTGCGGGGGGGGGGGGAGCAGTCACCTGTGCGGGGGGGGGGGGGGGGGGGGG
>JAQFWZ010000022.1:36428974-36753974 GCA_027789725.1 Dendropsophus ebraccatus
CGTTCCACGGCACTCACCTGCCATCCTCCACTCCATCCATCAGGACCATTGAGCCTTGCACGACACTCACCAGCCATCCTCCACTCCATCCATCTGGACCATCGTTGCACGGCACTCACCAGCCATCCTCCACTCCATCCATCTGGACCATCGTTGCACGGCACTCACCAGCTATCCTCCACTCCATCCATCTGGACCATCATTGCACGGCACTCACCAGCCATCTTCCACTCCATCCATCTGGACCATCATTGCACGGCACTCACCTGCCATCCTCCACTCCATCCATCAGGACCATTGAGCCTTGCACGGCACTCACCAGCCATCCTCCACTCCATCCATCTGGACCATCGTTGCACGGCACTCACCAGCCATCCTCCACTCCATCCATCTGGACCATTGTTGCACGGCACTCACCAGCCATCTTCCACTCCATCCATCTGGACCATCATTGCACGGCACTCACCTGCCATCCTCCACTCCATCCATCAGGACCATTGAGCCTTGCACGGCACTCACCAGCCATCCTCCACTCCATCCATCTGGACCATCGTTGCACGGCACTCACCAGCCATCCTCCACTCCATCCATCTGGACCATTGTTGCACGGCACTCACCTGCCATCCTCCACTCCATCCATCAGGACCATTGAGCCTTGCACGGCACTCACCAGCCATCCTCCACTCCATCCATCTGGACCATCGTTGCACGGCACTCACCAGCCATCCTCCACTCCATCCATCTGGACCATCGTTCCACGGCACTCACCTGCCATCCTCCACTCCATCCATCAGGACTATTGAGCCTTGCACGGCACTCACCAGCCATCCTCCACTCCATCCATCTGGACCATCGTTGCACGGCACTCACCAGCCATCCTCCACTCCATCCATCTGGACCATCGTTGCACGGCACTCACCAGCCATCCTCCACTCCATCCATCTGGACCATTGTTGCACGGCACTCATCGGTCAGTCTTCATGTATTGTTTGGTCCACTGGAGCCATTTCTGCTTGTGTACGTGGATAGAGGAGGTGGACAGGATTACGCACAGCTGCAGACCTCTGAAGGACCCTGCATCTTGTTGTTTTGGGGGACATCGTTGTTCGGGAACGTTGGAGGAACGTTGTCTGCTGCTATGACAAGGCATTTTTGCAGCTGCTCTTTTAACCTGAAGTAATTGCCTGTTGGAAAGAGTCCGCCATTGTCCCTTCTCAGTGTGCACACGTGTGTGCTGGGAATCAGCGACATACTTCTTGTGGGATGATCACCATGAAGTGTCTTGGCCGTGGTGATTGTAGTCAGGCCGTGACCTAAACACTCCACAATTTGTTGCTTCGCAGCAGCTGACAGGTCCTTTTTCTTTCCCATTTTGGCTCAAAATGTAGGCTGCCTAGTAATGTGGGACAGCCTTCTTAGGTAGTCTTGGCTTTAATTGGACACACCTGCCAAACTAATTAGCACAGGTGTCTGCAATTGCTTTCAGTGATATAAAGAGCCCGGACACCCATCACCATCAATGAGTTTAACTAACAAACCAAAAAATTCTTACCTTAACACTCCTAAACACTTTTTGCATAATAATTTGGAACATATTGTAGGAGCAGAATCGGAGGTGAATGTGAGCAGAATTCGTGCAGAATTTGAGCAGAATGCAAGGAGAATTTAAGCCCCCATTGACTTCTATAGGATTTCTGTAGCAGAATCCGCCCAAAGAATTGACATGTCATTTCCGTGAATGGAGAACGGCGGCAGCGGACGCGCGCGCCCTCTCACTGACTCAAAGCAGGACACTGAGCACAGCGGGATTCCGTCGTTCTTGCTCAGTGTAAATGGGGCCTTTGGGCGGAGGGCGGATCAGCGGCAGAAAATTCTGCACAGAAATTCTGCAGCGTGAACAACAGAATGAAAATCCCATTGAACACAATGGGACATTGCTCTGTACATATTTTACGGGAGGAATTTCAAGCTGAAATAAGATCGGATTCCTCTTCAATTCCTTGCCTAATTCCTCACCTATTCCTGTCCGCTTCCTCCCCTCTTCCCTCAAATAAATTACATGTCACTTATTTGATCGGAGAGCGGTGGCAGCGGAGGAGCGAGCACACTATCATTCACTCTCTCATTCCCTCAAAGCAGGACACTGAGCATGCTGTTCTTGCTCAGTGTGAACAGGGCCTTTGGGAGAAATCATTTTACCGCTCTATGTGGCTTCTAGATCCAGTACTTTATGAATCTTCTGCTTAGGATAATCGCTTTTTTGTTAAACATTTCCTCAATAATTAGTTGATGCCAGGGCGTCCTTGCTGACTACAAGCTGTAGACTGCCAGCAGGTCCCCAATGACCTCGCGGCACCACTGCCCATAGAGTGATGGACTACACAGAGTCTATTGAAGCTAATGGGCTGTTTGTACAGTGCACTGGTGTCTAATCATTGGCTCCGGAGCAACATGCGACTTGTGAGCCCGCACTGTGAGTCCCAAATGGTCACCATATGCATATTGTAGACATAGCGCCAACCAGTGCCTTTAGGAGTTCAACCATGCCTCCAACCAGGGCTAATGTGTGATCCTGGACCTTGATTCTTTAGAACACTAAGGAGCCCATGTAGCGGTGGTGGCTCCATCCATTGTGCCTAATGGTCATGTTATCTTCTTCTTTTCCCAGCAGCCCCATCGTGTCCAGCCAACAGTCTCTATAAATCCTGCACCAAGACCTGTCCCTTTACCTGCTCCAGTCTCCTGGCTCCGAGCACCTGCACTGACAGATGCTACGAGGGTTGTCAGTGTGACGCTGGATATAGGTTCGACGGGGAGAAGTGTGTTACACTGGACAAATGTGGATGTAACTATAATGGACGATACGTGAAGGTAAGAAAAAACCTCTCTCATGTGTGACCAAATACTGTTATATGAAGATGTATGGAGGCAACCACTCTATGATGTAGTATATAGCTAGTATGATATACACACGTACACACAAGGAAGCACATCACCAATGGCATGAAGTTCCCTGCATGTTGGGAGCTTAGGTCTTATAATTGGAGAAGGTTATGAGGTTCGACCCCTATAGGGTGTAATTCTCCTTATACTGTATAATAAGAAGAACAATACAGACTAGTAAGTAGCCTGAGATGGAGAATGAATATGGTGGTGTGGGAGCCGCCAAGTCTTAGGGGCCTATTCCACGGAGCAATAACACAGGTCAACAGCCAAAAAGGTTCCGACATGAAAACAGTTGAACTTAACAAATTTTTGGGCGCTGAGATCAAAAATGATGTTCAAAATAATGTCCAAGATATAGACGCACTTTCTATACTTCTCACAGCCTGTGATACATTACTAGGAAAAGTTTGCATCATCAGTATTGCATCATCAACTGGTATATTGCATCATCTTAGAATGACCAATAGTTATGGTATAAAGCTAGGTTCACACTGCGTTTTTGCTATCCGTGTTTTCCATCTGTTTTTTGCGAAAAACGGATGAAAAAAACATGCATTTGTGTGCATCCATTTTAATCTGCTTTTCCATTGACTTCCATTAAAAAAAAAAAAAAAAAAACGGATCCGTTTTTTTTAAAGGACACAAAAGTAGTGTCAACACTACTTTTGTGTCCGTTAAAAAAGCGGATCCGTTTCGATACGTTTTTGTTTTTTTTTAATGGAAGTCAATGGAAAAACGGATCAAAATGGATGCACACAAATGCATTTGTTTTTCATCCATTTTTAGCAAAAAACAGATGAAAAAAAACAGATTGCAAAAACGCAGTGTGAACCCAGCCTAAGGTATGGGGGTAAATGGAAGCCATCAATGTTTGCAGATTACTTTTGGACAGTTATCAGAGACAATCCCGTGTATGAATACAAAAGACAGGTGTAAGTGCACCGAGACGCCATTGAATAAGGAGGAATGAGAAATCTCTGATATCATAGAAACTAGAGACAATTCAGTCACATGAGAACTCTCCCACATCATAGATACTAGAGACAATTCACAGTCACATGAGAACTCTGAGATATCATAGAAACTAGAGACAATTCACAGTCACATGAGAACTCTCCCACATCATAGAAACTAGAGACAATTCACAGTCACATGAGAACTCTCCGATATCATAGAAACTAGAGACAATTCACAGTCACATGAGAACTCTCCCATATCATAGAAACTAGAGACAATTCACAGTCACATGAGAACTCTCCGATATCATAGAAACTAGAGACAATTCACAGTCACATGAGAACTCTCCGATATCATAGGAACTAGAGACAATTCAGTCACATGAGAACTCTGAGATATCATAGAAACTAGAGACAATTCACAGTCACATGAGAACTCTCCGATATCATAGAAACTAGAGACAATTCACAGTCACATGAGAACTCTCCCATATCATAGAAACTAGAGACAATTCACAGTCACATGAGAACTCTCCGATATCATAGAAACTAGAGACAATTCACAGTCACATGAGAACTCTCCGATATCATAGAAACTAGAGACAATTCAGTCACATGAGAACTCTCCCACATCATAGAAACTAGAGACAATTCACAGTCACATGAGAACTCTCCGATATCATAGAAACTAGAGACAATTCACAGTCACATGAGAACTCTCCCATATCATAGAAACTAGAGACAATTCACAGTCACATGAGAACTCTCCGATATCATAGAAACTAGAGACAATTCACAGTCACATGAGAACTCTCCGATATCATAGAAACTAGAGACAATTCAGTCACATGAGAACTCTGAGATATCATAGAAACTAGAGACAATTCACAGTCACATGAGAACTCTCCGATATCATAGAAACTAGAGACAATTCACAGTCACATGAGAACTCTCCCATATCATAGAAACTAGAGACAATTCACAGTCACATGAGAACTCTCCCATATCATAGAAACTAGAGACAATTCACAGTCACATGAGAACTCTCCGATATCATAGATACTAGAGACAATTCACAGTCACATGAGAACTCTCCAATATCATAGAAACTAGAGACAATTCACAGTCACATGAGAACTCTGAGATATCATAGAAACTAGAGACAATTCACAGTCACATGAGAACTCTCCGATATCATAGAAACTAGAGACAATTCACAGTCACATGAGAACTCTGAGATATCATAGAAACTAGAGACAATTCACAGTCACATGAGAACTCTCCGATATCATAGATACTAGAGACAATTCACAGTCACATGAGAACTCTCCCATATCATAGAAACTAGAGACAATTCACAGTCACATGAGAACTCTGAGATATCATAGAAACTAGAGACAATTCACAGTCACATGAGAACTCTCCCATATCATAGAAACTAGAGACAATTCACAGTCACATGAGAACTCTCCAATATCATAGAAACTAGGGAAAATTCACAGTCACATGAGAACTCTCCCATATCATAGAAACTAGAGACAATTCACAGTCACATGAGAAATCTCCCATATCATAGAAACTAGAGACAATTCACAGTCACATGAGAACTCTCCGATATCATAGAAACTAGAGACAATTCACAGTCACATGAGAAATCTGCGAAATCATAGAAACTAGAGACAATTCACAGTCACATGAGAACTCTCCGATATCATAGAAACTAGAGACAATTCACAGTCACATGAGAACTCTCCGATATCATAGAAACTAGAGACAATTCACAGTCACATGAGAACTCTCCGATATCATAGAAACTAGAGACAATTCACAGTCACATGAGAACTCTCCGATATCATAGAAACTAGAGACAATTCACAGTCACATGAGAACTCTCCGATATCATAGAAACTAGAGACAATTCACAGTCACATGAGAACTCTCCGATATCATAGAAACTAGAGACAATTCACAGTCACATGAGAACTCTCCGATATCATAGAAACTAGAGACAATTCAGTCACATGAGAACTCTGAGATATCATAGAAACTAGAGACAATTCACAGTCACATGAGAACTCTCCGATATCATAGAAACTAGAGACAATTCACAGTCACATGAGAACTCTGAGATATCATAGAAACTAGAGACAATTCAGTCACATGAGAACTCTCCCACATCATAGAAACTAGAGACAATTCACAGTCACATGAGAACTCTCCGATATCATAGAAACTAGAGACAATTCACAGTCACATGAGAACTCTCCCATATCATAGAAACTAGAGACAATTCACAGTCACATGAGAACTCTCCGATATCATAGAAACTAGAGACAATTCACAGTCACATGAGAACTCTCCGATATCATAGAAACTAGAGACAATTCAGTCACATGAGAACTCTGAGATATCATAGAAACTAGAGACAATTCACAGTCACATGAGAACTCTCCGATATCATAGAAACTAGAGACAATTCACAGTCACATGAGAACTCTCCCATATCATAGAAACTAGAGACAATTCACAGTCACATGAGAACTCTCCCATATCATAGAAACTAGAGACAATTCACAGTCACATGAGAACTCTCCGATATCATAGATACTAGAGACAATTCACAGTCACATGAGAAATCTCCGATATCATAGATACTAGAGACAATTCACAGTCACATGAGAACTCTGAGATATCATAGAAACTAGAGACAATTCACAGTCACATGAGAACTCTCCGATATCATAGATACTAGAGACAATTCACAGTCACATGAGAACTCTGAGATATCATAGAAACTAGAGACAATTCACAGTCACATGAGAACTCTCCGATATCATAGATACTAGAGACAATTCACAGTCACATGAGAACTCTCCCATATCATAGAAACTAGAGACAATTCACAGTCACATGAGAACTCTGAGATATCATAGAAACTAGAGACAATTCACAGTCACATGAGAACTCTCCCATATCATAGAAACTAGAGACAATTCACAGTCACATGAGAACTCTCCAATATCATAGAAACTAGGGAAAATTCACAGTCACATGAGAACTCTCCCATATCATAGAAACTAGAGACAATTCACAGTCACATGAGAAATCTCCCATATCATAGAAACTAGAGACAATTCACAGTCACATGAGAACTCTCCGATATCATAGAAACTAGAGACAATTCACAGTCACATGAGAACTCTGAGATATCATAGAAACTAGAGACAATTCACAGTCACATGAGAACTCTCCGATATCATAGAAACTAGAAACAATTCACAGTCACATGAGAACTCCGATATCATAGAAACTAGAGACAATTCACAGTCACATGAGAACTCTCCGATATCATAGAAACTAGAGACAATTCAGTCACATGAGAACTCTCCCATATCATAGAAACTAGAGACAATTCACATTCACATGAGAACTCTCCCATATCATAGAAACTAGAGACAATTCACATTCACATGAGAACTCTCCAATAACATAGAAACTAGAGACAATTCACAGTCACATGAGAACTCTCTGATATCCTAGAAACTAGAGACAATTCACAGTCACATGAGAACTCTCCCATATCATAGAAACTAGAAACAATTCAGTCACATGAGAACTCTCCCATATCATAGAAACTAGAGACAATTCACAGTCACATGAGAACTCTGAGATATCATAGAAACTAGAGACAATTCACAGTCACATGAGAACTCTCCCATATCATAGAAACTAGAGACAATTCAGTCACATGAGAACTCTCCGATATCATAGAAACTAGAGACAATTCACAGTCACATGAGAACTCTCCGATATCATAGAAACTAGAGACAATTCACAGTCACATGAGAACTCTCCCATATCATAGAAACTAGAGACAATTCACAGTCACATGAGAACTCTCCGATATCATAGAAACTAGAGACAATTCACAGTCACATGAGAACTCTCCGATATCATAGGAACTAGAGACAATTCAGTCACATGAGAACTCTGAGATATCATAGAAACTAGAGACAATTCACAGTCACATGAGAACTCTCCGATATCATAGAAACTAGAGACAATTCACAGTCACATGAGAACTCTCCATATCATAGAAACTAGAGACAATTCACAGTCACATGAGAACTCTCCGATATCATAGAAACTAGAGACAATTCACAGTCACATGAGAACTCTCCGATATCATAGAAACTAGAGACAATTCAGTCACATGAGAACTCTCCCACATCATAGAAACTAGAGACAATTCACAGTCACATGAGAACTCTCCGATATCATAGAAACTAGAGACAATTCACAGTCACATGAGAACTCTCCCATATCATAGAAACTAGAGACAATTCACAGTCACATGAGAACTCTCCGATATCATAGAAACTAGAGACAATTCACAGTCACATGAGAACTCTCCGATATCATAGAAACTAGAGACAATTCAGTCACATGAGAACTCTGAGATATCATAGAAACTAGAGACAATTCACAGTCACATGAGAACTCTCCGATATCATAGAAACTAGAGACAATTCACAGTCACATGAGAACTCTCCCATATCATAGAAACTAGAGACAATTCACAGTCACATGAGAACTCTCCCATATCATAGAAACTAGAGACAATTCACAGTCACATGAGAACTCTCCGATATCATAGATACTAGAGACAATTCACAGTCACATGAGAAATCTCCGATATCATAGATACTAGAGACAATTCACAGTCACATGAGAACTCTGAGATATCATAGAAACTAGAGACAATTCACAGTCACATGAGAACTCTCCGATATCATAGATACTAGAGACAATTCACAGTCACATGAGAACTCTGAGATATCATAGAAACTAGAGACAATTCACAGTCACATGAGAACTCTCCGATATCATAGAAACTAGAGACAATTCACAGTCACATGAGAACTCTCCCATATCATAGAAACTAGAGACAATTCACAGTCACATGAGAACTCTGAGATATCATAGAACTAGAGACAATTCACAGTCACATGAGAACTCTCCCATATCATAGAAACTAGAGACAATTCACAGTCACATGAGAACTCTCCAATATCATAGAAACTAGGGAAAATTCACAGTCACATGAGAACTCTCCCATATCATAGAAACTAGAGACAATTCACAGTCACATGAGAAATCTCCATATCATAGAAACTAGAGACAATTCACAGTCACATGAGAACTCTCCGATATCATAGAAACTAGAGACAATTCACAGTCACATGAGAAACTCTGCGAATCATAGAAACTAGAGACAAATTCACAGTCACATGAGAACTCTCCGATATCATAGAAACTAGAGACAATTCACAGTCACATGAGAACTCTCCGATATCATAGAAACTAGAGACAATTCACAGTCACATGAGAACTCTCCGATATCATAGAAACTAGAGACAATTCACAGTCACATGAGAACTCTCCGATATCATAGAAACTAGAGACAATTCACAGTCACATGAGAACTCTCCGATATCATAGAAACTAGAGACAATTCACAGTCACATGAGAACTCTCCGATATCATAGAAACTAGAGACAATTCACAGTCACATGAGAACTCTCCGATATCATAGAAACTAGAGACAATTCAGTCACATGAGAAATCTGAGATATCATAGAAACTAGAGACAATTCACAGTCACATGAGAACTCTCCGATATCATAGAAACTAGAGACAATTCAGTCACATGAGAAATCTGAGATATCATAGAAACTAGAGACAATTCACAGTCACATGAGAACTCTCAGATATCATAGAAACTAGAGACAATTCACAGTCACATGAAAACTCTCCGATATCATAGAAACTAGAGACAATTCACAGTCACATGAGAACTCTCCCATATCATAGAAACTAGAGACAATTCACAGTCACATGAGAACTCTCCGATATCATAGAAACTAGAGACAATTCACAGTCACATGAGAACTCTCCGATATCATAGAAACTAGAGACAATTCAGTCACATGAGAACTCTGAGATATCATAGAAACTAGAGACAATTCACAGTCACATGAGAACTCTCCGATATCATAGAAACTAGAGACAATTCACAGTCACATGAGAACTCTCCGATATCATAGAAACTAGAGACAATTCACAGTCACATGAGAACTCTCCCATATCATAGAAACTAGAGACAATTCACAGTCACATGAGAACTCTCCGATATCATAGATACTAGAGACAATTCACAGTCACATGAGAACTCTCCGATATCATAGATACTAGAGACAATTCACAGTCACATGAGAACTCTGAGATATCATAGAAACTAGAGACAATTCACAGTCACATGAGAACTCTCCGATATCATAGATACTAGAGACAATTCACAGTCACATGAGAACTCTGAGATATCATAGAAACTAGAGACAATTCACAGTCACATGAGAACTCTCCGATATCATAGATACTAGAGACAATTCACAGTCACATGAGAACTCTCCGATATCATAGATACTAGAGACAATTCACAGTCACATGAGAACTCTGAGATATCATAGAAACTAGAGACAATTCACAGTCACATGAGAACTCTCCCATATCATAGAAACTAGAGACAATTCACAGTCACATGAGAACTCTCCAATATCATAGAAACTAGGGAAAATTCACAGTCACATGAGAACTCTCCCATATCATAGAAACTAGAGACAATTCACAGTCACATGAGAAATCTCCCATATCATAGAAACTAGAGACAATTCACAGTCACATGAGAACTCTCCGATATCATAGAAACTAGAGACAATTCACAGTCACATGAGAACTCTGAGATATCATAGAAACTAGAGACAATTCACAGTCACATGAGAACTCTCCGATATCATAGAAACTAGAAACAATTCACAGTCACATGAGAACTCCGATATCATAGAAACTAGAGACAATTCACAGTCACATGAGAACTCTCCGATATCATAGAAACTAGAGACAATTCAGTCACATGAGAACTCTCCCATATCATAGAAACTAGAGACAATTCACATTCACATGAGAACTCTCCCATATTCATAGAAACTAGAGACAATTCACATTCACATGAGAACTCTCCAATAACATAGAAACTAGAGACAATTCACAGTCACATGAGAACTCTCTGATATCCTAGAAACTAGAGACAATTCACAGTCACATGAGAACTCTCCCATATCATAGAAACTAGAAACAATTCAGTCACATGAGAACTCTCCCATATCATAGAAACTAGAGACAATTCACAGTCACATGAGAACTCTGAGATATCATAGAAACTAGAGACAATTCACAGTCACATGAGAACTCTCCCATATCATAGAAACTAGAGACAATTCAGTCACATGAGAACTCTCCGATATCATAGAAACTAGAGACAATTCACAGTCACATGAGAACTCTCCGATATCATAGAAACTAGAGACAATTCACAGTCACATGAGAACTCTCCCATATCATAGAAACTAGAGACAATTCAGTCACATGAGAACTCTGAGATATCATAGAAACTAGAGACAATTCAGTCACATGAGAACTCTCTGATATCATAGAAACTAGAAACAATTCAGTCACATGAGAACTCTGAGATATCATAGAAACTAGAGACAATTCACAGTCACATGAGAACTCTCCCATATCATAGAAACTAGAGACAACTCAGTCACATGAGAACTCTCCCATATCATAGAAACTAGAGACAATTCACAGTCACATGAGAACTCTCCGATATCATAGAAACTAGAGACAATTCACAGTCACATGAGAACTCTCCGATATCATAGAAACTAGAGACAATTCACAGTCACATGAGAACTCTCCCATATCATAGAAACTAGAGACAATTCAGTCACATGAGAACTCTGAGATATCATAGAAACTAGAGACAATTCACAGTCACATGAGAACTCTCCGACATCATAGAAACTAGAGACAATTCACAGTCACATGAGAACTCTCCGATATCATAGAAACTAGAGACAATTCATAGTCACATGAGAACTCTCCCATATCATAGAAACTAGAGACAATTCAGTCACATGAGAACTCTCCCATATCATAGAAACTAGAGACAATTCACAGTCACATGAGAACTCTCCCATATCATAGAAACTAGAGACAATTCAGTCACATGAGAACTCTGAGATATCATAGAAACTAGAGACAATTCACAGTCACATGAGAACTCTCCGACATCATAGAAACTAGAGACAATTCACAGTCACATGAGAACTCTCCGATATCATAGAAACTAGAGACAATTCATAGTCACATGAGAACTCTCCCATATCATAGAAACTAGAGACAATTCAGTCACATGAGAACTCTCCCATATCATAGAAACTAGAGACAATTCATAGTCACATGAGAACTCTCCCATATCATAGAAACTAGAGACAATTCAGTCACATGAGAACTCTGAGATATCATAGATACTAGAGACAATTCAGTCACATGAGAACTCTCTGAGATATCATAGAAACTAGAGACAATTCACAGTCACATGAGAACTCTCCGATATCATAGAAACTAGAGACAATTCACAGTCACATGAGAACTCTCCCATATCATAGAAACTAGAGACAATTCACAGTCACATGAGAACTCTCCGATATCATAGAAACTAGAGACAATTCACAGTCACATGAGAACTCTCCCATATCATAGAAACTAGAGACAATTCACAGTCACATGAGAACTCTCCCATATCATAGAAACTAGAGACAATTCAGTCACATGAGAACTCTCCCATATCATAGAAACTAGAGA
The DNA here is from genome assembly GCA_027789725.1 of Dendropsophus ebraccatus. NCBI lineage: Eukaryota > Metazoa > Chordata > Amphibia > Anura > Hylidae > Dendropsophus > Dendropsophus ebraccatus. The sequence goes on from JAQFWZ010000022.1 coordinate 36,441,646, forward strand.
CAATTCACAGTCACATGAGAACTCTCCCATATCATAGAAACTAGAGACAATTCAGTCACATGAGAACTCTCCGATATCATAGAAACTAGAGACAATTCACAGTCACATGAGAACTCTCCCATATCATAGAAACTAGAGACAATTCACAGTAACATGAAAACTCTCCAATATCATAGAAACTAGAGACAATTCACAGTCACATGAGAACTCTCCAATATCATAGAAACTAGAGACAATTCACAGTAACATGAGAACTCTCCCATATCATAGAAACTAGAGACAATTCACAGTCACATGAGAACTCTGAGATATCATAGAAACTAGAGACAATTCATAGTCACATGAGAACTCTCCGATATCATAGAAACTAGAGACAATTCACAGTCACATGAGAACTCTCCGATATCATAGAAACTAGAGACAATTCATAGTCACATGAGAACTCTCCGATATCATAGAAACTAGAGACAATTCAGTCACATGAGAACTCTCCGATATCATAGAAACTAGAGACAATTCACAGTCACATGAGAACTCTCCCATATCATAGAAACTATACACAATTCACAGTCACATGAGAACTCTCCGATATCATAGAAACTAGAGACAATTCACAGTCACATGAGAACTCTCCGATATCATAGAAACTAGAGACAATTCACAGTCACATGAGAACTCTCCCATATCATAGAAACTAGAGACAATTCACAGTCACATGAGAACTCTCCGATATCATAGAAACTAGAGACAATTCACAGTCACATGAGAACTCTCCGATATCATAGAAACTAGAGACAATTCACAGTCACATGAGAACTCTGAGATATCATAGAAACTAGAGACAATTCAGTCACATGAGAACTCTCTGATATCATAGAAACTAGAAACAATTCAGTCACATGAGAACTCTCCGATATCATAGAAACTAGAAACAATTCAGTCACATGAGAACTCTCCGATATCATAGAAACTAGAAACAATTCACAGTCACATGAGAACTCTCCGATATCATAGAAACTAGAGACAATTCACAGTCACATGAGAACTCTCCGATATCATAGAAACTAGAGACAATTCACAGTCACATGAGAACTCTCCGATATCATAGAAACTAGAGACAATTCACAGTCACATGAGAACTCTCCGATATCATAGAAACTAGAGACAATTCACAGTCACATGAGAATTCTCCCATATCATAGAAACTAGAAACAATTCACAGTCACATGAGAACTCCGAGATATCATAGAAACTAGAGACAATTCACAGTCACATGAGAACTCTGAGATATCATAGAAACTAGAGACAATTCACAGTCACATGAGAATTCTCCCATATCATAGAAACTAGAGACAATTCACAGTCACATGAGAACTCTCCCATATCATAGAAACTAGAGACAATTCACAGTCACATGAGAACTCTCCCATATCATAGAAACTAGAGACAATTCACAGTCACATGAGAACTCTCCGATATCATAGAAACTAGAGACAACTCAGTCACATGAGAACTCTCCCATATCATAGAAACTAGAGACAATTCACAGTCACATGAGAACTCTCCGATATCATAGAAACTAGAGACAATTCACAGTCACATGAGAAATCTCCGATATCATAGAAACTAGAGACAATTCACAGTCACATGAGAACTCTCCGATATCATAGAAACTAGAGACAATTCACAGTCACATGAGAATTCTCCCATATCATAGAAACTAGAGACAATTCACAGTCACATGAGAACTCCGAGATATCATAGAAACTAGAGACAATTCACAGTCACATGAGAACTCTCCCATATCATAGAAACTAGAGACAATTCACAGTCACATGAGAACTCTCCGATATCATAGAAACTAGAAACAATTCACATTTTTCCTTGTGATATTTGAATTCAGCAGATAAAAATCATTAAGAAATGGATAATTTTATTTCTGAACCAAACAACTTTTAAAAAATTGTCGACCAGTGTAATCGGCCCGATTCGGCCGATTCCTGCTCTGTAAAATAGAGAGAACGATCAACCGATGATCGTGTCATCGGCTGATCATTTATTTAGGCCCACACCTAAAATCATTGGTCACCCACTGCGCATTGCTTTGTGAAATAGCCGTGCACGGCGGGCGGCCGACGATCTGAGAAGCAGCATACATTACCTAGCAGGGCTTCTCCTACGCTCCGCCTTCCTCCCCCTGTCCTGGCCAGTGATTGGCTGAGCGGTCTGACAGCTCAGTCAGGCCGCACTGAAGCTGATGCTGCGCTGCGGGACCTGGGGAGGAAGACGGAGCGAAGGAGAAGCACTGCTAGGTAATGTATGCTGCAAGGGCTGCAAGGACATCCGTAATGATGTCCCTGCAGCCCTCACTAAACGATCATCGGGCCGTGGAATTGGCCCAGTAAACAAGCGCCGATCTAGCAGATCGTTGCTTGTTTACACTGTTGATTGTGCCCGTGGAATAGGGCCCATAGTCATCATATCCTATACTATAAGATTAGTGCCTAGTATGTGGAAGAGCCTGAGTGTGACCTCTATCACTCCCTATGCATATGTCCCTATCCCTAGTAATCAGTTTGTCTCGCATCTACTAAGGTAGACCAAAGCCAAGACAGAGAAGGCCTCCTCCAGGCATTGTTATGTTGTTGTTATTCCTGTAATACTATTCCTGAACACAGGGAGCGCACCTTTGTACAAGCATACCTGACTAGACTATTATGTTTCAGGCCGGTGAATCTGTGGTAGCAGAAGACTGTGGACAGCGCTGCACCTGCCAGTCAGGAGTGTTGTCCTGCGTCACCTTAGGCTGTGCCAGCAATGAGATATGCCAATTGCGAGATGGAGAGCGCAGCTGTCAGCCCCTTGAATCTCAATGTGTCTTAAAGACAAACCATAAATTCATTACTTTTGATGGGATCTCTGGGCAATTTCCAACAGACGAGTCCTATGTGATGGCATCATCGTGCAGCAAAGATGCAAAAGACAAGTTCATGGTGGTGGTGGAGGTGAAGAAGTGCAGCAGATACAGAGAGGGACGAGCTCTGCAAATCTTCACACCCCAAGGACTGGTATCTGTGAATGGGCAGCAGGACATCTGGGTGAGACGTTCATGGACCTCTTCTAAACATTGAGACCTTCTTGGTTAAAATAATATTGGTTGAGGGGCGGGGGGGGGGGGGGGGCTGATGGGCTTCCAGACATCAGGGAACAAAAAATAAGAGGTTCCTGGACGCCTTTCTACACTATATTACAATTTCCAGAAATTATATTTCTGGAGGTGATCCGAATATGTTTGCAGTCAGGAATGATCCTCCACCAGTGTGGGGCAATTGCCATCTTCACTCTCATGCCTTGCTCTGGATCAATACAGTAGGGATATAGGCAGTGTTGTGCAAACCTGTCAAAATGTTCAGGCTCAGCGACATTATCTGAAACCAGAACGCTCAGCATTTGATCCCCCGCAGCTGCAGAAGTTGGATGTCGCCCTTGGGAGCCATAGGCCATAATCTGTATCCAGGTTTTCCAGGACTTCTTAGGGCGGCATCAAACTTCGGAATCAAAGCTGAGCGTTCGGGTTCAGATAATGTTGCACAATCTGATCATTTTGACAGGTTCGCTTGACACTAGTTGTAGGTTATTGGGTGGATTGATGAACTTTGCTCTTTACCTGGCAGCTTTAGTTGTTCAGCACATTGTAAGCTGGAGATGACTTTACTGGAGAGTTCTTACACCACACTTTTCTCTATTTCCCTCCAGTTGAATGGTTGGGAGCTTCAAGCCCCGGCAGAACTCGGAAAAGGTGCCGTGAAGATCCAGACATCTCAGACTGAAACAACTATCGAGCTGCGTGACAAGATAACTGTGATCTTCAACAAGAATGGTACAATCCAGATCACCGGTAAGGAGACCATGTCCGGGAAAATCTGTGGTGCTTGTGGAAACTTCAACCGAGAAGCCAACGATGATCTCCACCTAAAGAGCGGTGAAAGCTCCTCAGACATCTCCGTTACTGTCCGCTCCTGGATTGCAAATTACTTCAGCCCCTGGTGAGAATCTATTAATTTTTTTAAAAAAGTTTTTAAAAAATTTTACAACAAAAAATACTTCAATGTAAAAACCTCCAGTGGATTTCTAGAGCTATGCCAACCACCTAGCAGAGCTGCAGTAAAAGAGGCATTGAGAACCTGTGATTGGTCAGGACACAGGGGATCGTAAGGTTTTCCACCTCAGTAAACAATGTGTCAAGGTCTCTGATCACAGTCGGGACCTAATGGAGTTACAAAGGTATTATAGTGGGTCTAGGGATATTATAGTAGGTATAGAGGGTAGTCTGTGAGGACAGAGCCATGCTGCAGTCACATACAGGGGCTTAGTATAGGTGGTAAAGAGGTAGTAGACACATTACCACCACCATTGTCATTGGCAGGTAGGTGGGGACAGCGTTAGTACTGGGACCAGCTCCAAAGAAGACATTGTCTATGTTAATGAATGAGACTACAAATCCCATGATGCTCAATCCTAACATACAACCACGCTGAATCTCTACATTTGTCTTTTTCCTTCAGCTCGGTGTGAAGAGTCCCATCTACGCTTCTCTCTGAGGCAGAATGAACCCGCTTTACCGCCATCTACCACAACAACAACAGCTAATATCTACAGCCCCAAATGTTTCATCAAAAGCCAGGAAAGAGAAGGGAATCTCTGAAGACGTCAATAAGTGACGGACAACGCTGACCCGTAATCCCACCCAAAAACACCAGAACCTCAGAATATTAATTTGCTGACCTAATAATAATACTTTTTGTGTAGCGCCAACAGATTCCGTAGCTTTGTACTTTACCATTTAGTGGACGCCAAATAATGGTGCAGATACAACCTGATTGATGCCTGCTGCTCAAATCATCAATAACCTGGGAACAGTTTATTTACCAATAAAAATATTTAACACAGAAAACTGGCGTCTTTGTGTTTATTGTGGTCATCTCTGCATTAGTCACCTGGTCACACATCTAAATGTTTCAAAATGATCTCCCCTCTCCGGTCCTCTCCTCTACCCTGTCCTCTCCCCTCTCCGGTCCTCTCCTCTACCCTGTCCTCTCCCCTCTCCGGTCCTCTCCCCTACCCTGTCCTCTCCTCTCCCCTACCGTCTCGTCTCCTCTACCCTGTCCTCTCCCCTACCCTGTCCTCTCCCCTACCCTGTCCTCTCCCCTACCCTGTCCTCTCCCCTACCTTGTCCTCTCCCCTACTCTGTCCTCTCCCCTACCCTGTCCTCTCCCCTACCCTGTCCTTTCCCCTACCTTGTCCTCTCCCCTACCCTGTCCTCTCCCCTACCCTGTCCTCTCCCCTACCCTGTCCTCTCCCCTACCCTGTCCTCTCCCCTACCCTGTCCTCTCCCCTACCCTGTCCTCTCCCCTACCCTGTCCTCTCCCCTACCTTGTCCTCTCCCCTACTCTGTCCTCTCCCCTACCCTGTCCTCTCCCCTACCCTGTCCTTTCCCCTACCTTGTCCTCTCCCCTACCCTGTCCTCTCCCCTACCCTGTCCTCTCCCCTACCTTGTCCTCTCCCCTACTCTGTCCTCTCCCCTACTCTGTCCTCTCCCCTACCCTGTCCTCTCCCCTACCCTGTCCTCTCCCCTACCTTGTCCTCTCCCCTACTCTGTCCTCTCCCCTACTCTGTCCTCTCCCCTACCCTGTCCTTTCCCCTACCTTGTCCTCTCCCCTACCCTGTCATCTCCCAACCCTGTCTTCTCCTCTACCCTGTCCTCCCCTGTCCTCTCCCTCCCCTGTCCTCTCCTTTCCCTTGTCCTCTCCCCTCCCTTGCCCTCTTTTCTATTCTGTCCTCTCCCCTACCCTGTCCTCTCCACCATTGTGTCCTCTCCTATACCTTGTCCCCTTCCTTACCCTATCCTGTCTTCTATACCCTGTCCTCTCCCCTACCTTGTCCCCTTTGTGTTTATTGTGGTCTTCTCTGCATTAGTCACCTGGTCACACATCTAAATGTTGCAAAATCATCTCCCCTCTCCGGTTCTCTCCTCTACCTTGTCCTCTCCCCTACCTTGTCCTATCCCCTACCCTGTCCTCTCCCCTCTCCGGTCCTCTTCTCTCCCCTACCGTCTCCTCCACCCTGTCCTTTCTCCTCTCCTGTCCTCCCTTGTCCTCTTCCCTTATCTGTCCTCTTCCCTACCCTATCCTCTCCCCTACCCTGTCATGTCCCCTACCCTATCCTCTCCCCTACCCTGTCATCTCCCCTACCCTATCCTCTCCCCTACCCTGTCCTCTCCCCTACCCTATCCTCTCCCCTACCCTGTCATGTCCCCTACCCTGTCCTCTCCTCTCCCCTACCCTGTCCTCTCCCCTACCCTGTCATGTCCCCTACCCTGTCCTCTCCTCTCCCCTACCCTGTCCTCTCCCCTACCCTGTCATGTCCCCTACCCTGTCCTCTCCTCTCCCCTACCCTGTCCTCTCCTCTACCCTGTCATCTCCAATAACCCTGTCCTCTCCCTTACCATGTCCTCTCCTCTCCCCTACCCTGTCCTCTCCCCTACCCTGTCATCTCCAATAACCCTGTCCTCTCCCCTACCATGTCCTCTCCCCTACCCTGTCCTCTCCCCTACCCTGTCATCTCCCCTACCCTGTCCTCTCCCCTACCCTGTCATCTCCCCTACCCTGTCCTCTCCCCTACCCTGTCATCTCCCCTACCCTGTCCTCTCCTCTACCTTCTCCTCTACCCTGTCCTCTCCCCTACCTTGTCTTCTCCCCTACTCTCTCCTCTTCCTTATCCTGTCCTCTCCCCTACCATGTCCTCTCCCCTACCCTGTCCTCTCCCCTACCCTGTCATCTCCCCTACCCTGTCCTCTCCCCTACCCTGTCCTCTCCCCTACCCTGTCCTCTCCCCTACCCTGTCCTCTCCCCTACCCTGTCCTCTCCCCTACCCTGTCCTCTCCCCTACCCTGTCCTCTTCCTTATCCTGTCCTCTCCCCTACCATGTCCTCTCCCCTACCCTGTCCTCTCCCCTACCCTGTCCTCTCCCCTACCATGTCCTCTCCCCAACCCTGTCCTCTCCCCTACCTTGTCTTCTCCCCTACTCTCTCCTCTTCCTTATCCTGTCCTCTCCCCTCCCTTGCCCTCTCCCCTACCCTCTCCTCTTCCCTACCCTTTTCTCTTACCTCGTCCTTATTGAGCAGTTGCTCAGTGCTACAATTGTAGTGCTACAAGGCATTGCTTTCCCTTACTCTTGAGATTACACCTTAGACACAGGATCCACCCACGGCTACTAAGACATGATGTGTTGCCTCAGCAGAGAGGGAGGAGCCAGGCAGCTGCTGAGACAACACCACACTGACAACCAGAGAAGGACACCACTTCCTGTTAGGGGTAAAATCAGCAGAAACATGAAGCAGCCAGTACTATTAGTCATAACACTATATCACTATGTTTTACAACCCGGCATCATCGTTTTTTTTCTTTATAAACACAGTATTCTCATGCCAGAGTATCCCTTTAAGTGAAAATAATTGCACCACCACTGTTGATAAACCCCTGGAGCGGCACTGTTGTACAATAAAAGGAAAGATGGCGGATTCACCATGAGGCTGGTGAACACTTTGCTTGGTGATGATGAATATGTTTTGTGCCCGGTCACAGGAATCATTGTGTATCCTGGAACTAGAATGGCCGCTCCTCCACACAACCAGCCGCTGCTAATCCAAGATCAATGGTCAGAGACTACTCAGGAGAATCGTATTAATCATACTGCCACAGTCCCGGAAACAGAGCAAAGGCATGCGGAGGGCGTTGGGGGGGGGACCAGAGAGGATGAAGATATATATGTGGTGTCCCACTACAATGTTCTGTGTTACAGAACAATGCACTTTAAAGTATTCCCGCCAAAAGTGTTTGGAACTATAAAAAGCCCACCAAAACAGAGTTGTATTTGTCTGACCGCCTAAAGCGGCTCTGCCCGAAGATAACTACTGCCCCAACAAGGGAACTAAAAGTGGGGGAGCACAACTTTATTGTGAATGGGACTGTAACCAGTATTTTTTTGCTCCGCAGGGGATTGTATTTTCTGTTGCTTCTCACCAGTGTTCCCGCAGGAAGCACAAGATGCCTGGACCCAAACCGCCATCTTGCTCCTCCAGTCTACAGCTTCACGGCCACCCAGCGATGCACCGAAAGTCCTCAGTAACCCAGAATCATCTGACTATGTGGTGACCCCCGGATGATGTTGTAGCGGTGGGACGGCCGGTCACTTGCTAGGTGGAAGAGTGACGCCACTCCTTGTGGTGGATGGCTGAGATAGAGCCGGACCTTAGGGTTTTGTCACGTGATGCCAGTGCCAGGTGGGCACACGGGTGGGATGGCATCTTTTATAGTGTAAGGCCAGTTGTACCCTTCTCCCCTGCAGTCGGTGTCCTGTCGGTTTGCTGCAGGGTCTCTTGGGATAGTGTAGTCAGTCCAGAGTGGTGTAGTAACCCTCCTGAATAGTGGTAGGACCCCCCACCCACAGATAGGGGGAAATGTCCCAAGGTTACGGTGTATACGCTGTGCAGGTGGTATCCAGTAATCACAGACTACTTGTAAATGTGCAGCAGGTAATACAATGAATCTTGAATACACTTGATACAGTTCCGATAATTACACGGACATAGAACAACCAGATCTGTGAGATAAGTGCTGAGTACAATCCGACATGGAGAGAGGAGCGGCTGCACATGAAACCTATGGCTGATACTAATAGTGCTAAGCCTTCCCTTCACGTGCACGCTTCGCGGGGGTGGCGGTCGCTGACCGACACGGTGTGGAGTTAGCGTAGGGACCCGTGTGAATCAGGAGACCTGCACGTTGGTACACGGGGCGATATTGCTCGATCAATTCATATTCTAACATCCTGAAGTTGTTTTTCTAAAATAGGCTTAGCAGCATTAGTATCAGCCATAGGAGTGATGTGCAGCCGCTCCTCTCTCTTCATGTCGGGTTAAGTACTGAGTAGGATGTAGTAGGGTTGGTAGAGTTGTACTGAGGTAGCGTAGCAGAGAGGAGGGTGCCGTGAGAGTCTCACCCATTAGTAATGTGATCTTCCGGGATGTTGGAGTGTATTGAAGAATATTTGCAGAAGAAGAAACAACCTGTGCCTGTGTTTTGACCTTTCCTATAGTCTGCACACCACCTGATGCCCACTAGCTTTGGCTGAACCGTACCAATGGGCGACACAGGCCCCAGACCCTGTTACCTGGGATAAGAGGAATGGTTAGGATTTCCTAAGTACACCCGCGCTGCGAGATGGAGTTCATAGACTTTACATAACTTTGCTCCACCCGGATCAGTTCCTAGCTCTTTGGCTCTTTTGCGGATACTGTCCTGCACTGTACTGACTCCTATTCCTCGGTGTGGGTTGAGGTTATCTGTAGGCTAGACCTCTCATGAAGGGTTTACCAGGGCATCACATAGCTTGTGTGGTGCTTCAAGAAAGAAAGTTGTCAGAGATGACTGTTCTGCGTCCTACCCATGCGGCGTACAGGCTAAGAACTTGTAGAGGGGACCTGGCAGAGCGTCAGGGCCCCGTTAGAACCATGGTGGAGAGCTATCTGAGCTCAGGCCCGGATTGGCAATCTGGTGGGCCGGGCAAATGCCCACTGGGCCGCCAAGATTACCAGTCAGTGGGGCCGCTGGTCCTGCTGTAAACTTGCATCGGCCCTCTGCAGTGGCTGAGAGAACAGCGTGGCCGGCCAGTGTGACTAGGCCGGAATATTCCTCCCCTGCTCCCCCCCCCCCCCTCTGCCAGTGTGACTGGGCCGGAATATTCCTCCCCCGCTCTCCCCCCCCCCCCCCTCTGGCAGTGTGACTAGGCCGGAATATTCCTCCCCCGCTCCCCCCCCCCCCCTCTGGCAATGTGATTGGGCCGGAATATTCCTCCCCCGCTCCCCCCCCCCCCCTCTGGCAGTGTGACTGGGCCGGAATATTCCTCCCCTGCTCCCCCCCCCTCTGGCAGTGTGACTGGGCCGGAATATTCCTCCCCCGCTCCCCCCCCCCCCCCTCTGGCAGTGTGACTGGGCCGGAATATTCCTCCCCCTCGGCCTATCTCCCTATACCTCACATAACGGAGGTGCCGCACAGGCCGTCTGCTACAACTTCCTCTCTCAGCTGACGTCATTTCCTGCAGAGGATCCGCTTCCTAGAGGACAGAGGAGAAGAAGTTGCCCCATGGAGAGGCTGCTGCTGACTGAGGTGTCAGTCCGAGGGGCCCGGGCACTGATGGGTGATCAGACAGGACCCCACCAAGCTACAGCCCCAGCCTGTCATCTGCCCCCTGCTGGGCTGTGTGAGGAGGCAACCAAGTCTCCCTCCCCCCACAATGATTCCATCATCTCCTTCCTGCTCTGCAGTCGGAGGGGCGGGGGAGCTCCATGCTGGCTGTGAGGGAGGAGGACCTGCCAGGACCTGCCTCTAGTGTGTATATGTGTGTACAGTATATAGTGTATGCATGCCTCTAGTATGTATATGTGTGTACAGTATATAGTGTATGCATGCCTCTAGTATATATATGTGTGTACAGTATATAGTGTATGCATGCCTCTAGTGTGTATATGTGTGTACAGTATATAGTGTATGCATGCCTCTAGTATGTATGTGTGTGTACAGTATATAGTGTATACATACCTCTAGTATGTATATGTGTGTACAGTATATAGTGTATGCATGCCTCTAGTATGTATGTGTACAGTATATAGTGTATGCATGCCTCTAGTATGTATATGTGTGTACAGTATATAGTGTATGCATGCCTCTAGTATGTATATGTGTGTATATGTGTGTACAGTATATAGTGTATGCATGCCTCTAGTATGTATATATGTGTGTACAGTATATAGTGTATGCATGCCTCTAGTATGTATATGTGTGTACAGTATATAGTGTATGCATGCCTCTAGTGTGTATATGTGTGTACAGTATATAGTGTATGCATGCCTCTAGTATGTATATGTGTGTACAGTATATAGTGTATGCATGCCTCTAGTATGTATATATGTGTGTACAGTATATAGTGTATGCATGCCTCTAGTATGTATATGTGTACAGTATATAGTGTATGCATGCCTCTAGTATGTATATGTGTGTGTACAGTATATAGTGTATACATACCTCTAGTATGTATATGTGTGTACAGTATATAGTGTATGCATGCCTCTAGTATGTATATATGTGTGTACAGTATATAGTGTATGCATGCCTCTAGTATGTATATGTGTGTACAGTATATAGTGTATGCATGCCTCTAGTATGTATATGTGTGTACAGTATATAGTGTATGCATACCTCTAGTATGTATATGTGTGTACAGTATATAGTGTATGCATGCCTCTAGTATGTATATGTGTGTACAGTATATAGTGTATGCATGCCTCTAGTATGTATATGTGTGTACAGTATATAGTGTATGCATGCCTCTAGTATGTATATGTGTGTATATGTGTGTACAGTATATAGTGTATGCATGCCTCTAGTATGTATATGTGTGTACAGTATATAGTGTATGCATGCCTCTAGTATGTATATGTGTGTACAGTATATAGTGTATGCATGCCTCTAGTATGTATATGTGTGTACAGTATATAGTGTATGCATGCCTCTAGTATGTATGTGTACAGTATATAGTGTATGCATGCCTCTAGTATGTATATGTGTGTACAGTATATAGTGTATGCATGCCTCTAGTATGTATATGTGTGTGTACAGTATATAGTGTATGCATGCCTCTAGTATGTATGTGTACAGTATATAGTGTATGCATGCCTCTAGTATGTATATGTGTGTACAGTATATAGTGTATGCATGCCTCTAGTATGTATATATGTGTGTACAGTATATAGTGTATGCATGCCTCTAGTATGTATATGTGTGTACAGTATATAGTGTATGCATGCCTCTAGTATGTATATGTGTGTGTACAGTATATAGTGTATACATGCCTCTAGTATGTATGTGTGTACAGTATATAGTGTATGCATGCCTCTAGTATGTATATGTGTGTACAGTATATAGTGTATGCATGCCTCTAGTATGTATATGTGTGTACAGTATATAGTGTATGCATGCCTCTAGTATGTATATGTGTGTACAGTATATAGTGTATGCATGCCTCTAGTATGTATATGTGTGTACAGTATATAGTGTATGCATGCCTCTAGTATGTATATGTGTGTACAGTATATAGTGTATGCATGCCTCTAGTGTGTATATGTGTGTACAGTATATAGTGTATGCATGCCTCTAGTATGTTTATGTGTGTACAGTATATAGTGTATGCATGCCTCTAGTATGTATATGTGTGTACAGTATATAGTGTATGCATGCCTCTAGTATGTATATGTGTGTACAGTATATAGTGTATGCATGCCTCTAGTATGTATATGTGTGTACAGTATATAGTGTATGCATGCCTCTAGTATGTATATGTGTGTACAGTATATAGTGTATGCATGCCTCTAGTATGTATATGTGTGTACAGTATATAGTGTATGCATGCCTCTAGTATGTATATGTGTGTACAGTATATAGTGTATGCATGCCTCTAGTATGTATATGTGTGTACAGTATATAGTGTATGCATGCCTCTAGTATGTATATGTGTGTGTACAGTATATAGTGTATGCATGCCTCTAGTATGTATATGTGTGTACAGTATATAGTGTATGCATGCCTCTAGTATGTATATGTGTGTACAGTATATAGTGTATGCATGCCTCTAGTATGTATACGTGTGTACAGTATATAGTGTATACATGCCTCTAGTATGTATATGTGTGTACAGTATATAGTGTATGCATGCCTCTAGTATGTATATGTGTGTACAGTATATAGTGTATGCATGCCTCTAGTATGTATATGTGTGTACAGTATATAGTGTATGCATGCCTCTAGTATGTATGTGTACAGTATATAGTGTATGCATGCCTCTAGTATGTATATGTGTGTACAGTATATAGTGTATGCATGCCTCTAGTATGTATATGTGTGTGTACAGTATATAGTGTATGCATGCCTCTAGTATGTATGTGTACAGTATATAGTGTATGCATGCCTCTAGTATGTATATGTGTGTACAGTATATAGTGTATGTATATGTGTGTGTACAGTATATAGTGTATGCATGCCTCTAGTATGTATATGTGTGTGTACAGTATATAGTGTATGCATGCCTCTAGTATGTATATATGTGTGTGTACAGTATATAGTGTATGCATGCCTCTAGTATGTATATGTGTGTACAGTATATAGTGTATGCATGCCTCTAGTATGTATATGTGTGTACAGTATATAGTGTATGCATGCCTCTAGTATGTATATGTGTGTACAGTATATAGTGTATGCATGCCTCTAGTATGTATACGTGTGTACAGTATATAGTGTATACATGCCTCTAGTATGTATATGTGTGTACAGTATATAGTGTATGCATGCCTCTAGTATGTATATGTGTGTGTACAGTATATAGTGTATGCATGCCTCTAGTATGTATATGTGTGTACAGTATATAGTGTATGCATGCCTCTAGTATGTATATGTGTGTACAGTATATAGTGTATGCATGCCTCTAGTATGTATATATGTGTGTACAGTATATAGTGTATGCATGCCTCTAGTATGTATATATGTGTGTACAGTATATAGTGTATGCATGCCTCTAGTATGTATATGTGTGTACAGTATATAGTGTATGCATGCCTCTAGTATGTATATGTGTGTACAGTATATAGTGTATGCATGCCTCTAGTATGTATATATGTGTGTACAGTATATAGTGTATGCATGCCTCTAGTATGTATATATGTGTGTACAGTATATAGTGTATGCATGCCTCTAGTATGTATATATGTGTGTACAGTATATAGTGTATGCATGCCTCTAGTATGTATATGTGTGTACAGTATATAGTGTATGCATGCCTCTAGTATGTATATGTGTGTACAGTATATAGTGTATGCATGCCTCTAGTATGTATATGTGTGTACAGTATATAGTGTATGCATGCCTCCAGTATGTTTATGATGTATGTAAAGTGTGTGTGGGTTTGTATTTGATGTATGTACAGTATACATGTGTGTATACATGATATATGTATGTACAGTATGTGTGTCTGTGTGTGTGTGTATATATATATATATATATATATATATGCGATGCCCTGACCAGAGGGGGTCACTCCGCAGTGCGGATGGTATTGCAGGCAGTAGAGTATAGAGTGGTCACGGTACTGGCACGAGGGTGGCACAGCTGTAGGCCGGTCTGCGGTACTATGCGGGACACTGGGCATGTGATTCTTCGCTGTACCTAGTCGGGGCACCAGATAACGGACACCAATGCCAGGGCTCAGTAACAGCGGTGGTTACAAGTTTATTGTAACTGAGGTAACTGGTAGCAACAGTCTCATCCGGATGCAACCGGGTATATAGCAGACTTACACAGACAGAGCAAAGGTGGTGCTGCATAGGCTGAGGTGAGTCGTGCCGGATGATGGGAGTAGTAGTGATAGAGGAATAGAGAGGCTGGGTGGATTAGAGTACTTGCAGTGAATATCTTGAGTTGATGAGGAGATAGAGAACAGGAACGACACCCAGATGAGAGGATACTCCAGGCACTTGAGCAGGCGGACAGCCGATAACTGCAACAGCAACGCACCAGCCACTCTTCTAAAGGTGAAGAGGGCTGCAGGAACACATCCGTCCTCTCTGAGGTAGAGGACAGAACTACGCAATAAGGGGAAGTCACATGGTAACCCCTGGCCAAAGCTCGACGGCCATTGGAGGAACCATGGTTACGGGGCACGGTCACGTGATCACCAGCCTCTGCATACCACTGTACATAGTTATACAAACAGAAACTTACATAGAATGGTACAGGATCCTGAGAGCAATAGGGGTGAAACAGCAAGTAGTTGCAGTGCATAGAGTTACCAGGACAGGCAGGACCATAATAATAAAAGAGAAAGGGACAGCCTGTACTGGGACACTGCATATATATATATATGTATGTGAAGTATATGTGTGTGTGTGTGTATATATGTATGTACAGTGTATAGTGTATACATGCTTCTGTAGTATGCTTATGATATATATATATATGATATGCATGTATTAACCCCTTCGGGACCAGGCTAATTTTCGTTTTTTGCGAAAAAGTGTGGTGAAAGTGTGGTGAAATTGAAAAAAAAAACGAATTTCTTTTATTTGGGGGAAATGTGTTTTTACGGCATTTGCCCTGGGGTAAAACTGACTTGTTATATATGTTCCTCAGGTCGTTACGATGACAGCGATATATAACATGTATAACTTATATTGTATCTGATGGAAGAAATTCAAACCATTGTTACCAAATATACGTTCCTTACAATCGCTCCATTCCCGGCTTATAGCGCTTTTATCCTTTGGTCTATGAGGCTGTGTGAGGTGTCAGTTTTTGATTGCGCATATACGACTTTTTGATCGCTTTTAATTAAATTTTTTCTGGATTTAATGCGACCAAAAATGCGCAATTTTGCACTTTGGGATTTTTTGGCGCTGACGCCGTTCACCGTACGAGATCAGGAATGTGATTAATTAATAGTTCGGGCGATTACGTGCGCGGCGACAGCAAACATGTTTATTTATTTATTTATTTACTTTTATTTATAACCTGGGAAAAGGGGCGTGATTCAGACTTTTATTAGGGGAGGGGGCTTTTTATTGACAACACTTTTTTTTTTTTTTTTTTTTTTATACACATATACTAGAAGCCTCCCTGGGGTTAGGGTTATTCCCCCCCTGGGGTTAGGGTTATTCCCCCCTGGGGTTAGGGTTATTCCCCCCCTGGGGTTAGGGTTATTCCCCCCTGGGGTTAGGGTTATTCCCCCCCTGGGGTTAGGGTTTTTCCCCCCCTGGGGTTAGGGTTATTCCCCCCTGGGGTTAGGGCTATTCCCCCCTGGGGTTAGGGTTATTCCCCCCTGGGGTTAGGGTTATTCCCCCCCTGGGGTTAGGGTTATTCCCCCTGGGGTTGGGGTTATTTCCCTCCCTGGGGTTAGGGTTATTCCCCCCCTGGGGTTAGGGTTATTCCCCCTGGGGTTAGGGTTATTGCCCCCTGGGGTTAGGGCTATTCCCCCCCTGGGGTTAGGGTTATTCCCCCCCTGGGGTTAGGGTTATTCCCCCCCTGGGGTTAGGGTTATTCCCCCCCTGGGGTTAGGGTTATTCCCCCTGGGGTTGGGGTTATTTCCCCCCTGGGGTTAGGGCTATTCCCCCTTGGGGTTAGGGTTATTCCCCCCCTGGGGTTAGGGTTATTCCCCCCCTGGGGTTAGGGTTATTCCCCCTGGGGTTAGGGTTATTCCCCCTGGGGTTAGGGTTATTCCCCCTGGGGTTAGGGTTATTTCCCCCCTGGGGTTAGGGCTATTCCCCCTTGGGGTTAGGGTTATTCCCCCCCTGGGGTTAGGGTTATTCCCCCCCTGGGGTTAGGGTTATTCCCCCTGGGGTTAGGGTTATTCCCCCTGGGGGACTTCTAGTATGTACACTTTGATCTCTCATAGAGATCTCTGCACCATATCTATGCTGCAGAGATCCATAAGATTGGCACTCGTTTGCTTTCGGCTGCTGCAGCCGGAAGTAAACGAGTGCCGAGCTGGGGACGGCGCCATCTTGGAGTGGTCCCCGACCGGCTTCAGTTATGGAGATCGCTCCTCCGGGATAACGAGACACCAGGGATAAGCTGCGTCCGGTAATCGGTCATGTTTGACAGCTGCATCTGATTACTGTATTAGCGGGCACGGCGATCGGACCGTGCCCGCTAATACCGGCGGTCCCGGGCTACAAGTGGCACCCGGGACCGCCGCTCTGAACGCTGGCAGCCGCGCGAGGACGTACAGTTACGTCCTTGTGCGGGAAAGGGTTAAACAAAATCCAGAGGACCGCATCTACTTCATGCAAAAATTGTGCCTTCTTATTCTGACATATTGCACACACAGTATTATATATATATTGTATATGCAATGTGGCAGAATATGAAATAGAGATGTTGTCCTAGTGTATAGGCTCCATTGTGTGACAGGGACGCCATGGGTTGGTTGTAGTGCACCCAGCCCAGGGTATCGGCAGTGCACAGCACTACAGAAAGTGTATACTGCCAGACATTGCGCTGACATGTGTCCGTACGTATGTATATATATATATGTACAGTGTGTGCTGGGTGTTTACACCACTGGAATAATCTGTAGTTTAATGTGACTGTAAATATATGTCGGATTCCATAGACAAAAGTCCAGCACTTTCTTCCTATGTAATTATATTCCCATCTTTATTGTAAATCCCTGATACCAGACGCCATCACCATCACATGATGCAGTTGTTGGTAACAATGGGGTCTTACATTATGGATCTGTTATAAAGCTGTGAATCCTAATAGACCAGAACGAGGTGCTGGACTTTTGTCTGTCAGGCTATGTTCACACACACTTGTTTGAGCCATAAGCCGCATTCACACAGTCCATGTTCTGCAGATATTACAGCATATCTGTACAGTTCCCCCGCTCCCAGCATCTTATCACAGATGCTGTCCGGGCGGGGGAGAGTCCGTTACAGGCATTTCACGTCCGTGTTCTGTGCAGAACGTGTGAATGCGACCATACAGTAGCTGCTCATAAAGTCCTAAAAGGTCCATAACAGTTTATTATGTTCTGCGCACACATGTAGGGACTTTATGGTCATAATCATCACTACAGAATTTAAAAGGATAATCCAGAATTAGAAAAACATGGTTGTTTTCTTCCAAAAACAGCGCCACCCCTGTCCTCAGGTTGTGTGTGTTATTGTATTAGAACTCGGCTCCATTCACTTCCCTGGAAATAAGCTGCAGTACCGCTCCCTCTGTGCAAAGTGACACTAGATGAGGGGCTATGCAGCTTCTACTATATCATCCGGTCATCAGTATTGTTCTATGGATAGTCGTCTGCAGCTACTACAGTAACGGCAGGGCCGGTGTGGGCCGCCATATCCATACACTTCATATATTGGTGACCTGGAGTGTATTTTTAATAGTGTCACCTTCATCTTCATGTTAAATTTAGCCTTTTATTGGGTATTAACAAATAATAGGGTCACGTCCAAGGTGTGAGTGGGGCATTGGCCCTTTTGTTAGGGGGGCCCCAGACACTTTGGCCGAGGTTACTGTGTGAAGCAATACACTTGGGGATGATGCTGGAGCAAGGATCCTAAAATGTTTGTCTGGTAGATCCTACAGAGGGGAGTGACGGCCGGAGAAGTCTTCATGACGGCCGAGCAAGAAAAAGAGAACAACTTTAGCAAAAACGTCACTTGCAATTCATGCAGAGAAGACGCCTCCTGTAAGTCACTGGATGTAACTGCACTATAATCACTCCTTTTATAATCATGCTTTTTATTACCAGCTAAAGTGTCACAGTGACAGCCGAAGCCATGTATGTAAATCAGTCAGAGCAGGAAGGCTCCGCCTCTGTGACACTTCAGCTGGTAAAGAAAAAGGATGATTATGAAAGTTTACACTGGACTAAAAGTCCTGTCACTTATACTGTATCTCCCCCGCACCTTTCTACAGCTCTGTACCTGGTAGGGACCTCACAGATTCCAGTTCACACCTAATCTATTGCGGATTTGGTGCTGCTGAAATACATAAATATGCACAAAAGATTTTTTTTTTTTAATGTGTTGATGGTAGGGATCAATATTCAAGGAAGTAGGGAGTAGTGAGTAGGATTGCATGTCTAGTACAACGCTATCTCTAATATATCAGGGAGGATATGGTATGGGGGCTGCTGAGGTTTGAGTGCCAGGCCCTATCTGAGCTGCGTACTTTCTCTACCAAAGCTCGGCTAAGGGCCCTATTCCACCGGACGATTATCGTTCAGATTATCGTTAAATCGTTCGAATCTAAACGATAATCGTTCGGTTGAAATGCAGTAACGATTAACGACCGAACGAGAAATCGTTGATCGCTTTATAAGACCTGGACCTATTTTTATCGTTGCTCGTTCGCAAAACGTTCGCAAATCGTTCGCATTGAATAAGACATCGTTCGGTCGTTCGCAATAGATACGAACGCAATAGCGAAGAAATACGGAAGAAGAAACGATCGCAATTACGATCATAAGTAACGATTATCGTTCCATGGAAATGAGTGAACGTTTTCAGGTCTTTCGCAATAGCGGTCGTTTGAGATCGTTAATCGTTAACAATTATGCAAACGATAATCGTCCGGTGGAATAGGGCCCTAAGACTCCTCCTCCACCCAAAGGACTAACTTCCTAACCAGCAATAGAGAAGGGGAAAAGAAAGAGAGAATAGGATAGAAGAAAAGAGTGATCCTACTGGATAACAGAATCTGGTTAATACACCCACAAATAATCCTTGAGATACTTCAGCTGTGCAACTTCTGGACCTTGGTTATACTATACAGCGACATCTAGTGGTCATCTTTGGCAATACTACAGTTACAACAAGACCACAAACACGTACAGACTTTTACAAGGGGTGTAAGGAATAGCAACACCCACAGTGTGATACCACAACTACTTCACTGGAGCTCCTCTCCGGCATCCTCCTACAGCAGCACAGCCTCAACCTCCATTATGTCTGCTCTGGACAGCAACGACCAGCAAGTCACTGATGCCTCCACTCCTTTGTATCCCCGGATCCACCGGAATTCTCCTGTGCAGCTACATCCTCAGCTCCTGTGATTTCTTCTCATCCTGCTTCTATCCTCCTACTCCCTCCAAATTTACCATTCTATAGGGGTGTGAGAAACTGCGCAGATCCCTCAAATTTCTGTCTTTACCTCTTGAGCAACAGGTGGAGATTCTCCTAGACATGCTAGAGGGACCAGCAGCTGAAGAAATCCATACCTGGGCAGCCGCTCACAAGACCAGCGTTGATTCCATCCTGAACAAGTTGAGAGATGAGGTCGATATCCAGTGGTGACTCCACTACTGTGGTGGTTGGTCGGTGGAGTAAAGCTGACGCCAGTGCTGGCTCAGCAGACAGGTAGGGAGGCACGCCTGCTTTTAGTTTTTTGTGGCTGGCTATGCTTTTCACCTGTCGGGTTGTAATGGGTCCCTTGGGTGCTTATCACGGTGGTCCGGAGTGGAGTTGTGACCCACCTGGACTGTCAGTACCACCACCCACAGAAAGGGGAGATGACTAGTGATGAGCGAGTACTAAAATGCTCAGGTGCTCGTTACTCGAGACGAATATCTCCCAATAATCGGGTGCTCATTTCGAAAAACAAATCCCATTGAAGTCAATGGAAAACTCGAGCATTTTTGCAGGGGACCCAAGTGTGAAAACCTGTCAACCTCAGAAAATAATGAAAACACAATGGAAATGGGCAGGAAACAGCAGGGGCAGCATGTATGGATGCCTCTGAGGCTGCCTAATGGCACCATTATGCCAAATTCTGGGCAACAGCCTGGTTAAAACAGAGGTAGGCATAGGGACCACCCAAAAACTCAGCCTGACACAGCATGGCAGTGAGGACACAGAGAACCATTAAAAGTGAGTGAGGAAGCAAGTGAGCCTCCCAAAAAATTGGAGTGAGGCCAGGGGCTGGGATTTATAGTGAACACGAACCTAGGTGCTGACAGCTAACTGGCTAGGCCAGCTGTCAGTCACCATCAAGGGTACACCTGATGCCGATCAACCGGGGATGGTGAAGCCCTGGCCGTGGCTACACAAAAAAAAAAAGATAACACAGCTGTCTGGTTGTCAGGGACGTGATCAGCGGGCCCCAGACAACCAGTCCCGCTCCTCCGCAGAATTTGACTGTAGCAGTTGGAGTAACATTCCCTGCACCTCTCCCCCCACTGCTGTTTTGATTTTAAATTTGACTGTAGCAGTTGGAGTAACATTCCCTGCATCATGTGATGTTCATGGGGTATGGCTATCTCAGCACAATACTCAACATAACTGCAGAACTGATGTGGCTCAGGCATCCTGGTTTTAATTCCTTGAGGATCTGGCAATTGTCTCATGCAAATGGATCATCACTTGAGGTCCTGCCGTGCTAATTATGTGCTGCCTACAGTCTGTATGCAGACACACACAGGTCTGTATACAGACACGCACAGGTCTGTATAGACACACACTTAAGTTTACCACTCGGTTTAAAAATTGTAAGAAAAAAAAGAGTAAGTGTCACGACAGGCAGGTGAAGACAAGACACGGGACAGTGGGCCCTGAATCTGATCCCACCCACTGTCACCTGCCTACTTGCCTCGGTCGACCCTAAGCGGTCGCGGACAACCACAAAGACAATCCCTATGCTGAATAGGTGCAAAACATAAAACGCAGACAGACAGACAAACACAATGCGGGAAGGTCAAGTAGCCAAGACAGAAAACGAACGAGCAACGCAGTACAAAATCAGGAAGAAGCGGGTAGTCAGGGGGCAGGCAGAAGGTCAGAATCCAGGCAAGGCAATATAGAAAGAATAGGGCAAAATACAGGGAAGAACTGGGGAGCTGGGATCAGTACAACTAATAGCCAGCAAAGAGAGCTGGCAGTGATTACA
Organism: Dendropsophus ebraccatus; assembly: GCA_027789725.1. Taxonomy (NCBI): domain Eukaryota; kingdom Metazoa; phylum Chordata; class Amphibia; order Anura; family Hylidae; genus Dendropsophus; species Dendropsophus ebraccatus. The sequence continues at coordinate 36,463,203 of JAQFWZ010000022.1, forward strand.
CTTTATACTGGGTCAGGAGGCCGGACCAGCACATCATTGGTCTGACCCTCTGATCCCAGATACCTAGCAGCTGATCTGCTACAGACCGAGTGGCGGAGCGATCCGCCCCTCAGCCTGAGCATGATGCCGTTCAGCTGCACAGGCTGGGCGGCCGCCACGAGTGACACGGAGTCGGGTCTCCGTGACGTCACCTGGCTCGTCGCCGCCTCGGCGCTGGGTCCTAGCGCTGTCAGAAGAAGCCGGGTCCGAGGGGCCAGGCTGTGGGGAAGGAGGCGGAGCTAATGGAGCAAGGGTTCCACTCCCTTGGGTAGTGTGGGCGGACTGCGTGGAAGACTGGGTGGTGGATAAGTTACTGGACACATTATCCGCTATCCCCATGATCACCTGTTCACACTGCTGAGGTTTCAATAGTGGTCTACCATGAGACCCTGTAAGTTGTGAGAAGAAGCTAGGGAGTGGACGTCTGCGGTGCCACTGCTACCTCCTCAACAGGTGCTGCTGTGTCACCCTGCCCTGAACCACGGCCTCCGGCAACAGCATCATTTGAAACCCCTCGTCCTCGACCCTTACCCCTGGGGGTCACCATTTTATGGACACTGTGTCAAGCCTAAGATAGCTGCACTACAGATTACAGCAAACCAAGAAAATATATTACTCAGACTACTTTTGGAGGTAGTTGTATAGAGTCTGTGTGTAAGTGCTAATATATAGTGTATGCCACCTCTTACACAGGGCAATAAGCAGTGAGCTTGGATATGGCTGCACTAAGAAATACAGAAATAAGAAAATATACTGCTGGTCCGGTCCCACTAGTTTTTAGGGAGGCTGTGGGATACAATCTGTTGGTGGCTGCACCTATACACACTCTGTGACGCCCCCTTACACTGAGCAAGCAGTAGTGAACATAGATATGGCTTGTGTAAGAAATACAGAAATCAGGAAATATAGTAGAGGTCCCAATAAAATAGTACTGAGCCCTTCTTAGGGGAGTGTATACAACACCTAATGCCCCCTTTCTGCCAGCAGCCGGTCACCACAGTGTGCTGGTGAAATCGCGGTAGCAGCACTGCAACTCCCAGCCAGCAGTCTGTAGTAATACAATTTATAAACAATTTGAAGCCCTGAAAAGGTCTGTGTGTTTGTATTGCTGGTATATACCCTGCCTACTGGAAGGCTATATCCTACACTGACACTCTCCCTGACCAGCAGCAGCTCTCTCCCTGATCTCTCACAGCATGCGTCTGAAGCCAGCACTGCCCCCGCCCAGTTTTATATGGCAGGGTCATCTGATCTGGCCAACCAATCGCTGCTATCGACATGTATGGGTCCCACGTCATCGCAGGATGTACCAAAGAGTCTCCTGCATGTTTATTGGCTGAGAAATAGCGGCCAAACTTACAGGAAACGGACTATGAGATTTCCTCGAGTATTGCAAGATGCTGGTCCGAGTAATGAGAACCATCCAGTACCCTAATACTCCATCGAGTACCCTAATACTCCATCCAGTACCCTAATACTCCATCCAGTACCCTAATACTCCATCCAGTACCCTAATACTACCCTAATACTCCATCCAGTACCCTAATACTCCATCCAGTACCCCAACACTCCATCCAGTACCCCAACACTCCATCGAGTACCAAGCTCGGACCAGCACGTTCGCTCATCACTAGAGATGACCCAAGTAGCCTGTGTGTATAGGTGCTGGTGCAATGATCACTGAGTCCCGATAGAATAAAAAACCTCTTTCTTTACTGACACGTCTTTTAGAATGCAGATGAATAATAGGTTACAGATGCAGACTTGCTTTCACTGGATCTTGTACTGAGAGACACTGAGGTAGTGAGTAGAATAGCAGTGCTGACTTGACTGGGTGCTAGATCAGTTCCCCTACTCTAGGATACTGTCCTGCACTGTTTTAAGATTTTTATAACGGTGATTGGGGTGATCCCTGACTTGTCCTCTCTGTACGTGTTTAGCACTGCATTGTAAGTAGAAGTGTTGCTTTAAGAAAGAAAGTCTCTGTGTTCTCCATAAGTGATTGTACACTACAGCTACCTGGCAGAGCCAGACCCTGGCTAACTCAGCAGGGATGCCTGATCTGTGTGTCCTACTCCTCTGAGAAACAAATAAAAACGCTTACACTTCCTCTCCACATGTGACTACTTCCTACAGGGTGTACATAACAGCTCCTGTGAGTGGTGGAGAAGAGAGTGTGAGAAGAAAGGAATATAGAGATAGGTAGAAGGAAAGAGTCTCTCTCATTGGTGTAGAGAATCCCAAAATACAATACAGTAACCCTTACATGACTAAAGCTGTGCAACATATATACATAAATATACATAATACTGACATCTAGTGGCAAAACTTAAATATGACTTCATCACCACTTTACTTTTGATGTACCAGGCTTTTACGAGGGTTGTTCGAAACAGAAACACCCGTGGTGGGATACCATAGATCAACTACCCCAACTAAACCCAGAAGATGTTCTGACGGAGAACACTAAAGCAAAAAAGAGGTTAGCAACACTCACACTGCTTCTGAATCTGCCACCCCTTAGTGGTCTGATGTGCACATAGGAGATGGCAACACTCCTCCAGAGCTCATCAGTGGAATGTGGTGAAGAAAGAGATGATCGAACAGCGGGAATTTTCAGGTTAGTTTGAATCCCATTTGACTCCCACTGCCTTCCCGTTCCGTGGGGAAGGTGGAGACAGCCCAAGCACCGCCTGGAAAACAGGGATACAGCCTATTACCTAGGCTATTACCCACCAAACAAACATGCAGCACCAACAAGCCTTCACCACTCACCCTACTCCGGAAAACCAACTGCGAAATCCTAAACGTCCCGAAAAAGGCCAACGAAAAGGCCAGCCTAAACAAGCACTCCTCAGAACCCGTCTTACACACAGACACCAATGCGTCACCCAAGTCCACCAATTGAAACGACAAAGGGCGTCTCATGTCCCGAACCAGAGGCCCTTTACGAAACCCCCTCATAGCCTGCCGTAAACCAAAAAGCCAAAGCAGACAGCTTCCGCCCCACACTGGCAGCAGACACACACCAGACCCAAACTGCAAACCGATAAAATATAACAAACACGTCTCCCTCTGACCAACCCTCTCGGCCTCCGGCACAGCCTCCAAGAACATTTCCCACTCACGCCATACTTTACCATATGCCGACCATGTCCCCACGCTGACAGAACACTGTTTAAACCCCCACACGTGACTCAAACCAGCCGCCATAACTCCTGCTCTGCCTCCGAAGCCAGTTCCCGAAAATGATCCCACTGAAATTGTAAAAGAGAATCAGCGATACCATTGGCAACATGAGGGACATGAACGGCAGTAAAATGAGCATTCAACGACAGCTCAACCAAAACCAGATGGCGCAACAAACGAACCACCAGGGGGGTGGGGGGTGGGGATTCGCCGATTGCGAATTAATGGTCTGTCCTACCCCCAGATTATCGCACCAAAACCTGACACTCCGATTACAAAGCCGCGAACCCAAATCACCACTGCCACCACAATAGGAAACAGCTCCAGAAAAGCCAAATTCCTCACCAAATCCCGTTCCCTCCAAGATTCCCGCCACGAACCCACACACCACTGACCCTGGAAAAAGGCCCCAAACCAACACGCCCCAGACGCATCGGTAAAGAGCTCCATATTGTGGTTGGACACCTGACGTTCCAAAAACAGCAAACGCCCATTGTACTCAGCCAAAAAACTAAGCCAAACCACCAAATCCTCCCTCAATTCCCTAGTCAACCTAATGAAACGATGAGGCGCCCGAACTCCTGCCGTGGCCGCGGCCAGACGCATGCAAAACACCCTGCCCATAGGCATGATCCGGCAGGCAAAGTTCAAATGCCCCAGCACAGACTGCAAGTCCCTCAACCTGATCTTAGGCCCACGCAAGGCATCGTGCAATGCACAACGCAACTCCCTCACCTTCGATTTAGGCAACCGACGCTCCATCCTGTCTGAAGCAATAACAATGCCCAGAAAGGTTATTTCTGTCCCAGGACCCTCCGTCTTATGATGGGGGGGGGGGGGGGGCTTGGGGCTGTAGTTGTGTGAGGGGCTGGGGGGGCTTGGGGCTGTAGTTGTGTGAGGGGCTGGGGGGGCTTGGGGCTGTAGTTGTGTGAGGGGCTGGGGGGGGGGCTTGGGGCGGTAGTTGTGTGAGGGGCTGGGGGGGGCGTGGGGCTGTAGTTGTGTGAGGGGCTGGGGGGGGCTTGGGGCTGTAGTTGTGTGGGGGGCTGGGGGGGCTTGGGGCTGTAGTTGTGTGAGGGGCTGGGGGGGCTTGGGGCTGTGGTTATGTGAGGGGCTGGGGGGGCTTGGGGCTGTAGTTGTGTGAGGGGCTGGGGGGGGGGCTTGGGGCAGTAGTTGTGTGAGGGGCTGGGGGGGGCTTGGGGCTGTAGTTGTGTGAGGGGCTGGGGGGGGCTTGGGGCTGTAGTTGTGTGGGGGGCTGGGGGGGCTTGGGGCTGTAGTTGTGTGAGGGGCTGGGGGGGCTTGGGGCTGTAGTTGTGTGAGGGGCTGGGGGGGCTTGGGGCTGTAGTTGTGTGAGGGGCTGGGGGGGCTTGGGGCTGTAGTTGTGTGGGGGGCTGGGGGGGCTTGGGGCTGTAGTTGTGTGAGGGGCTGGGGGGGCTTGGGGCTGTAGTTGTGTGAGGGGCTGGGGGGCTTGGGGCTGTAGTTGTGTGAGGGGCTGGGGGGGCTTGGGGCAGTAGTTGTGTGAGGGGCTGGGGGGGCTTGGGGCTGTAGTTGTGTGAGGGGCTGGGGGGTCTTGGGGCAGTAGTTGTGTGAGGGGCTGGGGGGGCTTGGGGCTGTAGTTGTGTGAGGGGCTGGGGGGTCTTGGGGCAGTAGTTGTGTGAGGGGCTGGGGGGGGCTTGGGGCTGTAGTTGTGTGAGGGGCTGGGGGGGGCTTGGGGCTGTAGTTGTGTGAGGGGCTGGGGGGGCTTGGGGCTGTAGTTATGTGGGGGTCTTGGGGCTGGAGTTATGGGGGTGGGGTCTTGGGGCTGGAGTTGTGTCGTAGGCTGGGGGGTTACTTGTTTGTATTGTTTGTATCGTCTGCACGGGTGTGAGGTTGAAGGAGCTTTATGTTACCTTAAGGAGGGGCGCTGAAAAAAGGTTTCGCACAGGGTGCTATTTACTCTAAGACTGGCCCTGGTAGGGGGGTCGGTGTCGTGAGCTTTATGAACCCCTGAGGGATGGTAGGGGGGTCGGTGTTGTGAGCTGTATGGACCCCTGAGGGATGGTAGGGGGGTCGGTGTTGTGAGCTGTATGAACCCCTGAGGGATGGTAGGGGGGTCGGTGTCGTGAGCTTTATGAACCCCTGAGGGATGGTAGGGGGGTCGGTGTTGTGAGCTGTATGAACCCCTGAGGGATGGTAGGGGGGTCGGTGTTGTGAGCTGTATGAACCCCTGAGGGATGGTAGGGGGGGTCGGTGTTGTGAGCTGTATGAACCCCTGAGGGATGGTAGGGGGGTCGGTGTTGTGAGCTGTATGAACCCCTGAGGGATGGTAGGGGGGTCGGTGTTGTGAGCTGTATGAACCCCTGAGGGATGGTAGGGGGGGTCGGTGTTGTGAGCTGTATGAACCCCTGAGGGATGGTAGGGGGGGTCGGTGTCGTGAGCTTTATGAACCCCTGAGGGATGGTAGGGGGGTCGGTGTTGTGAGCTGTATGGACCCCTGAGGGATGGTAGGGGGGTCGGTGTTGTGAGCTGTATGAACCCCTGAGGGATGGTAGGGGGGTCGGTGTCGTGAGCTTTATGAACCCCTGAGGGATGGTAGGGGGGTCGGTGTTGTGAGCTGTATGAACCCCTGAGGGATGGTAGGGGGGTCGGTGTTGTGAGCTGTATGAACCCCTGAGGGATGGTAGGGGGGGTCGGTGTTGTGAGCTGTATGAACCCCTGAGGGATGGTAGGGGGGTCGGTGTTGTGAGCTGTATGAACCCCTGAGGGATGGTAGGGGGGTCGGTGTTGTGAGCTGTATGAACCCCTGAGGGATGGTAGGGGGGGTCGGTGTTGTGAGCTGTATGAACCCCTGAGGGATGGTAGGGGGGTCGGTGTTGTGAGCTGTATGAACCCCTGAGGGATGGTAGGGGGGTCGGTGTTGTGAGCTGTATGAACCCCTGAGGGATGGTAGGGGGGTCGGTGTTGTGAGCTGTATGGACCCCTGAGGGATGGTAGGGGGGTCGGTGTTGTGAGCTGTATTCTCCTCGCTCTCTCTATCACTTTTTCTGGATAGATCGGAGCCCCCATTTTCTGCTTCTCAGGGTGGAGACGCCTCAATGTTTCATTTCAAGCTCCATTAGAAACCGGGTCATAGAACAATAAACAATGGATGAGCGGCAATCACTCACCGGGAAATGGGCAACAACACAAAGGGCAACTGAACCCAGACAAGATCCGGAACAACGGAACAACGGAAGCTCCAGTCTAACAACTATATATATACAGGAGAGAGGAGAAGACACTGCTACATGATCCAAACTGTTATTTATATGTATGACTATCTATCTATCTATCTATCTCCTATCTATCTCCTATCTATCTCCTATCTATCTCCTATCTATCTATCTATCTATCTCCTATCTATCTATCTATCTATCTATCTATCTCCTATCTATCTATCTATCTATCTATCTCCTATCTATCTATCTATCTATCTATCTCCTATCTATCTATCTATCTATCTATCTCCTATCTATTATCTATCTATCTATCTATCTCCTATCTATCTATCTCCTGTCTATCTATCTATCTATCTATCTATCTCCTATCTATCTATCTATCTATCTATCTCCTATCTATTATCTATCTATCTATCTCCTATCTCCTATCTATCTCCTATCTATCTATCTCCTATCTATCTATCTATCTCCTATCTATCTATCTATCTATCTATCTATCTCCTATCTATCTATCTATCTATCTATCTCCTATCTATCTATCTATCTATCTATCTATCTCCTATCTATTATCTATCTATCTATCTCCTATCTATCTATCTCCTATCTATCTATCTCCTATCTATCTATCTATCTATCTATCTATCTATCTATCTCCTATCTATCTCCTATCTATCTCCTATCTATCTCCTATCTATCTATCTATCTATCTCCTATCTATCTATCTATCTATCTATCTCCTATCTATCTATCTATCTATCTATCTATCTCCTATCTATCTATCTATCTATCTATCTCCTATCTATCTATCTATCTATCTATCTATCTATCTCCTATCTATTATCTATCTATCTATCTATCTATCTATCTCCTATCTATCTATCTCCTGTCTATCTATCTATCTATCTATCTATCTATCTCCTATCTATCTATCTATCTATCTATCTATCTCCTATCTATTATCTATCTATCTATCTATCTATCTATCTATCTATCTATCTATCTCCTATCTATCTCCTATCTATCTATCTATCTATCTATCTCCTATCTATCTCCTATCTATTATCTATCTATCTATCTCCTATCTCCTATCTATCTCCTATCTATCTATCTATCTCCTATCTATCTATCTATCTCCTATCTATCTATCTATCTATCTATCTATCTATCTATCTATCTCCTATCTATCTATCTATCTATCTATCTCCTATCTATCTATCTATCTATCTATCTATCTATCTCCTATCTATTATCTATCTATCTATCTATCTCCTATCTATCTATCTCCTGTCTATCTATCTCCTATCTATCTATCTCCTATCTATCTATCTATCTCCTATCTATCTATCTATCTATCTATCTCCTATCTATCTATCTATCTATCTATCTATCTCCTATCTATCTATCTATCTATCTATCTATCTATCTCCTATCTATCTATCTATCTATCTATCTATCTCCTATCTATCTATCTCCTATCTATCATCTATCTATCTCCTATCTATCTATCTCCTATCTATCTATCTATCTATCTATCTATCTATCTATCTATCTATCTATCTCCTATCTATCTCCTATCTATCTATCTATCTATCTTTCTATCTATCTCCTATCTATCTATCTCCTATCTATCTCCTATCTATCATCTATCTATCTATCTCCTATCTATCTATCTCCTATCTATCTATCTATCTATCTATCTCCTATCTATCTCCTATCTATCTATCTATCTATCTATCTATCTATCTATCTATCTCCTATCTATCTATCTATCTCCTATCTATCTATCTATCTATCTATCTATCTATCTCCTATCTATCTATCTCCTATCTATCTATCTATCTATCTATCTCCTATCTATCTATCTATCTATCTATCTCCTATCTATCTATCTCCTATCTATCTATCTATCTATCTATCTATCTATCTATCTATCTATCTCCTATCTATCTCCTATCTATCTCCTATCTATCTATCTATCTATCTATCTATCTATCTATCTATCTATCTCCTATCTATCTCCTATCTATCTATCTATCTATCTATCTATCTATCTATCTATCTATCTATCTCCTATCTATCCATCTATCTATCTATCTCCTATCTATCTCCTATCTATCTATCTATCTATCTATCTATCTATCTCCTATCTATCTATCTATCTATCTATCTATCTATCTATCTATCTCCTATCTATCTCCTATCTATCTATCTATCTATCTATCTCCTATCTATCTATCTATCTATCTATCTCCTATCTATCTATCTATCTATCTATCTCCTATCTATCTATCTATCTATCTATCTATATATCTATCTCCTATCATCTATCTCCTATCTATCTATCTCCTATCTATCTATCTATCTATCTATCTATCTATCTATCTATCTCCTATCTATCTATCTATCTATCTATCTATCTATCTATCTCCTATCTATCTATCTCCTATCTATCTATCTATCTATCTATCTATCTATCTATCTATCTATCTATCTCCTATCTATCTATCTATCTCCTATCTATCTATCTATCTATCTATCTCCTTCCTATCTATCTATCTATCTATCTATCTATCTATCTATCTATCTATCTCCTATCTATCTCCTATCTATCTATCTATCTATCTATCTATCTATCTATCTCCTATCTATCTATCTATCTATCTATCTATCTATCTCCTATCTATCTATCTATCTATCTATCTATCTATCTATCTATCTATCTCCTATCTATCTATCTATCTATCTATCTATCTATCTATCTATCTATCTCCTATCTATCTATCTATCTATCTATCTCCTATCTATCTCCTATCTATCTATCTATCTATCTCCTATCTATCTATCTATCTATCTATCTATCTATCTATCTATCTATCTCCTATCTATCTATCTATCTATCTCCTATCTATCTATCTATCTATCTATCTATCTATCTATCTATCTATCTCCTATCTATCTATCTATCTATCTATCTATCTATCTATCTCCTATATATATCTATCTATCTCCTATCTATCTATCTCCTATCTATCTATCTATCTATCTATCTATCTCCTATCTATCTCCTATCTATCTCCTATCTCCTATCCATCTCCTATCTATTTTCTATCTATCTATCTATCTATCTATCTCCTATCTATCTATCTATCTATCTCCTATCTATCTATCTATCTATCTCCTATCTATCTATCTATCTATCTATCTCCTATCTATCTATCTATCTATCTATCTCCTATCTATCTATCTATCTATCTCCTATCTATCTATCTCCTATCTATCTATCTCCTATCTATCTATCTCCTATCTATCTCCTATCTATCTATCTATCTCCTATCTATCTATCTATCTATCTCCTATCTCCTATCTATCTATCTATCTCCTATCTATCTATCTATCTATCTATCTCCTATCTATCTCCTATCTATCTATCTATCTCCTATCTATCTCCTATCTATCTATCCCTATCTATCTCCTATCTATCTATCTATCTATCTATCTATCTATCTATCTATCTATCTATCTATCTCCTATCTATCTCCTATCTATCTATCTATCTATCTATCTCCTATCTATCTATCTATCTATCTATCTATCTATCTCCTATCTATCTCCTATCTATCTATCTATCATCTCCTATCTATCTCCTATCTATCTATCTATCTCCTATCTATCTATCTATCTATCTATCTATCTATCTATCTATCTATCTCCTATCTATCTCCTATCTATCTATCTCCTATCTATCTCCTATCTATCTATCTATCTATCTATCTATCTCTCTCCTATCTATCTATCTATCTATCTCCTATCTATCTATCTATCTATCTATCTATCTATCTCCTATCTATCTATCTATCTATCTATCTATCTATCTCCTATCTATCTATCTATCTATCTATCTCCTATCTATCTATCTATCTATCTATCTCCTATCTATCTCCTATCTATCTATCTCCTATCTATCTATCTCCTGTCTATCTATCTCCTATCTATCTATCTATCTATCTATCTATCTCCTATCTATCTATCTATCTATCTATCTCCTATCTATCTATCTATCTATCTATCTATCTATCTATCTATCTATCTCCTATCTATCTATCTATCTATCTATCTATCTATCTATCTATCTATCTCCTATCTATCTATCTCCTATCTATCTATCTATCTATCTCCTATCTATCTATCTATCTATCTATCTATCTATCTATCTATCTCCTATCTATCTCCTATCTATCTATCTATCTATCTATCTATCTATCTATCTATCTATCTCCTATCTATCTCCTATCTATCTATCTATCTATCTATCTATCTCCTATCTATCTCCTATCTATCTCCTATCTATCTATCTATCTATCTATCTATCTATCTATCTATCTATCTCCTATCTATCTATCTATCTATCTATCTATCTATCTCCTATCTATCTATCTCCTATCTATCTATCTATCTCCTATCTATCTATCTATCTATCTCCTATCTATCTATCTATCTCCTATCTATCTATCTCCTATCTATCTATCTATCTATCTATCTATCTATCTATCTATCTATCTATCTATCTCCTATCTATCTATCTCCTATCTATCTATCTATCTATCTCCTATCTATCTATCTATCTATCTATCTCCTATCTATCTATCTATCTATCTCCTATCTATCTATCTATCTATCTATCTATCTATCTCCTATCTATCTATCTATCTATCTATCTATCTATCTATCTATCTATCTCCTATCTATCTATCTATCTATCTCCTATCTATCTATCTATCTATCTATCTATCTATCTATCTCCTATCTATCTATCTATCTATCTATCTCCTACCTATCTATCTATCTATCTACCTATCTATCTATCTATCTCCTATCTATCTATCTCCTATCTATCTATCTATCTATCTATCTATCTATCTCCTATCTATCTATCTATCTATCTATCTATCTATCTATCTATCTCCTATCTATCTCCTATCTATCTATCTATCTATCTATCTATCTATCTATCTCCTATCTATCTATCTATCTATCTATCTATCTATCTATCTCCTATCTATCTCCTATCTATCTATCTATCTATCTCCTATCTATCTATCTATCTATCTCCTATCTTTCTATCTATCTATCTATCTATCTATCTATCTATCTATCTATCTCCTATCTATCTATCTATCTCCTATCTATCTCCTATATATCTATCTATCTATCTATCTATCTATCTATCTATCTATCTATCTATCTATCTCCTATCTATCTATCTATCTCCTATCTATCTATCTATCTCCTATCTCCTATCTATCTATCTATCTATCTATCTCCTATCTATCTCCTATCTATCTATCTCCTATCTATCTATCTCCTATCTATCTATCTCCTATCTATCTATCTATCTATCTATCTATCTCCTATCTATCTATCTATCTATCTCCTATCTATCTATCTATCTATCTATCTATCTATCTATCTATCTATCTCCTATCTATCTCCTATCTATCTATCTCTTATCTATCTATCTATCTATCTCCTATCTATCTATCTATCTATCTATCTATCTCCTATCTATCTATCTATCTATCTATCTATCTACCTATCTATCTATCTATCTATCTATCTATCTATCTTCTATCTATCTATCTATCTATCTATCGATCTATCTATCTCCTATCTATCTATCTCCTATCTATCTATCTCCTATCTATCTATCTCCTATCTATCTCCTATCTATCTATCTATCTATCTATCTCCTATCTATCTCCTATCTATCTCCTATCTCCTATCTATCTATCTATCTATCTATCTATCTCCTATCTATCTATCTCCTATCTATCTATCTATCTATCTATCTATCTACCTATCTATCTATCTATCTATCTATCTATCTCCTATCTATCTATCTCCTATCTATCTATCTATCTATCTACCTATCTATCTATCTATCTATCTATCTATCTATCTATCTCCTATCTATCTATCTCCTATCTATCTATCTCCTACCTATCTATCTATCTATCTATCTATCTATCTATCTCCTATCTATCTATCTATCGATCTATCTATCTCCTATCTATCTATCTCCTATCTATCTATCTATCTATCTCCTATCTATCTCCTATCTATCTATCTCCTATCTATCTATCTCCTATCTATCTCCTATCTATCTATCTATCTATCTCCTATCTATCTCCTATCTATCTCCTATCTCCTATCTATCTATCTATCTATCTATCTATCTATCTATCTATCTATCTATCTATCTCCTATCTATCTATCTCCTATCTATCTATCTATCTCCTATCTATCTCCTATCTATCTATCTATCTATCTATCTATCTATCTATCTATCTATCTATCTCCTATCTATCTATCTCCTATCTATCTCCTATCTATCTATCTATCTATCTCCTATCTATCTATCTATCTCCTATCTATCTATCTCCTATCTATCTATCTCCTATCTATCTATCTATCTATCTATCTATCTATCTATCTATCTATCTATCTATCTATCTCCTATCTATCTATCTCCTATCTATCTCCTATCTATCTATCTATCTATCTATCTATCTATCTATCTATCTATCTCCTATCTATCTATCTCCTATCTATCTATCTATCTATTATCTATCTATCTATCTATCTATCTATCTATCTATCTATCGATCGATCTATTATGACAAAATGTTCCCTCTCTTTCTAGCTGCCAGGTTTCCACCAGTTTCTTATTGGCTGAAGGATATCTCCATGATGGATTGTTGTGTTACAATTCTGCTCTATGTACTTTATATGACAGGTCAGTGATCTCCTGGTCTATGTGCTGTATATATGACAGGTCAGTGATCTCCTGGTCTATGTGCTGTATATATGAGGTGTCAGTGATCTCCTGGTCTATGTGCTGTATATATGACAGGTCAGTGATCTCCTGGTCTATGTGCTGTATATATGAGGTGTCAGTGATCTCCTGGTCTATGTGCTGTATATACGACAGGTCAGTGATCTCCTGGTCTATGTGCTGTATATATGACAGGTCAGTGATCTCCTGGTCTATGTGCTGTATATATGACAGGTCAGTGATCTCCTGGTCTATGTGCTGTATATATGACAGGTTAGTGATCTCCTGGTCTATGTGCTGTATATATGACAGGTCAGTGATCTCCTGGTCTATGTGCTGTATATATGAGGTGTCAGTGATCTCCTGGTCTATGTGCTGTATATATGACAGGTCAGTGATCTCCTGGTCTATGTGCTGTATATATGACAGGTTAGTGATCTCCTGGTCTATGTGCTGTATATATGACAGGTCAGTGATCTCCTGGTCTATGTGCTGTATATATGACAGGTCAGTGATCTCCTGGTCTATGTGCTGTATATATGAGGTGTCAGTGATCTCCTGGTCTATGTGCTGTATATATGAGGTGTCAGTGATCTCCTGGTCTATGTGCTGTATATATGAGGTGTCAGTGATCTCCTGGTCTATGTGCTGTATATATGAGGGTGTCAGTGATCTCCTGGTCTATGTGCTGTATATATGAGGTGTCAGTGATCTCCTGGTCTATGTGCTGTATATATGACAGGTCAGTGATCTCCTGGTCTATGTGCTGTATATATGAGGTGTCAGTGATCTCCTGGTCTATGTGCTGTATATATGACAGGTCAGTGATCTCCTGGTCTATGTGCTGTATATATGAGGTGTCAGTGATCTCCTGGTCTATGTGCTGTATATATGACAGGTCAGTGATCTCCTGGTCTATGTGCTGTATATATGAGGTGTCAGTGATCTCCTGGTCTATGTGCTGTATATATGAGGTGTCAGTGATCTCCTGGTCTATGTGCTGTATATATGAGGTGTCAGTGATCTCCTGGTCTATGTGCTGTATATATGAGGTGTCAGTGATCTCCTGGTCTATGTGCTGTATATATGACAGGTCAGTGATCTCCTGGTCTATGTGCTGTATATATGAGGTGTCAGTGATCTCCTGGTCTATGTGCTGTATATATGACAGGTCAGTGATCTCCTGGTCTATGTGCTGTATATATGAGGTGTCAGTGATCTCCTGGTCTATGTGCTGTATATATGAGGTGTCAGTGATCTCCTGGTCTATGTGCTGTATATATGAGGTGTCAGTGATCTCCTGGTCTATGTGCTGTATATATGACAGGTCAGTGATCTCCTGGTCTATGTGCTGTATATATGAGGTGTCAGTGATCTCCTGGTCTATGTGCTGTATATATGACAGGTCAGTGATCTCCTGGTCTATGTGCTGTATATATGACAGGTCAGTGATCTCCTGGTCTATGTGCTGTATATATGAGGTGTCAGTGATCTCCTGGTCTATGTGCTGTATATATGAGGTGTCAGTGATCTCCTGGTCTATGTGCTGTATATATGAGGTGTCAGTGATCTCCTGGTCTATGTGCTGTATATATGACAGGTCAGTGATCTCCTGGTCTATGTGCTGTATATATGAGGTGTCAGTGATCTCCTGGTCTATGTGCTGTATATATGACAGGTCAGTGATCTCCTGGTCTATGTGCTGTATATATGACAGGTTAGTGATCTCCTGGTCTATGTGCTGTATATATGAGGTGTCAGTGATCTCCTGGTCTATGTGCTGTATATATGACAGGTCAGTGATCTCCTGGTCTATGTGCTGTATATATGAGGTGTCAGTGATCTCCTGGTCTATGTGCTGTATATATGAGGTGTCAGTGATCTCCTGGTCTATGTGCTGTATATATGAGCGGTCAGTGATCTCCTGGTCTATGTGCTGTATATATGAGGTGTCAGTGATCTCCTGGTCTATGTGCTGTATATATGACAGGTCAGTGATCTCCTGGTCTATGTGCTGTATATATGAGGTGTCAGTGATCTCCTGGTCTATGTGCTGTATATATGACAGGTCAGTGATCTCCTGGTCTATGTGCTGTATATATGACAGGTCAGTGATCTCCTGGTCTATGTGCTGTATATATGAGGTGTCAGTGATCTCCTGGTCTATGTGCTGTATATATGAGGTGTCAGTGATCTCCTGGTCTATGTGCTGTATATATGACAGGTCAGTGATCTCCTGGTCTATGTGCTGTATATATGACAGGTCAGTGATCTCCTGGTCTATGTGCTGTATATATGACAGGTCAGTGATCTCCTGGTCTATGTGCTGTATATATGACAGGTCAGTGATCTCCTGGTCTATGTGCTGTATATATGAGGTGTCAGTGATCTCCTGGTCTATGTGCTGTATATATGACAGGTCAGTGATCTCCTGGTCTATGTGCTGTATATATGAGGTGTCAGTGATCTCCTGGTCTATGTGCTGTATATATGACAGGTCAGTGATCTCCTGGTCTATGTGCTGTATATATGACAGGTCAGTGATCTCCTGGTCTATGTGCTGTATATATGACAGGTCAGTGATCTCCTGGTCTATGTGCTGTATATATGACAGGTCAGTGATCTCCTGGTCTATGTGCTGTATATATGAGGTGTCAGTGATCTCCTGGTCTATGTGCTGTATATATGAGGTGTCAGTGATCTCCTGGTCTATGTGCTGTATATATGAGGTGTCAGTGATCTCCTGGTCTATGTGCTGTATATATGAGGTGTCAGTGATCTCCTGGTCTATGTGCTGTATATATGAGGTGTCAGTGATCTCCTGGTCTATGTGCTGTATATATGAGGTGTCAGTGATCTCCTGGTCTATGTGCTGTATATATGACAGGTCAGTGATCTCCTGGTCTATGTGCTGTATATATGAGGTGTCAGTGATCTCCTGGTCTATGTGCTGTATATATGACAGGTCAGTGATCTCCTGGTCTATGTGCTGTATATATGACAGGTCAGTGATCTCCTGGTCTATGTGCTGTATATATGAGGTGTCAGTGATCTCCTGGTCTATGTGCTGTATATATGAGGTGTCAGTGATCTCCTGGTCTATGTGCTGTATATATGAGGTGTCAGTGATCTCCTGGTCTATGTGCTGTATATATGAGGTGTCAGTGATCTCCTGGTCTATGTGCTGTATATATGAGGTGTCAGTGATCTCCTGGTCTATGTGCTGTATATATGACAGGTCAGTGATCTCCTGGTCTATGTGCTGTATATATGAGGTGTCAGTGATCTCCTGGTCTATGTGCTGTATATATGACAGGTCAGTGATCTCCTGGTCTATGTGCTGTATATATGAGGTGTCAGTGATCTCCTGGTCTATGTGCTGTATATATGAGGTGTCAGTGATCTCCTGGTCTATGTGCTGTATATATGACAGGTCAGTGATCTCCTGGTCTATGTGCTGTATATATGACAGGTCAGTGATCTCCTGGTCTATGTGCTTGTATATATGAGGTGTCAGTGATCTCCTGGTCTATGTGCTGTATATATGACAGGTCAGTGATCTCCTGGTCTATGTGCTGTATATATGAGGTGTCAGTGATCTCCTGGTCTATGTGCTGTATATATGACAGGTCAGTGATCTCCTGGTCTATGTGCTGTATATATGACAGGTCAGTGATCTCCTGGTCTATGTGCTGTATATATGACAGGTCAGTGATCTCCTGGTCTATGTGCTGTATATATGAGGTGTCAGTGATCTCCTGGTCTATGTGCTGTATATATGACAGGTCAGTGATCTCCTGGTCTATGTGCTGTATATATGAGGTGTCAGTGATCTCCTGGTCTATGTGCTGTATATATGACAGGTCAGTGATCTCCTGGTCTATGTGCTGTATATATAACAGGTCAGTGATCTCCTGGTCTATGTGCTGTATATATGAGGTGTCAGTGATCTCCTGGTCTATGTGCTGTATATATAACAGGTCAGTGATCTCCTGGTCTATGTGCTGTATATATGAGGTGTCAGTGATCTCCTGGTCTATGTGCTGTATATATGAGGTGTCAGTGATCTCCTGGTCTATGTGCTGTATATATGAGGTGTCAGTGATCTCCTGGTCTATGTGCTGTATATATGACAGGTCAGTGATCTCCTGGTCTATGTGCTGTATATATAACAGGTCAGTGATCTCCTGGTCTATGTGCTGTATATATGAGGTGTCAGTGATCTCCTGGTCTATGTGCTGTATATATAACAGGTCAGTGATCTCCTGGTCTATGTGCTGTATATATGAGGTGTCAGTGATCTCCTGGTCTATGTGCTGTATATATGAGGTGTCAGTGATCTCCTGGTCTATGTGCTGTATATATGAGGTGTCAGTGATCTCCTGGTCTATGTGCTGTATATATGAGGTGTCAGTGATCTCCTGGTCTATGTGCTGTATATATAACAGGTCAGTGATCTCCTGGTCTATGTGCTGTATATATGAGGTGTATATATATATATATATATATATATATATGGGCCCTGGGGCTCATGTATTTGTATGGTTTATGCTTTTAATGTGTTTATGAGTATTTTATCCTGGATTAGACAGAAAGACATTTCAGGTTTAAGATTTTTTTTTTTTTTTTTATTATATATTTATATATATTTTTATTACATTTTATTACAATAAATTGACACATATTATCAGATTTTGCTTTGAGGACTGGTATGTTTAAGAATTTTTTAGTTACTGTGTACATTGGATGGTGTATTCCAGTTAACCTCAGCCAAATCCGATACAGGTGAGCTGCACCTTAGATCGTTACTGTAGCTGAAGAATCGACCTGGCCATAAAGGATATTCAGTATAAATCCCATGCAGTGTCGGACCATGGCCCATTATGTGTGACGGGTAATGAAAGGGGTAATGGTGGTTGGAAGATGAACGCTCATTGGTTTAAGTTAATAGGGGGAGAGGGGGGGAGATGCTCAATAGAAGTTGGGGGACGGCATCGGATTGTGTGGTACGGGATACTGCAAAAGCCTTTCTGAGGGGTTTGCTTAAAAAGAGATAGTGAGAAGAAAGAAACAGTTTGAGAGGGAAAGGAGGGTGACGGAGGAGAGGGTAATAAGAGCAGAAAGGGAATATCTACCCCAGGGAAGGGAATAAAACCAATTGGTTAGATGCACAGATAGAATATGATCTACTTCTTGACAAGAGGGCCCTTAATAAGTTGTTTTTTCTTGGTAGGGAAAAAGATCTCCATGGGAGTGGGCCGAGTAAGCGGTAGATGGCGATTCTATCAGGCCAGATAGGAAGAAAGGCAATCTCAGCGATAAGGAATAATGAGGGGAGATTGGCATGTACGCAGAATGAGAGCAGAGAGGGTTTTGCTAATTATTATGAAGAATTATATAGATCAGAAAGGGACGTCACGGAGGAGGATACGGTAGACTATCTAGATACTATGAATTTCCCTACGTTGTCGGAAGAGCAGAGGGAGGTATTGGGGGAACCCTTAAAGGTGGAAGAGTGGGAACAGGCCCTAAGGGAGGTTAAGGGAAACACATCGCCAGGCAGTGACGGTTTACCCTTCGAGACGTACCGTAGGTATGGGAAAGTTCTGATCCCAGCGCTATGTAGGGTCCTGAAAGGGGCATTAGAAACAGGTCAGCTCCCGAGCTCAATGAAGGAGGCAGGGATCGTCCTAATACCAAAAGAAGGTAAAAACCTAGAGGAGGCTGGAGCTTACAGGCCAATATCCCTTCTAAATGTGGACATCAAATTGTACGCCAAAGCCCTAGCAAACCGTCTCGGGAGAGTTATCTCGGAGCTGGTGCATGAAGATCAGGGGGGGTTTGTCCCAGGGCGGGTAATTATACGTAATATTGCTAGACTGTTCCACAACATACAGATATGGGGGGGGGATCCCACTCCATCCTGTCATTGGACGTTGAGAAGGCCTTTGACAGGGTGGAGTTATGGAGAGATTCGGATTAGGGATAGGATATATAAACATGGTGAAATTGCTTTATGAGGACGTCACGGGTAAATGGGGTCCACTCTGAGAAGTTTGGGCTGAGTAGGGGAACCCGGCAGGGTTGTCCCCTCTCCCCGATGCTGTTTATCCTTGCTCTGGAACCACTGGCCATAAAAATACGAGCGGATGATAGTATACGGGGTTTCGGGGTGAGGGGACGTCTAGATAAAATCAGTTTATTTGCAGATGACATGCTGCTTTTTGTCAGTAACCCTAGGGAATGAATAGGTAATATTATAAGTGTTATAGAAGAGCATGGTAACTGAGGAGAGGTGGTGGTATGGGGGAGGTAGAATGAGAATTATGGAAAGCTGTAGGTACCTTGGTATTGAGGTTACCAGTAGAGTGCAGGATTATCATGAAAAGAAAGCAACAAAGTAGATGTGTGGACTAGTTTAATTGATTCCAAAGCGGAGAGAATAACCTTAGCCAGAGCAGCGATCCCTCCAAAGCTGCTGTATGTATTTAATGCCTCCTGTTTGGGTGGAGGAATCGACATTTAGAAGGGTGGAAGCCATTCTGAAGAGATTGATCTGGGGTAGGAAACGGGTGAGGCTGCCTATTAAATATCTTTGCCTCCCTAAAGGTGAAGGGGGAATTGGTTTCCCAGATATTAGACTATATTTTTTAGCTGGGCAATGAAACCTCCTGTGGAATAGAAGCAGAATAGATTTATACAGACACTGGGAGACGAAAGAAGAAGGAATATATGGATTTGCTGGGGGTTTGGAATCAGACTGCCTGAAGGGGAGTGAGTGGGGTGGGTGGGAGGGGGTTTGGGGAAACATGTATATACACCTAGATGTCAAATAATGATGATCTATTGAATTTGTATGTATTTGTATACGTTAATAAAAATATATTAAAAAAAAAAAGAAGTATGAGGAGAGTTCGATTCAGAAGTAGGTAAAAATTGGAGCTTCATGTCCGACCATAGCAATCTATTTTTATATATAATTTTGTTGTTTTATATATCTTTTTATTATGGTTGTTTCAATGATGATACAAGTAAACATATAGGAGGTATTTATTGGTGTTGGAGAATGAATCCAGAAAGATTTTTTACCCAATGACAGCTGATCCCAGGAAATTTGAATACAACTACTCCCAGCATGCTCCTGTGTGGTGTGTGTGTGTGGAATACAACTACTCCCAGCATGCTCCTTTGTGGTGTGTGTGTGTGTGGAATACAACTACTCCCAGCATGCTCCTGTGTGGTGTGTGTGTGGAATACAACAACAACTCCTCCCAAAAGAATATTCTGCACATGGCGCCATCTACCCTAAGGTCGGCCCTGGGCGCTCGTGCCTGGGGCCTGGGCGGGGGGACTGACAGAGCCAGCACCTGACACAGGGGAAGGAGCAGGGGTGCGACTGGGATACAGCCTATGGCTATGGCTGTATCCCAGTTTTCCAGGCGGTCCTCCCGCTGTATCCACCCTCTCCACGGAGCTGGCAAACAGCGGGAATCATTGCCCAGAGTTCGGGTTTGTAAGAACCCGAACCTCAGCCGGTTCAGACCATCCCTATTTAGAACTCATATGCCTGCGGGGGCTGGTAGTGGTTAGGCTGGTAGTGGTGGCTCCCCTGCTGATCCTGGCGGGGCACACGTTGCACACTACAGTCCGTCGGTCATCCGCACTTTCTTCCTCCAGACTTGGGAACATCTAGGCCTGGCCACGGGAGTTTGACTCTGTGAAACAGTTGCTGATCTACTCGCTCTGCCCCTGCTTCTCCCTCTGCCCACCCCTCTTCCTCTTCCAACCGGTCCTGCGGGTGAATATGCCTCCCCTCAGAAGCGCGGTCTTCACTAGGCTTATCCACCCAGCTCGGGTCAGTCACCTCATCCACCATTTCCTCACTCTCTTCCTCACTTTGAGTTACATCCATGACAACAACCTCACTGTCTGACAACCGGGTCTCATCGTCATCATCAGACACCTCTTCCAACCCCGCTTGCAAGTCCCCACTCTCATCACCCACTGACTGCCTGAGCTGCATAGTTTGGGCATCAGGACAGATCGACTGCTCCGGTTGCTCTGACTCAGGGAAGGGTCCAGAAAACAGTTCCTGGGAGCCTGGTGGTGGTGGTGGTGGTGGTGGATGGAGGGGCCAGGCTGTGGGGAAGGAGGCGGAGCTAATGGAGCAAGGGTTCCTCTCCCTTGGGTAGCGTGGGCGGACTGCGTGGAAGACTGGGTGGTGGATAAGTTACTGGACACATTATCCGCTATCCCCATGATCACCTGTTCACACTGCTGCAGTTTCAATAGCGGTCTACCCTAAGTTGCGAGAAGAAGCTAGGAAGTGAATGTCTTCCATGTGCCACTGCTCCCTCCTCAACAGGTGCTGCTGTGTCACCCTGCCCTGAACCACGGCCTCCTCCAACTGCATCGCTTGGAACCCCACGCCCTCGACCCTTACCCTTGGGGTTCACCATTTTATGGACACTGCACAGTCAAGACTGAGATAGCACTGCAGATCACAGCAAGCCAAGAAAATATATTACTCAGACTATTTTTGGAGGTTGAGTCTGTGTGTAATTGGTGTTATATGGTGTATTCCACCTCTTACACAGGACAATAAGCAGTGAGCTTGGATATGGCTGCACTAAGAAATAATAAAGCAACCCTGACCACTGGCCGCAGATGAGAAAATATACTGGTCACACTAGTTTTTGGAGGTTGTCGTATACAATCTGTGGGCAAGTGTTACTATATAGTGTATGTCAACTCTTACACAGGGCAATTAGCAGTGGGCTTGGATATTGCTGCAGGTTGGAGGTTGTCGTATAGAATCTGTGTGTAAGTGGTGGTATATGGTGTATGCCACCTGTTACACAGGACAATGAGCAGTGAGGTTCTATGCAGGTGTACTACAAATCACAGCAATATAATGTACAACAGCAGCAGCACCAGCCACAATATATAATATAATAGTACTGAGCACTTCTTAGGGGTGTGTATGCAACACCTAATGTCACCTTTCTGCCAGCAGCCGATCACCACAGTGTGCTGGCGAAATCGCGGTAGCAGCACTACAACTCCCAGCCAGCAGCCTGGAGCAATCCAAAAAAATAAAGATGTTAAGCCCTTACAAGGGCTGTTGGGTTCTTTCTCTAGTATATACCCGGCCTACAGGAACGCTAATTCCCTCCCTATCGCTCTCCCTGACAGACAGCAGCTCTGTCCCTAATCTCTTCCAGCATGCATGTGAGCCGAGCCCCGACGGCCGAGATTTTTATATGGCAGGGTCATCTGATCTGGCCAACCAATCGCTGCTATCGACATGTATGGGTCCCACGTCATCGCAGGATGTACCAAAGAGTCTCCTGCATGTTGATTGGCTGAGAAATAGCACCCAAACTTACAGGAAACGGATGATGCCATTTTCTCAAGTATCGTGAGATGCTCGTCCAAGTAACGAGAACCATCGAGTACCCTAATACTCCATCGAGTACCAAGCTCGGACCAGCACGCTCGCTCATCAATAATGGAAACCTTTATATATGTTACAGGAGGAAGAAGGGAAAGAAGGGACATAATGGAAACCTTTATATATGTTATGGGAGGAAGAAGGGAAAGGGAGGACATGATGGAAACCTTTATATATGTTACAGGAGGAAGAAGGGAAAGGGGGATCATCACACTTAGGCAATGCCATATTTATTCCCAGCATGCTTTGTTCTGTCTCAGCCTCTTTGTGCCTATGATGTTTGTCTTCGTGGTTTGAGGTATATACAGTACTAGAAAATGTAGCCGGTGCTGCCCGGGTATAAAGTTTCAGTGTGTTAATTAGATTCATTAGAGTTATTCTAAGGTGCACAGGAGGCCAATCTATGTCCTTGTTTTTTTTGTTTAAGGGGAAATTGCCAGTAGCCCTATATGCCCCTATATACTCGACAGTTCTGCACTGTTTATGTAAATTGTAGCTTATGCACCTTAGAAATAAGTTAAAAACCTCAAACATCCATCCTGTATACCTGTAGTGTACAGTTGGGGTGGGGGGGCTGTATACCTGTAGTGTATAGTTGAGGGGGTCCTATATACCTGTAGTGTGTAGTTGGGGGGGGGGGGCTGTATACCTGTAGTGTATAGTTGATGGAGGTCCTGTACACCAGAAGTGTATAATTGGGGGGGGGGGCTGTATACCTGTACTGTATAGTTTGGGAAGTATTGTATACCTGCAGTGTATAGCTGGTAGAGGTTCTCTATACCTGTAATGTATAGTTGGGGGTCCTGTATACCTGTAATATATAGTTGGTGAAGATGCTGCATACCTGTAATGTATAGATGGTGGAGGTTTCTATAGCTGTAGTTTATAGTTTGAGGGTCCTGGATACCTGTAGTGTATAGTTGGTGGAGGTCTTGTATACCTGTAGTATATAGTTCGGGGGTCCTGTATTCCTGTAGTGTATAGTTTGGGGGTCCTGTGTACCTGTTGTTTATAATTGGTAGAGGTCTTGTATACCTGTAGTGTATAGTTTGGGATCCTTTTAAACCTGTAGTATAAAGTTGGTAGGGGTGCTGTATACCAGTAGTATATAGTTGGTGGAGGTCCTGTATACCTATAGTGTATAATTTTGGGGTCCCGTATACCTGTAGTGTAGAGTTTGGGGTTCTGTATACCTGTAGTATATAGTTGGTGAAGGTTCTGTATACCTGTAGTGTATAGTTTTAGGGTCCTGTATACCTGTAGTGTATATTTTGGGGTCTTATATACCTGTAGTATAGAGTTGGTGGAGGTGCTGTATACCTGTAGTATAGAGTTGTCGGAGATCTTGTATACCTGAAGTATATAGTTTGGGGGTCCTGTATACCTGTACTGTATAGTTTGAAGGTCCTGTATACCTGTAGTATATAGTTGGTGAAGTTCCTGTATACCTGTAGTGTATAGTTATGGGGTCCTGTATTCGTGTAGTGTATAGTTTGGGGTCCTGTATACCTGTAGTATAGAGTTGGTGGGGGTGCTGTATACCTGTAGTGTATAGTTTTGTGGTCCTGTATACCTGTAGTATAGAGTTAGTGGAGGTGCTGTATAGCTGTAGTAAAGAGTTGGTGGAGGTCCTGTATACCTGTAGTGTATAGTTTTGGGGTCCTGTATTAATGTAGAATATAGTTGGTGGAGTTTCCTGTATACCTGTAGTGTATAGTTTGGGGTCCTGTATACCTGTAGTATATAGTCATTGGAGATCCTGTATACCTGTAGTATAGAGTTGGTGGAGGTCCTGTATAACTGTAGTATATAGCTGGTGGAGGTCCCGTGCACCTGTAGTGTATAGATTTGGGGTCCTGTATACCTGTAGTGTCCTGTATACCTGCAGGGTCGTATTTACCATTAGGCACTCATGGTCTGCCTAGGGCGGCACCTTCCATGGGGGCAGCACCGGGGAGCACGGGGAAGGAAACAATTTTTTTTTTCTAGTCTTCCACCTCCTGTTCAGACTTGCCAGAAAATATGGTGTCTTTTCGAAGGGGGGTATGGTAGTATTGGTCAGGTCTGGTGTGACAGTGTTATCCAGTCACGGTATGGTGGTATTGGTCAGGTCTGGTGGTGTTATCCAGTCACAGTATGGCGGTATTGGTCAGGTCTGGTATAGCGGTGTTATCCAGTCACAGTATGGCGGTATTGGTCAGGTCTGGTATGGTGATGTTATCCAGTCACAGTGTGGCGGTATTGGTCAGGTCTGGTATGGCGGTGTTATCCAGTCACAGTATGGCGGTATTGGTGAGGTCTGGTATGGTGATGTTATCCAGTCACAGTTTGGCGGTATTAGTCAGGTCTGGTATGGTGGTATTGGTCAGATCTGATATGGTGGTGGTACAGATGTAGTCAGGGTTAACTTGATCACAATGACGCATTTAACTCGACACTCTAATTGACTTAGAATAGCTCCCTGACACAATTGTTGGCTACATCTGTAAATGTGACCTTTGGAGCTATTATCTACCAATCTATCAGGATGCTAATTAGTGAGTGAGGATGGGGCGTCCTTAGGTTTAGCGCTTAGGGCAGCAGCAGCTGGCAATACTGCCCTGTATACCTGTACTGTATAGATGGAGTAGGGGGCCCTGTATACATGTACTGTATAGTTGGAGTAGGGGGTCCTGTATACCTGTAGTGCCCTGTATATACATGTACTGTATAGATTAAGTAGGGGGCCCTGTATACATGTACTATATAGATGCAGTAGGGGGTCCTGTATACATGTACTGTATAGATAGAGTAGGGGGCCCTGTAGGGGGACCTGTATACATGTACTGTATAGTTGGGGTAGGGGGTCTACCAGTTATTTCTGTGGATGTTGTGAGGCAGCTCCCTGTGAAAATGAAAGTATTAATCCTATTGGTTGCTAAGGCTTCCAACTGCCATTTACTGCTGGGCAGAGCTGCAGCTAATTATGTCACCTGTGTGTGCAGTGTGAAGATTCTCCCATTCATTTCTATAGGGCGCTCTTCCGCATCCCTCTCCTCTCCTGTACATCTGGTGGGGACGGGATCTTCGCTCTAACCTTCCTGGGCACCCAATGTATCTGTGGGCCAAAATTGGGGTCAAACGGTTCAGGCATTTGGAAATCTATACAGGACAGACAGACAGACAGACTTTCATTTTTATGATATGGATACAGTAACTTTTAGTATGTTTCCCCTGTCTCCTAGGATCAAGTGTTTCCGTCCATGTTGGTAAAGAGTTCATTACGGCTTTCCTGCAAAACTCCAACTGGTCTGTGAGCGGGGCTGAGTTCAAGCTGACTATCACAGCGTTCAGCGACCTCACCTCCGTCACCATATTACTGTATGACAGGAACCTCAGCTGGTCTTTGCTCCTGAATGACAGGGACTCCCATACCATAAAGCTACCGGCTGATGTGGAGATGCTTGGGACCGGCACCTTCAATTCCTCCATCTTGATCACCTCTAACTATGACATCTCTGTGTTGGCGTTGAGTGCCAAGGCTTATTCCACTGCTCGTATCTTGGTGCTTCCAATCGACCAGCTGGACACCCAATATTATGTTATCACTCCAAATGAGCAAAATGGGCAAAATCTAAAGGAGTTTGCTGTGATAAACTACGACCTACCATCCAAAATCCAAATCTACCCCAAGGGTTTGGCTGAAAGCAATGGCCATAACTGTACGCCCAGCACTCCGACCATCCTGGACCTTAATCCCTATCAAATCTTCCAATTCCAAAGTTCTCGAGGGTTCTCAGGAACCAGAGTTGTGTCGAATAACATTGTGGCTGTGCTGAGTGGAGACGTCTGCTCCTGGAAGAACGACCATTGTGGTCACGTCTACGAGCAGCTGTTTCCCGTGTCTGGCTGGGGGAAAGAATACTATGTCAGCCCCTTCCCCTTTCAGTACCATGCTGATGTGGTGTACGTCATGGCCTCCCAAGACACGCAAGTCAAGTACATCTCAGGCACCAAGAATGGGAGCTTGGAGTTGTGTGAAGGACAAGTTTCCCACTTTCCCATCCAGTATAATTTACCATTGACGCTTTCTGCCAATGTTTCCATCCAGGTTATGTTTTATTGCACTGGTGGAATAGCTGAAAAGATTCCTTTTGACCCATTTTTTATCTGCGTCCCGGATATTTCCAAATTTTGTACCAAATATCAAGTTCATGGTCTTCAAGGGTTCATCAATGCGGTTCTGATTACAGCCAAGACCTCGGGCATCGCTGCCATTAAATTTAACAGGATAAGTCTGCAGGGTATAAAATGGAAGAGCATCCCGGGCACAGAATATTCCTGGGCTCAGTACCGCTATGGGCGCCAGCTGAAGTCTCATATCATAAGTCATCCAACAGCCATGTTCTCTGTGTTAAGTGTCGGCATATCACCTCAAAACAGCTACGGGTTGTCTGGGGTTTGCTTCAAGGGTAAGGTAGTATGTTGTATGGTTTATGTCATAGGGTCTGTTCCTGGGAAACACATGGGAGACACCTATAGATGATAATATTGGCATTGGCCTCCCCTATAATGCCCTAACGAATTCTGCCAGGTCATGGTAGAGACAATGTGATGAGGAGTCTTTTGAGTTGTCATGGTTACATTGTGTTCATTCACAGGTACAGATTCATGCACCAACAAGCAGTGTCGAAAAAAAGAGTCTTGTCACATCATGGATGGGAAACCGGCATGTCTCCCGGATGGGGAGGCCATCTGTCAAGTCTGGGGAGATCCCCATTACCAGACCTTTGACGGCTTTAGCTATGACTTCCATGGGACCTGCACTTACATTCTTGTACAGACTTGTATGGACCTCAGGCCTGGAGGTGATCCCACATTACCAGAGTTTAGAATCGAGGGAAAACATTTTAACCGTGGATCTCCCCAAAATTCTAACATGGCAATGGTACATGTGCATGTCCATGAATACAACATCACAATGGTCCAGGCTGAGGTTGGCTTTGCCAGGGTAAGTGAATCCATGGACCTGGCCAGTAGCAGGTCATGGAAGCCGGTAATAACATGAAGTCATGTCTTTCATCCATTAGGTGAACAATGTGAGATGGTCCCTGCCGGTGATTTTGGATGGTGGCAGGATACAGATCACCATGACCGGTTTTCATGCATTGATAGAGACGAGCTTTATTCGCATTCGGTATGACTGGAATGTCTTCCTTTTCATCAAGATCCCAAGCAGCTTCTATGAGAACGTCTGTGGCTTGTGTGGGAACTATAATGGAATCAAAGATGATGACCTGGAGACAGTCAACGGGGTCTACAATTCTGATATGGAGGAGGTTGGGAAGAGTTGGAAAGTGGAGGATGAATATTCAACACGTGGGGATGGCTGCGATGGATTGTGTCTCCCGGTGATACCTGAGCTGGGTGCAGACTACTCCCATGTGAACGCCTGCGAGGTCATGAGGTAGGACTCCCCAAGCCTTCCTTTACTATGACTGCTCCCCATGGATGATGGGCTGATGGGATGATGATTGGGGGGGGGGGATTCCCTCATACCACAGAGTGCGGCTGTCCCTTATACAGATTATATCTATCCTATTTCTTTATTGCTTTGCTGAGCAGCCAAGGAACCGGGCCCTTTCACAGGTGTCACCAGATTGTTCCCCCAGACACATTCGTAAGAAACTGCATCAGTGATCAAATGATGGTGAAAAGTGATGGCGCTAAGAAGATGCTGTGTGCCGCTGTGTCAGTCTACCTTGTGGCATGTCACCTGCAGGGAATTCATGTGGAAGAATGGAGAGCCAGAGTGGGATGTGGTAAGAAATTATTACAGATTGTAGACTTGTAGGTTTCGGCCCTTCCGTCCCCCACTGCTCATCACTTTCATGTGTTGCCCCATCCCCCACTGCTCATCACTTTCATGTGTTCCCCCATCCCCCACTGGTCAT
Organism: Dendropsophus ebraccatus; assembly: GCA_027789725.1. NCBI lineage: Eukaryota > Metazoa > Chordata > Amphibia > Anura > Hylidae > Dendropsophus > Dendropsophus ebraccatus. The sequence goes on from JAQFWZ010000022.1 coordinate 36,491,844, forward strand.
CAGTTTCATGCGTTGCCCCATCCCCCACTGCTCATCAGTTTCATGTGTTCCCCCATCCCCCACTGCTCATCACTTTCATGTGTTCCCCCATCCCCCACTGCTCATCACTTTCATGTGTTGCCCCATCCCCCACTGGTCATCAGTTTCATGTGTTCCCCCATCCCCCACTGCTCATCACTTTCATGTGTTGCCCCATCCCCCACTGGTCATCAGTTTCATGTGTTCCCCCATCCCCCACTGCTCATCACTTTCATGTGTTGCCCCATCCCCCACTGGTCATCAGTTTCATGTGTTGCCCCATCCCCCACTGCTCATCACTTTCATGTGTTCCCCCATCCCCCACTGGTCATCAGTTTCATGCGTTGCCCCATCCCCCACTGCTCATCAGTTTCATGTGTTGCCCCATCCCCCACTGCTCATCAGTTTCATGTGTTGCCCCATCCCCCACTGCTCATCAGTTTCATGTGTTGCCCCGCCCCCACTGGTCATCAGTTTCATGTGTTTCCCCGCCCCCACTGGTCATCAGTTTCATGTGTTGCCCCGCCCCCACTGGTCATCAGTTTCATGTGTTGCCCCGCCCCCACTGGTCATCAGTTTCATGTGTTTCCCCGTCCCCCACTGGTCATCAGTTTCATGCAGTGTTGCCCCGTCCCCCACTGGTCATCAGTTTCATGCAGTGTTGCCCCGTCCCCCACTGATCATCAGTTTCATGCAGTGTTGCCCCATCCCCCACTGCTCATCACTTTCATGTGTTGCCCCGTCCCCCACTGCTCATCAGTTTCATGTGTTGCCCCGTCCCCCACTGGTCATCAGTTTCATGCTGTGTTGCCCCGTCCCCCACTGGTCATCAGTTTCATGCTGTGTTGCCCCGTCCCCCACTGGTCATCAGTTTCATGTGTTGCCCCGTCCCCCACTGCTCATCACTTTCATGTGTTCCCCCGTCCCCCACTGGTCATCAGTTTCATGCTGTGTTGCCCCGTCCCCCACTGGTCATCAGTTTCATGTGTTGCCCCGTCCCCCACTGGTCATCAGTTTCATGCTGTGTTGCCCCGTCCCCCACTGGTCATCAGTTTCATGCAGTGTTGCCCCGTCCCCCACTGCTCATCAGTTTCATGTGTTGCCCCGTCCCCCACTGCTCATCAGTTTCATGTGTTGCCCCGTCCCCCACTGCTCATCAGTTTCATGTGTTGCCCCGCCCCCACTGGTCATCAGTTTCATGTGTTGCCCCGTCCCCCACTGCTCATCAGTTTCATGTGTTGCTCCGCCCCCCACTGGTCATCAGTTTCATGTGTTGCCCCGCCCCCCACTGCTCATCAGTTTCATGTGTTGCCCCGCCCCCACTGCTCATCAGTTTCATGTAGTGTTGCCCCGTCCCCCACTGCTCATCAGTTTCATGTGTTTCCCCGCCCCCACTGGTCATCAGTTTCATGTGTTGCCCCGCCCCCACTGGTCATCAGTTTCATGCAGTGTTTCCCCGCCCCCCACTGGTCATCAGTTTCATGTAGTGTTGCCCCGTCCCCCACTGGTCATCAGTTTCCTACAGTGTTGCCCCGTCCCCCACTGGTCATCAGTTTCATGTGTTGCCCCGTCCCCCACTGGTCATCAGTTTCATGCAGTGTTTCCCCGCCCCCCACTGGTCATCAGTTTTATGTGTTGCCCCGTCCCCCACTGGTCATCAGTTTCATGCAGTGTTGCCCCGTCCCCCACTAATCATCAGTTTCATGCAGTGTTTCCCCGTCCCCCACTGCTCATCAGTTTCCTACAGTGTTGCCCCGTCCCCCACTGCTCATCAGTTTCATGCAGTGTTGCCCCGTCCCCCACTGGTCATCAGTTTCATGTGTTGCCCCGTCCCCCACTGGTCATCAGTTTCATTCAGTGTTGCCCCATCCCCCACTGCTCATCAGTTTCCTATAGTGTTGCCCCATCCCCCACTGGTCATCAGTTTCCTACAGTGTTGCCCCGTCCCCCACTGATCATCAGTTTCATGCAGTGTTGCCCCGCCCCCACTGCTCATCAGTTTCATGTGTTGCCCCGTCCCCCACTGGTCATCAGTTTCATGCAGTGTTGCCCCGTCCCCCACTGATCATCAGTTTCATGCAGTGTTGCCCCGTCCCCCACTGGTCATCAGTTTCATGCAGTGTTGCCCTGTCCCCCACTGGTCATCAGTTTCATGCAGTGTTGCCCCGTCCCCCACTGGTCATCAGTTTCATGCAGTGTTGCCCCGTCCCCCACTGGTCATCAGTTTCATGCAGTGTTGCCCCGTCCCCACTGGTCATCAGTTTCATGCAGTGTTTCCCCGTCCCCCACTGGTCATCAGTTTCATGCAGTGTTGCCCCGTCCCCCACTGGTCATCAGTTTCATGCAGTGTTGCCCCGTCCCCCACTGGTCATCAGTTTCATGCAGTGTTGCCCCGTCCCCCACTGGTCATCAGTTTCATGCAGTGTTGCCCCGTCCCCCACTGGTCATCAGTTTCATGCAGTGTTGCCCCGTCCCCCACTGGTCATCAGTTTCATGCAGTGTTGCCCCGTCCCCCACTGGTCATCAGTTTCATGCAGTGTTGCCCCGTCCCCCACTGGTCATCAGTTTCATGCAATGTTGCCCCGTCCCCCACTGGTCATCAGTTTCATGCAGTGTTGCCCCGTCCCCCACTGGTCATCAGTTTCATGCAGTGTTGCCCCGTCCCCCACTGGTCATCAGTTTCATGCAGTGTTGCCCCGTCCCCCACTGCTCATCAGTTTCATGCAGTGTTGCCCCGTCCCCCACTGGTCATCAGTTTCATGCAGTGTTGCCCCGTCCCCCACTGATCATCAGTTTCATGCAGTGTTGCCTGTTTTGTAAGATCCACCCAAAGCTGCCCATCCATGGTTCAGGTAGTAGATGGAGAGGTGTGGCTCCTCTCACTCCCGGAGTACTTCCTCTCGGAGAGGCTCGCTGGTATACAAGCCTCCATACATTTAGCTGATATTTTCTTGTCCTTCCAATCTATAAAGTAACATAGTCAGTAAGGTTCAAAAAAGACAAGAGCTCATCCAGCTCAACCTAAAGAAACCCCACTGCGTGGATCCAGAAGAGGAGAAATACTCTTATGAGGAAGATGCCACTTGCCCCATCACAGGGAGAAAAAACGAACAATTGCTGGATCAGTGTCCTATCACATGTAACCTAGCGCCTATAACTTGTAATATTAGGCTATGTTCACACTATGTAAAACTACGGCCGTAGTTTTGCGGACTTGAACATGCCTTGTGTGCAATTGGATCCCGGCTAAAGCGTACACACATCGTATACGCTCCGGCCGGGATCTGTGCAGCGCTGGAAAAAACTGACAGGTCAGTTTTCTGCGTCCGGAATTCAGTGAATTCCGGCAGCAGAAAGACCTGTCCGTTCACACAGTGAAGCGAGCGGCTCCGGGTTCCTTAGTTTCACTGCTCTTACAGTAAAGAATATAGAGGGTTTCTTAGTGTCACTGCTCTTACAGTAAAGAATATAGAGGGTTCCATAGTGTCACTGCTCTTACAGTAAAGAATATAGAGAGATCCATAGTGTCACTGCTCTTACAGTAAAGAATATAGAGAAAGTTCCATAGTCCCTCGGCTCTTGCAGTAAAGAATATAGGAAGTTCCATAGTATCACTGCTCTTACAGTAAAGACTATAGAGAGTTCCATAGTGTCACTTCTCTTACAGTATAGAATATAGAGAGTTCCATTCTGTCACTGCTCTTACAGTAAAGAATATAGAGAGTTCCATAGTGTCACTGCTCTTATAGTAGAGAATATAGAGAGTTCCATACTGTAACTGCTCTTACAGTAAAGAATATAGAGATCCATACTGTCACTGCTCTTACAGTATAGAATATACTGTCCTCTGTGAAATTATATTATCCTTCTCCTTTGTAATATGATATTATCCTCCACCTCTGTAATATGATATTATCCTCCTCCTCCTCTGTAATATGATATTATCCTCCTCCTCTGTAATATATTATCCTCCTCCTCTGTAATATGATATTATCCTCCACCTCTGTAATATGATATTATCCTCCACCTCTGTAATATGATATTATCCTCCTCCTCCTCTGTAATATGATATTATCCTCCTCCTCTGTAATATATTATCCTCCTCCTCTGTAATATGATATTATCCTCCACCTCTGTAATATGATATTATCCTCCTCCTCCTCTGTAATATGATATTATCCTCCTCCTCTGTAATATGATATTATCCTCCTCCTCTGTAATATATTATCCTCCTCCTCTGTAATATGATATTATCCTCCTCCTCTGTAATATGATATTATCCTCCTCCTCTGTAATATATTATCCTCCTCCTCTGTAATATGATATTATCCTCCTCCTCTGTAATATTATATTATCCTCCTCTGTAATGTGATATTATCCTCCTCCTCTGTAATGTGATATTATCCTTCTCCTCTGTAATAGGATATTATCCTCCACCTCTATAATAATATTATCCTCCTCCTCTGTAATATGATATTATCCTCCTCCTCTGTAATATGATATTATCCTCCTCCTCTGTAATATATTATCCTCCTCCTCTGTAATATTATATTAGTTGCAGAGCCGCCACCAGGTTCTGCCTGTTGTCACACGCAACCAAGCTCACTGCTAATAACACAGAATGATACAATACACAGGGTAATTAGCAGTGAGCTTGGATATGGCTGCAATAAGAAATAAAGAAATAAGAAAAATTTATAAACGTCAGCCTGTCAGCGCTGTCAGTTGACAGGCAGGTGCGCTTATTAGTAACTGGTGATGCCACCAGCTGCACTGAAGACCCGCTCTGACAACACGTTAGGGGCAGCCCAGCACCTCCAAGTCAGACTCAAAATCCAATCAGCGGTGGGGAGAAGTGGTGAGTGACATCCAAGCATCCACTGCTAATTGCCCTGTGAAAGATGGAGGTGGCATATACTATATACTATATAGCTGCAGTTACCCACAGATTGTATATGACAACCTCCAGAAACTAGTATGACCTGTATATTTTCTTATTTCTTCATTTATGACTGCAGTCACATCCAAGCTCACTGCTAATTGCCCTGTGAAAGATGGAGGTGGCATATACTATATACTATATAAGAAAGAAGAATTGGATTCCTCCAGCTCATATAAAATTCCACTTTATTAATTCCAAACGTCTAAAATAGTAGCCGACGCGTTTCGAGCCTACTCGGCTCTTAGTCATGGCATCTATACAATTAGACAAACAGACTTAGTGTTAATATACAAAGTTACAAACATGATTAAAAACATATATACATAAGTGCACATACATAGAGATCGCAGACACAAGAACAAATTAGTATACACCATAGGGAAAAACATAGGAAAAACAAACTTTTCCCCCCCATATTGAGAAATAATCTGATGCTTATTGAGATAGCTCATATTGCATAATGAAAAATTACAACAACATCATGTCCCTATTTGAATAAATATAAATCATGCTGGATATTGTATAAATGAGCTTAAGATGCAATGCATGAATATAAATGAGGGAGAAAAGAAAGAAGGAGAAACATTGTACCTGCATCCGTACAAATCTAGGGGAAAATACTCTTAATTCATCCCAAAAGAAGGGGGGTCACCAGGAGGCATCTGAACTCTGAAAAGATGTCAGTACAATCACCTGACCAGGCTATACTGACAATCCAATGCAACAGAAAAACAATAAGGGAAACATCAGAGAGATACACATGTGTACATATGTAGATGGGGCAAAACTGCCCTTTAACTGACCTCCGGGACCATGGCTACAGGAGAGATTAAACCAGCCGCCGTACGCCTTGCCGGCGTCTGAAGCATATGGCCATGTATCCAGCCTTATGTACAAGAAAACCGGAAGTGGCCCTGTACATCACATCCGCCCGGTGGAACGCAAAATGCGTTCCACCGCCAGCAATACACATGCCACTGCCTGGAAAATCACTAATGGTGCGTTCCAACGTGGAACGCATGTACCAAGCGTCATATCCGCCCGGTGGAACGCAAATGCGTTCCACTGCCGGCAGTGTACATGCCCTGCTGTCTAATACAGCAGTAATAGACTAAAACCATAAGGAAAGACCAGTAATGAAGAAAAAGACCAGTAATGAAGAAAAAATGGGTTAGAAAGTACATGCTGAACTGTCCAAAAATGGGTATAACAATAAAGGACACGATTGGTACAAAAATGAAGGACACAAGCTATAGAAAGACAAAAACACAGAGAATAAAACCCGAAGGTCAAAACTGAAAACTAAGCAAATAACATATCTAACAAACAAAAAAGAGAGAGAACAAAGATCTAATTAAGGCAAAATATAATCGTGAAATAATTATAATTATAGAATATACTGCAATGGCAAAACATAAATATGAGATTAAATACACCATCAATATAATAGCATAAGATCACTCCTGATGTTTAGTCCATATGGTGTTCGTGTACCTAGTTTGAAAATCCACTCAGCTTCCTTCCTAAGTAGTTTCTTTCTCCAATCGCCGCCCCTAATGGGTTCCTGTACTTTCTCTATGGCAAAGCAGCTAAACGTGTCAAGACTGCCACCATGTGTGGTGCAGAAATGTCTGGCCGCCCCAGACAACTGCACCCCTCCATGTTTGATACTACCGACATGTTTGGCAATTCTTGTTTTAAGTTTTCTAATGGAGCATCCCACATACTGTAAGTTACATTCCCGGCAATAAATGACATATATGATATGATCGGACTCACAATTTAGGGGGTGATAGATGTTATAAGTTTTGCCTCCATTACTAGCACAAAAAGTTTTGCATCTGTTGGCATATTGGCACATCCCACACCGTGGTTTCCCACATAGGGAGAAACCTCCTTTTCCCGTGGATCTCAAAATTCTAGTAAATTTTTTGCTGTTATATAGACTTGGGGAAAGCAGTGTACCCAGAGAAGGGCCCCTGCGGGAAACAAAATGGCATCCCCCGTCTAGGATGTCAGCCAAAACCTCGTCATGGCCAAGGATGCCCAAATGTTTTTTGATAATGGTTCTGATCGCCCCAAACTCTTTGCTATAGAGAAAGTACAGGAACCCATTAGGGGCGGCGATTGGAGAAAGAAACTACTTAGGAAGGAAGCTGAGTGGATTTTCAAACTAGGTACACGAACACCATATGGACTAAACATCAGGAGTGATCTTATGCTATTATATTGATGGTGTATTTAATCTCATATTTATGTTTTGCCATTGCAGTATATTCTATAATTATAATTATTTCACGATTATATTTTGCCTTAATTAGATCTTTGTTCTCTCTCTTTTTTGTTTGTTAGATATGTTATTTGCTTAGTTTTCAGTTTTGACCTTCGGGTTTTATTCTCTGTGTTTTTGTCTTTCTATAGCTTGTGTCCTTCATTTTTGTACCAATCGTGTCCTTTATTGTTATACCCATTTTTGGACAGTTCAGCATGTACTTTCTAACCCATTTTTTCTTCATTACTGGTCTTTTTCTTCATTACTGGTCTTTCCTTATGGTTTTAGTCTATTACTGCTGTATTAGACAGCAGGGCATGTACACTGCCGGCAGTGGAACGCATTTGCGTTCCACCGGGCGGATATGACGCTTGGTACATGCGTTCCACGTTGGAACGCACCATTAGTGATTTTCCAGGCAGTGGCATGTGTATTGCTGGCGGTGGAACGCATTTTGCGTTCCACCGGGCGGATGTGATGTACAGGGCCACTTCCGGTTTTCTTGTACATAAGGCTGGATACATGGCCATATGCTTCAGACGCCGGCAAGGCGTACGGCGGCTGGTTTAATCTCTCCTGTAGCCATGGTCCCGGAGGTCAGTTAAAGGGCAGTTTTGCCCCATCTACATATGTACACATGTGTATCTCTCTGATGTTTCCCTTATTGTTTTTCTGTTGCATTGGATTGTCAGTATAGCCTGGTCAGGTGATTGTACTGACATCTTTTCAGAGTTCAGATGCCTCCTGGTGACCCCCCTTCTTTTGGGATGAATTAAGAGTATTTTCCCCTAGATTTGTACGGATGCAGGTACAATGTTTCTCCTTCTTTCTTTTCTCCCTCATTTATATTCATGCATTGCATCTTAAGCTCATTTATACAATATCCAGCATGATTTATATTTATTCAAATAGGGACATGATGTTGTTGTAATTTTTCATTATGCAATATGAGCTATCTCAATAAGCATCAGATTATTTCTCAATATGGGGGGGAAAAGTTTGTTTTTCCTATGTTTTTCCCTATGGTGTATACTAATTTGTTCTTGTGTCTGCGATCTCTATGTATGTGCACTTATGTATATATGTTTTTAATCATGTTTGTAACTTTGTATATTAACACTAAGTCTGTTTGTCTAATTGTATAGATGCCATGACTAAGAGCCGAGTAGGCTCGAAACGCGTCGGCTACTATTTTAGACGTTTGGAATTAATAAAGTGGAATTTTATATGAGCTGGAGGAATCCAATTCTTCTTTCTTGTCTTTGACACCCCTGAATCCAGGGGTTTCATCCCCCGTGCTCTACTTTTTCACGTGATCTGAGAAAAGCTTGTTCATCACTGGGAGCTGACCACAGTTACTGTCTTTCCTATATACTATATAGCTGCAGTTACCCACAGATTGTATATGACAACCTCCAGAAACTAGTATGACCTGCATATTTTCTTATTTCTTCATTTATGACTGCAGTCACATCCAAGCTCACTGCTAATTGCCCTGTGAAAGAGGTTGGCATATACTATATAATAGTAATAATAATATAATAGTACTGAGGACTTCTTAGGGGTCTGAACGGCCTTGGTTCCACTGAGTGGGGTGTTTAGCACTCATATGCCTGCGCATGCTGGTAGTGGTTAGGCTGGTAGTGGTGGCTCCCCTACTGATCCTGGCGTGGCACACGTTGCACACTACAGTTCGTCGGTCATCCGCACTTTCTTCCTCCAGACTTGGGAACATCTAGCCCTGGCCACGGGAGTTTGACTCTGTGAAACAGTTGCTGATCTACTCCCTCTGCCCCTGCCTCTTCCTCTGCCCACCCCTCTTCCTCTACCAACCGGTCCTGCGGGTGAACTTGCCTCCCCTCAGAAGCACGGTCTTCACTAGGCTTATCCACCCAGCTCGGGTCAGTCACCTTCCACGAGCCCTTCCTCCAATTCTGAATCCCTCCTTTCCCAGGAGGGGCCAGGCTGTGGGGAAGGAGGCTGAGCTAATGGAGCAAGGGTTCCACTCCCTTGGGTAGCGTGGGTGGACTGCATGGAAGACTGGGTGGTGGATAAGTTACTGGACACATTATCCGCTATCCACGTCAGCACCTGTTCACACTGCTGTAGTTTCAATATCGGTCTACCATGAGACCCTGTAAGTTGCGAGAGGAGTCTAGGGAGTGGACGTCTGCGGTGTGCCACTGCTCCCTCCTCAACGGGTGCTGCTGTGTCACCCTGCCCTGAACCACGGCCTCTGCCCACTGCATCGCTTGGAACCCCACGCCCTCGTCCTCGACCCTTACCCCTGGGGTTCACCATTTTATGGACACTGCACAGTCAAGACTGAGAGAGCTGCACTACAGATCACAGCAAGCCAAGATAATATATTACTCAGACTACTTTTGGAGGTAGTCGTATAGAGTCTGTGTGTAAGTGCTGATATATAGTGTCTGCCACCTCTTACACAGGACAATTAGCAGTGAGCTTGGATATGGCCACAGTAAGAAATACAGAAATAAGAAAATATACTGCTGGTCCGGTCCCACTAGTTTTTGGGGGGCTGTTGGATACAATCTGGTGGTGGCTACACCAATACACTCTGTGAGACCCCCTTATAATGAGCAGTGAAGTTCTATGCATGATGTACTACATATCCCAGCAATACAGTGCAGTACAGCAGGACCAACAGCCCCAAAATCATAAAGGAGCACACTGAGCACTTCTTAGGGGTGTGTATACAACACCTAATGCCCCCTTTCTGCCAGCAGCCGGTCACCACAGTGTGCTGGTGAAATCGCGGTAGCAGCACTGCAAGTCCCAGCCAGCAGTCTGTAGTAATAGTATTAATAAAAGCTTTAAGCCCTGAAAAGGTCTGTGTGTTTGTATTGCTGGTATATACCCGGCCTACTGGAAGGCTATATCCTACACTGACACTCTCCCTGACCAGCAGCAGCTCTCTCCCTGATCTCTCACAGCATGCGTCTGAAGCCAGCACTGCCCCCGCCCAGTTTTATATGGCAGGGTCATCTGATCTGGCCAACCAATCGCTGCTATCGACATGTATGGGTCCCACGTCATCGCAGGATGTACCAAAGAGTCTCCTGCATGTTTATTGGCTGAGAAATAGCGCCCAAACTTACAGGAAACGGATGATGAGATTTCCTCGAGTATCGCGAGAAGCTCGTCCAAGTAACGAGAACCATCGAGTACCCTAATACTCCATCCAGTACCCTAATACTCCATCCAGTACCCTAATACTCCATCCAGTACCCTAATACTACCCTAATACTCCATCCAGTACCCTAATACTCCATCCAGTACCCTAATACTCCATCCAGTACCCTAATACTCCATCCAGTACCCTAATACTCCATCCAGTACCCTAATACTCCATCCAGTACCCTAATACTCCATCCAGTACCCTAATACTCCATCCAGTACCCTAATACTACCCTAATACTCCATCCAGTACCCTAATACTCCATCGAGTACCCTAATACTCCATCCAGTACCCTAATACTCCATCCAGTACCCTAATACTCCATCCAGTACCCTAATACTCCATCCAGTACCCTAATACTCCATCCAGTACCCTAATACTCCATCCAGTACCCTTATACTCCATCCAGTACCCTAATACTCCATCCAGTACCAAGCTCAGACCAGCACGCTCGCTCATCATTGCCTCCTATGTTATATTATGTTATCCTCCTCCTCTGTAATATGATATTATCCTCCTCCTCTGTAATATGATATTATCCTCCTCCTCTGTAATATATTATCCTCCTCCTCTGTAATATGATATTGTCCTCCTCCTCTGTAATATGTTATTATCCTCCTCCTCTGTAATATGATATTATCCTCCTCCTCTGTAATATATTATCCTCCTCCTCTGTAATATATTATCCTCCTCCTCTGTAATATGCTATTATCCTCCTCCTCTGTAATATTATATTAGTAGACACAGTACTTAGGGTTGAGGTCTAGAGCCTATTTTTTAAGCTTATTATGACCCAAGAGGGTGGAAAAAGTAACCTAGACCATAGTTTCATATCAGCAAGCAGATTGGTCAGACTTATCACATGACCTAACGTGTTTCTTCCTCATCTGCAGCAAGCAGATTGGCTGGAACCCATCACATGACCTAACGTGTTTCTTCCTCATCTGCAGCAAGCAGATTGGTCAGACTTATCACATGACCTAACGTGTTTCTTCCTCATCTGCAGCAAGCAGATTGGTCAGACTTATCACATGACCTAACGTGTTTCTTCCTCATCTGCAGAAATTGCCTGTCCAGCACACAGTAATTATAGTCCATGTGGGAATCCGTGCCCGGAGACCTGTGCGGGGCAGCCTGCTTCCTGTCAGCTACCATGCATGGAAACCTGTGAGTGTTATCCCGGCTTTGTGTTACATGAAGGACTTTGCATGCCAAAAAGAGAGTGCAGCCATTACTGTGATGGTCGCTATTACCCCAAAGGAGAAATATTTTGGGGGGACAATGGCTGCAAGCAGAGATGCACATGTGACCCAAACTCCAGCAAAGTCAGGTGCTGGAAGGCTGAGTGCCAAGCTGGAGAGGAGTGTGCAGTGAGAGACGGCATCAAGGATTGCTATCCGCTCCACCGCGGCCAATGCCTTACCTTTGGAGACCTGCACTATGTGACATTCGATAACGCGTTGTACACCTTCCATAGCGCATGCTCCTACCGCTTCTCACAGTTGTGTAATAAGAGTCGTGGACTGACAGATTTTTATATTGAGGTTTCCAATAGGAAGAGATGTGTCCATGACGTGTCCTTCAGCAGGTCTGTAATGGTGAGAGTCTACGATGCTGAGATCCTGGTCAACAAAGAGAGACCCGGCAGAGCTGCGGTGAGCACAACACGGGTCCCACCACACGCCAAGATTGTCTTTCCTTTAGACCAGGACGATCACATCCAATAAAATCAACTGAGGAGAGAAAATGAGAAGTTCTAATGACTAGCGGGCTAGTGGGCTAGTCTTCATTTTGGTCATCTTAGGAGGTCAGGTTGTGGATAAATTATTCCACTTGGATGTACGTAACCTTTTATAGCCCAATGGCAGGTGTGAGACCTAAACCCCTCATATACGGACCCCCCATAGTTCTCCAGGGCTTGTTCCGGGTACACAGAGCCTTCTCTATGGAGGACCCATCCTTTCCCTTATTGCCCAGACCACTTCTGTGTGCAATGCTTTATTTGCCCTGTGGGGGCATTGCAGGTAAATTGATAGTAACGGGGGCAAAGAGCTTCACTCAGTGATAACATTCTGAACTTGTATCAACAGTAATCCACTGGTAGACCATAGAGAATGAAAAGACAAAATGTTCCAAGGTTTTCAATGCAAGAGCTCTTGTGCGAATTTCATTGGATATAGGGGTAATCACAGACACAGTATCTGATGTTTTGGTGGTGACACCTTTATCTAGGAGTCTCTAAGATGGCAGATGGTGGGCGCTGCAGATGTAGATTTCATGGCAAGGCGGCGCCTGCTTAGAGATGTGTGTCTGGGTATGAGAACCCAGTGGAGGTGGTCGTCCAGATGGCAAGCCCAATCGGTGGTCCGTGTGTGTGATCCAGAGAGGCTAGGTCGCTCAGTGATGACGCCCACCATCCACCATCTTACAGACTCCTAGATAAAGGTGTCACCACCGAAACGTCGGATACTTTGTCTGGGATTACCCCTATTTCCAATGAAATTCGCACAAGAGCACTGAATTGCATTGAAAACCTTGGATCATTTTGTCTTTTCATTCTCTATCAGCTACCAGTGGATTACTGTTGATACGACTGCAGGTAGATTGCACAGGGTTACAGCTGATCACTGGGGGTCTGAGAGCAACGATACATTGTGATCTGATGATTGTCAGGAAAAACATTTTCTAAATCAAAGACCCCTTAAAAAAAAAACCTCCAAAAGCAAAAGTTGTCCAAACCTTTATAAATCAGCAGTTGGTTCACTGTGTCCCATTTGTGAGATGGTAAAGAACAGGAAGAGCAGCCATATTGTGCACAAAGGACTGTATCCACCTTCTTCTATTTCAGGTAAATGGTGTTATACACAACCTGCCCATTGCTTTGTACATGGATAAGATTCACATATTTGTCAGGTGGCGGGATGGGGTCATCCTGACAGATTTTGGCCTGGAAGTCACATTTGATTGGGACAGCCGAGTCACAGTTTCCCTCCCAGTCTCTTATGCTGGTGCAGTCTGTGGGCTCTGTGGAAACTTCAATGGCAAAATGCAAGATGAATTGATGTTGAAGAACGGAGAAGAGACTGAGGACATCAAAGCTTTTGAAAATAGTTGGAGGACAATGGAAAGACCTCTTGGGTGCCAAGAACTGGCCGCAGCCCCCTGTGCACTACTACAGGTCCTGGAGAAGATGCAAAGGATCCTCTTCTCTGATTGTGGGATTCTTCTGAAAAATGATGGGCCTTTCCGGGACTGCCACAGTCTGCTGGACCCTGAACCCTATTTCCAAAGCTGCATCAATGACTTCTGCTATCACTTCGGAAGGCAGGACATCTTCTGTAAGGTGATTGAAGCGTATGGTGCCACTTGCCAGCAAGCACATAGGACTGTCTATGAGTGGCGGAGAGATGCCTTCTGCTGTAAGTTACTAGACCAGATGTATCACAGTCTTTGAGTAAGGGCCAAACGGACCACATGGGTTGCGTAGAGAGTGGAATATAGGTGTATGTCTGATTGTAGTTAGGTGGTTCAATATTTAAAGGGGAACTTCAGGTAGAGGTTAAAAAAAAAAATGAAACTTCTGCAAAAGCATAGCGCATTACTTACCTATCTGTCCCAGTTTTGAAACTACCAAAAGTCCATTTGTTTGAGTTTTTTTTGCTCTGTTTTGTGTTTCTGTTAGTCCTGGTTTGGCATTTCCCAGAATGCAATGCTTTCCCTCATGTGATCATCACAGCCCCATTACAATCAGTAAAATTAGTGCAGCAGCTGCTTCTGTTCGGTCAGAGATGGTGAATCACTCAGGGGATTGGGGGATCCAGCCCCGCCTCCTGTGACATCACGCCAGAGGTGTAGCTAGGCTCTCCTGCACCCGGGGCAAAGATTCAATTTGCGCCCCCCCCCCCCCCCCTTGGATGCGCAGTAAGCACAGAGGCGCCCATGTTATATATATATATATATATTTTTTAAGAAGTTTAGATGAGTGATTCGCTCATCTCTACTGGCAGCACTACTGTTGTGTTCATAATATGGGATACATAATGTCATATTTACTGTGTACTTGGAATGTTCCCATTTAAAATTTGGTCCCTAAGTACCTTAACGGAGGCGCTGTTGTCTCCGCTCCCTGCTGTCTGTACCTATGGAGGGGACATTGTCTCCGCTCCCTGCATCTGTGGAGGCGCCATTGTCTCCACTCCCTGCTGTCTGTACCCGAGGAGGCACCGTTGTCTCCACTCCCTGCTGTCTGTACCTGAGGAGGCGCCGTTGTCTCCACTCCCTGCTGTCTTTACCCGAGGAGGCACCGTTGTCTCCACTCCCTGCTGTCTGTACCTGAGGAGGCGCCGTTGTCTCCACTCCCTGCTGTCTGTATCTGAGGAGGCGCCATTGTCTCTGCTCCCTGCTGTCTGTACCTGAGGAGGCGCCGTTGTCTCCGCTCCCTGCTGTCTGTACCTGGGGAGGCGCCGTTGTCTCCGCTCTCTGCTGTCTGTACCTGAGGAGGCGCCGTTGTCTCCGCTCCCTGCTGTCTGTACCTGAGGAGGCGCTGTTGTCTCCGCTCTCTGCTGTCTGTACCCGAGGAGGCGCTGTTGTCTCCGCTCCCTGCTGTCTGTACCCGAGGAGGCGCTGTTGACTCCCCTCCCTGCTATCTGTACCTGAGGAGGCGCCGTTGTCTCCGCTCCCTGCTGTCTGTACCTGTGGAGGGGACGTTGTCTCCGCTCCCTGCTGTCTGTACCTGTGGGGGGATGTTGTTTCCACTCCCTGCTGTCTGTCCTGAGGAGGCGCCATTGTCTCCGCTCCCTGCTGTCTGTACCTGAGGAGGCACCGTTGTCTCCGCTCTCTGCTGTCTGTACCTGTGAATTAGGAGGCAGCGTTGTCTCCCCTCCCTACTATCTGTACCTGAGGAGGCGCCGTTGTCTCCGCTCCCTGCTGTCTGTACCTGTGGAGATGACATTGTCTCCGCTCCCTGCTGTCTGTACCTGAGGAGGCGCCGTTGTCTCCGCTCCCTGCTGTCTGTACCTGGGGAGGCGCCATTGTCTCCGCTCTCTGCTGTCTGTACCTGAGGAGGCACCGTTGTCTCCGCTCCCCGCTGTCTGTACCTGTGGGAGGGATGTTGTTTCCGCTCCCCGCTGTCTGTACCTGAGGAGGCGCCGTTGTCTCCGCTCCATGCTGTCTGTCCTGAGGAGGCGCCGTTGTCTCCGCTCCCTGCTGTCTGTACCTGAGGAGGCGCCATTGTCTCCGCTCCCTGCTGTCTGTACCTTTGGGAGGGGATGGTGTTTCCCCTCCCTGCTGTCTGTATCTGAGGAGGCACCGTTGTCTCCGCTCCCTGCTGTCTGTACCTTTGGGGGGGGATGTTGTCTCCCCTCCCTGCTGTCTGTATCTGAGGAGGCACCGTTGTCTCCACTCCCTGCTGTCTGTACCTGAGGAGGCGCCGTTGTCTCCGCTCCCTGCTGTCTGTACCCGAGGAGGCGCCTTTGTCTCCGCTCCCTGCTGTCTGTACCCGAGGAGGCACCTTTGTCTCTGCTCCCTGCTGTCTGTACCAGAGGAGGCGCCGTTGTCTCTGCTCCCTGCTGTATGTACCTGAGGAGGCACCGTTGTCTCCGCTCCCTGCTGTCTGTACCTGAGGAGGCACCGTTGTCTCCGCTCCCTGCTGTCTGTACCTGAGGAGGCACCGTTGTCTCCGCTCCCTGCTGTCTTTACCCGAGGAGGCGCCCTTGTCTCCGCTCCCTGCTGTCTGTACCCGAGGAGGCGCCGTTGTCTCCGCTCCCTGCTATCTGTACCTGAGGAGGCGCCGTTGTCTCCCCTCCCTGCTATCTGTACCTGAGGAGGCGCCGTTGTCTCCCCTCCCTGCTATCTGTACCTGAGGAGGCGCCGTTGTCTCCCCTCCCTGCTATCTGTACCTGAGGAGGCGCCGTTGTCTCCGCTCCCTGCTGTCTGTACCTGTGGAGGGGACGTTGTCTCCGCTCCCTACTGTCTGTACCTGAGGAGGCGCCGTTGTCTCCTCTCCCTGCTGTCTGTACCTGTGGGGGGGATGTTGTTTCCACTCCCTGCTGTCTGTCCTGAGGAGGCGCCGTTGTCTCCGCTCCCTGCTGTCTGTACCTGGGGAGGCGCCATTATCTCTGCTCTCTGCTGTCTGTACCTGAGGAGGTGCCGTTGTCTCCGCTCCCTGCTGTCTGTACCTGTGAATTAGGAGGCAGCGTTGTCTCCCCTCCGTGCTATCTGTACCTGAGGAGGCATCGTTGTCTCCACTCCCTGCTGTCTGTGCCTGTGGAGGGGACGTTGTCTTCGCTCCCTGCTGTCTTTACCTGTGGAGGGGACGTTGTCTTCGCTCCCCGCTGTCTGTACCTGTGGGGGGGATGTTGTTTCCGCTCCCTGCTGTCTGTACCTGAGGAGGCGCCGTTGTCTCCGCTCCCTGCTGTCTGTCCTGAGGAGGCGCCGTTGTCTCCGCTCCCTGCTGTCTGTACCTGAGGAGGCGCCATTGTCTCCGCTCCCTGCTGTCTGTATCTGAGGAGGCGCCATTGTCTCTGCTCCCTGCTGTCTGTACCTGAGAAGGTGCCGTTGTCTCTGCTCCCTGCTGTCTGTACCTGTGGAGGGGATGTTGTCTCCACTCCCTGCTGTCTGTACCTGAGGAGGTGCCGTTGTCTCCTCTCCCTGCTGTCTGTACCTGTGGAGGGGACGTTGTCTCCTCTCCCTGCTGTCTGTACCTGTGGAGGCGACGTTGTCTCCTCTCCCTGCTGTCTGTACCTGTGGAGGGGATGTTGTCTCCGCTCCCTGCTGTCTGTACCTGAGGAGGCGCCGTTGTCTCCGCTCCCTTCTGTCTGTACCTGAGGAGGCGCTGTTGTCTCTGCTCCCTGCTGTCTGTACCTGAGGAGGCGCCATTGTCTCTGCTCCCTGCTGTCTGTACCTGAGGAGGCGCTGTTGTCTCCGCTCCCTGCTGTCTGTACCTGAGGAGGCGCCGTTGTCTCCTCTCCCTGCTGTCTGTACCTGTGGAGGGGACGTTGTCTCCTCTCCCTGCTGTCTGTACCTGTGGAGGGGATGTTGTCTCCGCTCCCTGCTGTCTGTACCTAAGGAGGCGCCGTTGTCTCCGCTCCCTGCTGTCTGTACCTGAGGAGGTGCAGTTGTCTCCGCTCCCTGCTGTCTGTACCCGAGCAGGCGCCGTTGTCTCCGCTCCCTGCTGTCTGTACCTGAGGAGGCGCCGTTGTCTCCGCTCCCTGCTGTCTGTACCTGAGGAGGCACCGTTGTCTCCGCTCCCTGCTGTCTGTACCTGTGAATTAGCAGGCAAAGCTTCCTGATCTATCTCCAGTGTAACACCCAGTGTAATGTGATTCTATGGTGCCGTCTCCTATAGCACAGGTACGCTCAGCAGTAGAGTTGATGAAACCTCGGGAAATCCTGGGTCCTATAGAACTGGAATATTCACGAACCTGCCGCATTAGATTGCTGGCGCCCCCCCTGGTCTCTGCGCCCGGGGCAGCTGCCCCCTTTGCCCCCCCCCCCTTAGCTACGGCCCTGCATCACACCCTGCCCCCTGTATGCATCATCAGCAAACACACACAATGTGAGACAGAGGTATGGAAGATTTGTCTCCTAAGGGGGGAGAGCAGAGGGAACAGGAGACAATGTGGATTTTTCACTTCCTGTATTTCTATCAGCTACCAGTGTGGCAGAACCGCCCATATACGATAATACATTGTACAGACACATCTATAGAACCGCACAGATACGGTAATACATTGTACAGACACATCTATAGAACTGTACAGATACGGTAATACATTGTACAGACACATCTATAGAACCGCCCATATACGATAATACATTGTACAGACACATCTATAGAACCGCACAGATACGGTAATACATTGTACAGACACATCTATATAACTGCCCAGATACGGTAATACATTGTACAGACACATCTATAGAACCGCACAGATACGGTAATACATTGTACAGACACATCTATAGAACTGTACAGATACGGTAATACATTGTACAGACACATCTATAGAACCGCACAGATACGGTAATACATTGTACAGACACATCTATAGAACCGCACAGATACGGTAATACATTGTACCGACACATCTATAGAACTGTACAGATACGGTAATACATTGTACAGACACATCTATAGAACCGCACAGATACGGTAATACATTGTACAGACACATCTATATCACTTTTAATGTACTTTTAATAGAAAACAAGTTTTTCTTATCTGGAGTTCCCCTTTAATGTCCAAATCTTCTTATTCCCTTGTAGTGTCTTGGTGCCCAGAAAATAGTTACTACAGATTGTGTTCTCATGATGACCATAAGACCTGCCACCCCTCTCGTGTCAAGTTTAGAGGTATCGGCCATTGCAGAGAAAGCTGTGTCTGTAGAGATGGCTACTTTCATGAAGCTGACCATTGTGTCCTTCCATCAGACTGTGGTTGTATCCATGATGGTATATACTATAAAGTTAATGAAATCTTTTACCCCACACCAAACTGTGACAAAAAGTGTAGGTGCCAATATGGAGGATTAGTTAGGTGTTCTCCATTTGCCTGTGGTCCTCATGAGGTCTGTAAGATAAAGGATGGAGTCAAAAAGTGTCATTCAGCAGAAGAAGCCACATGCTCGGTGCTCGGAGGCTCTCACTATTATACCTTTGATGGTGGCCAACATCAGTTTCCAAGGAATTGTACCAATGTTCTTACGAGAACCTGCTCACGGAATAGAAGCCTGCTGGCCAGCTTCTCCATTGCCTTGTCTACAGTGAGGCCGAAGAAGGTCCGAGTATTTGTAGATGGCCTTAGAATAATCATGACTGAACGCAAGAACGGCACAGTCCAGGTAAATCTCATAGAGTGCTATTATAATGATACAGTTCTCCTTACCCTCTCGGTCATGGATCCATGGAACGCCAGTCGGAGTGCTGTACATAGACCTGAGGGGTTTGTTACATTGGTAAAGATGGACTTTGTGGAAGGATTAGGCTTTAAAGGAAACGTCAGAGGACACAGAGGACACATCCTCACTTTGGATCCTCTTAAGCAGTTGTTTGGTTACAAAATTAATTTCCCTATATCGTATTGGTTAATTCTGGTTTTGTGGGGGGTGGGGGGTCCTGTGCTCAGGATATTTATCTCTTTGTCCAGACAACCCATAGATGTGAATAGACAGTGTAATGCTTCCTATCTAGAGATGTGCAAACCGGGTTCGGGTTCACGAGCGAACCTGGAACATGCTGGAGTCCATCCGAACCCGAACGTTCAGCATGTGATTAGCGGTGGCTGCTGAACTTAGATAAAGCTCTAAGGTTGTCTGGAAAACATGGATACAGCCAATGACTATATCCATGATTTCCACATAGCCTTAGGGCTTTATCCAAGTTCAGCAGCCCCCGCTAATCACATGCCGAACGATCGGATTCAGATGGACTCCAGCTGCTCCAGGTTCGCTCGTCTCTATTCCTATCCCCTGTGGAGGTGCTGCAGGAAAATTAAGCAAGGTTTCTTAGTGGGGTTCCAGCAGGAGGACACCCGTGGTTAGCTTATTGCTATTGGCCCCTTCTAAGTAGTAAGAATTAGTTGTTCCTCATCATAGAATCTAGAACCCTTGCATTTGATATTCTCCGTGTTAAAAAATGAAAAAAAATAAAAAAATGTAAAAGTTGGTACATTATTAACTTGTTGCATGTGGGAGTTCCCGCCACTTGTGATATGCTGGATAGGAATATGCAAATTCTTAGCACAATTACTAGGGTACCCGAATCATTGGGGACCAAGTTTAGCCTTACTTTCCCTAGTCATAGAGGACATCCCCCTTTAGACATCACAGTGCTTTTGCATGTGGATATGGAATATGGAATTTGCCATTTCCCTTAGAATAAATAATGTAGCACAATTTAATAAATGCTGGGTCAAGTGGCGGGCACTCAATCCGTAGATTGCCTGTAAGTGAAATAATACTAATAAAAAGGGGCCTTCCTCTAGGACACGATTCATGCAAAGGTTGGATAGATGATGTTACACTTTCCTTCCACCTTCTCTCCCCTTAACAATTATTCTATCTGTAAGCATAAGACAGTCTAAATGATCATTCTAATAGTTTTACAAATGTGTATACCTTTCTGAGAATTGAGCAATTGTATTTTATTGTTTGTTATATTTGTTGGAGCCGACATTTCTTCAGCTTATTGTTTGTAAAAAATTGAACATTTTGTAATACAAATTTATAATCCCCCCCCCCAAAAAAAAAAAAGTTGGTACATTAAATTCAAAATGGCAGCCACCGACTCTAAGGTCCCGATCACAAGTAGAAAGAAGTCAATTGTTTAAATTGTAAATGTGAAGAAAAAAAAGAATTGTAAAAATCCTCTCGTTGTCTTGTAGGTGAACGATGCTTCCTTCAATCTTCCATTACATTCCTGGGAGAGCGGGGTCTGGATATGGCAAAATGGCTTAAACATATTGTTGACCACAGAATTTGGACTTGAAGTCATCTATGACCTGTCGCTCCACACCATCGTGAAGCTTCCTAGCAGCTTCTATGGACAGGTGTGCGGGTTATGTGGGAACTACAATGGGGACAGGGCAGATGATTATCCACATCCAGATGGATCATTGGATAAAGCTGTGCTTGAGGAGACCTGGAAGGACGGCGACCTGGGGACGAGCTGCGAGACTCATTGTCTGGGTCATGTTTGCTCGACTTGTGAGAAAAGTAGCTTGTATGAGGGGAAGAGTTTCTGTGGCTTGTTGCTTGCCAAGGAAGGCCTGTTCAGCGCTTGTCACAACCACGTGGATCCTCTCGGATACTTTACCAACTGTGTTTTCAAGCTTTGCAGAGATCAAGGAGACCCGAGAGTTCTGTGCGACAGTCTGCAGAGTTATGTGGCCATGTGCCAAAATGTGGGCATAACCGAGATGGTGTGGAGGAATGAAAGCTTCTGTCGTGAGTTGGGGATGGTGTTGGTGGGCATTATACGGGAAAGGCCAATCTATATCATGGGTTTTTTTCCACAAAAAAATAATTTGACAAAAGAGTAACAAAGAAGTTTTGCTAAACACCCTGGCCAAGAATGTAAGGTTGTTAGTGCAAACTCTGGCACCAAGCACCCGAGATCATGCCCCTCCCCCCCAGCCTTCTTCTCCCCAGCTGTCACCCCGACTCCTCCCAATGCTCCTTCTGCCCTCAGTACAATGGAAGTTCAATGCCCAATTGGCAGAAGAGCGGAGAGCCCATTAATGGGGAATTTACCTTTTATCTAGATTGTTCTTAAAGGGTTTTCTATGTATTGTTGGAAATCTCCAATTCAACAACTGCTGAAGATGATAATTCACATTTCTCTTTTGAAATTCTTTGCTCCCAGGTTTAGACTGTCCAGATCACAGTCACTATGACATCTGCGCTGATTCATGTGGGACAACCTGCAGCCAGATGCTGGCGCCCGCCGCTTGCTCCGACAGGTGCTCAGAAGGATGTCAGTGCAATGGTGGGCACTACCTGG
Source organism: Dendropsophus ebraccatus (assembly GCA_027789725.1). Taxonomy (NCBI): domain Eukaryota; kingdom Metazoa; phylum Chordata; class Amphibia; order Anura; family Hylidae; genus Dendropsophus; species Dendropsophus ebraccatus. Next base: position 36,513,777 of record JAQFWZ010000022.1, read on the forward strand.
ACACAACCAAGTGTGTGCCATTGGGAATGTGCGGATGTGTTGTGGAGGGAAAATACTACACGGTAAGTGAGTCACCCATGGAGGTGCCCCATATGGGGGCAGAGATACCCACAAGGTGGGCTCTACATGGGCATTGTAGGATACACGTACAGTGGAAGGATAAAACATTATTACTATTCTTTTACCTTTATATAACATTAAAATCAGTACAAAAAGAGCCAATAATATTCCTAAACCAGAGATTGTTGCAGCCAGGGACAGGACTGTGCAGCCTATACTCCCACTATGTCTCCCCAGGAACTAGGGGGCGCCTCACAGTGAAAAGCACTGCCATATACCACAGGGGTCCACAAGATTTAAGCCCTGACGCTGTCCTACACCCAGTCCCTGTCAGATACCCCATTCCGACGCTGCTCAGTGACCACCCTGTGGGGTAGTACGAGTCCTAGGTCTCGGTCTCTAGGTGGAGCTGACTAGTGAAGGTTTCCCCACGTAGTCGAGCGTAGTGTCAGTAAAGTACTTCAGCTTAATGCACTTTTGCTTTACTGGGGATCAGTCCCTCTTCCTTTCCATTGGGGGGTGACTGTGTGGTGAGGCGCCAGGAGTGTTGGTTTTGGGGTAAACTCCCGCTGGGTCAGCTGTTACATTGGTATGGTCACTAAGTGGGTCTAGGGGCACTTGTCACGGTAGGTATAGGACCCACCACGGTAGTGGTATAGGACCCACCACGGACAGTTTGTCACCTCCCCAACACCAAAGGAAATTAACCCAAGTGTAGCACAGTGTGCAGGTGTGGAAGAATGAAGCCAGAGTCTGGTGCTTCAGCAGAGTAGAACAGGTTACTTAGGATAACCGTAGTGTAATACAAAAGAATACTGCTGGCAACAACACAATCCAGTGCAATACAGTAGATACAGTCTTGTGATAACTCAGGTGCTGGGAGTTGAAGTAGAGATCAGGTGCTTGTAGTAAGAAGGTGCTTTGCAGTAGGGAGAGGAGTTGCAAGAGGAGCCCTGCCCAAGGTAAAGTGTACTCTGCCGGAACAGTAGAGGTGTGCAAAAGAAGAGATAAAGAATACTCATACTCTCGGATGACTTCTGACCGATGTCTTAAGCGCATTCTGCCCCCTAGATGTGAGCTACCCATCCTAGGTGGGTAATACGAGGATCCAGGCCTTGTTATCTGGGTTGAGCGGACTCCTGAGACTTCCCAGTTGTCCTGCACTGCGCAGTGGAATACGTAGACTTTTCCTAGTACCTTTGTTCCATTGGGGTCAGTTCCTATGACTCTTAAGGTAACTGCCCTGCACTTTTTAGAGAGGTTCCTGGCGTAGGCTAGGTAATCCCTGTTTGGCTTCTTTCCCCTTGTAGAAGGCTTAGCACTGCATTGTGGTTTTAGTGCTTATAAGAAGAACTGATTTGTCTAGCTGTGTCCCTGTTAGACTGAGATCAGACTACAACCCACTCCAACTCACTAACTGAACTCCTTCAACCAGAAACTAAGTCCTAACTCCAGGGATTTATCTAAACCTGGCTGTGATTGGTGGGGCTGTGTGTGTGGAGAGAGAGATTAAAGGAGACAGGCTACAGAAAGGAGGGAAAGCACCTGCACCTGTGAGTGGTCAGAAAGGCAACACGGAAGACTTCAGCCACGCATAGAATAAGTTACACGGAAACAGTAGTGACACCTAGTGGGAAAAACATTAGTTACAGCTGATACCTCATCCCACTTGTGTGAGCCTGAGAGAGTTACCTTACTCAGGTGCACTAAGACTTAGGGGCCGGTACCGGGTCACTACAACTGTCCTGACTGAGGAAATCCACAGCGTTGACCAGGGTTACCCCACTGCAGGGGCGTAGCTAGGGGTTCAGCCTAGGGGGGCGAGTGAGTCTCAGTGGGCCCCCAACCTATTATGTTACCCATAGGGAACCTTGGCAGACGACAATGTTTTCTGAATAACAAAAGCGATACACTACTACATCACTCTACATATACTACTACTACTACATCACTCTACATATACTACTACTACTACTACTACATCACTCTACATATACTACTACTACTACATCACCCTACATATACTACTACATCACCCTACATATACTACTACTACTACATCACTCTACATATACTACTACTACTACATCACCCTACATATACTACTACTACTACTACATCACCCTACATATACTACTACTACATCACCCTACATATACTACTACTACATCACCCTACATATACTACTACTACATCACTCTACTACTACTACATCACTCTACATATACTACTACTACTACTACTACTACATCACTCTACATATACTACTACTACTACTACTACTACTACTACTACATCACTCTACATATACTACTACTACTACATCACCCTTCATATACTACTACTACTACATCACCCTACATATACTACTACTACTACATCACCCTTCATATACTACTACTACTACATCACCCTACATTTACTACTACTACATCACCCTACATATACTACTACTACATCACTCTACTACTACTACTACTACTACTACTACATCACTCTACATATACTACTACTACTACTACTACTACATCACTCTACATATACTACTACTACTACTACTACATCACTCTACATATACTACTACTACTACATCACCCTTCATATACTACTACTACTACTACATCACTCTACATATACTACTACATCACTCTACATATACTACTACTACTACATCACTCTACATATACTACTACTACTACATCACTCTACATATACTACTACTACTACTACATCACTCTACATATACTACTACTACTACATCACTCTAGATATACTACTACTACTACATCACTCTACATATACTACTACATCACTCTACATATACTACTACTACTACTACATCACTCTACATATACTACTACTACTACTACATCACTCTACATATACTACTACTACTACTACATCACTCTACATATACTACTACTACATCACTCTACATATACTACTACATCACTCTACATATACTACTACTACTACATCACTCTACATATACTACTACTACATCACCCTACATATACTACTACTACATCACCCTACATATACTACTACTACATCACTCTACATATACTACTACTACATCACTCTACATATACTACTACTACATCACTCTACATATACTACTACTACATCACTCTACATATACTACTACTACTACTACATCACTCTACATATACTACTACTACATCACTCTACATATACTACTACTACATCACTCTACATATACTACTACATCACTCTACATATACTACTACTACTACTACATCACTCTACATATACTACTACTACTACTACATCACTCTACATATACTACTACTACATCACTCTACATATACTACTACTACATCACTCTACATATACTACTACATCACTCTACATATACTACTACTACTACATCACTCTACATATACTACTACTACATCACTCTACATATACTACTACTACATCACTCTACATATACTACTACTACATCACTCTACATATACTACTACTACATCACTCTACATATACTACTACTACTACTACATCACTCTACATATACTACTACTACTACTACATCACTCTACATATACTACTACTACATCACTCTACATATACTACTACTACTACATCACCCTTCATATACTACTACTACTACTACATCACTCTACATATACTACTACATCACTCTACATATACTACTACATCACTCTACATATACTACTACTACTACTACTACATCACTCTACATATACTACTACTACTACATCACTCTACATATACTACTACTACTACTACATCACTCTACATATACTACTACTACATCACTCTACATATACTACTACTACTACTACTACATCACTCTACATATACTACTACTACATCACTCTACATATACTACTACATCACTCTACATATACTACTACTACTACTACATCACTCTACATATACTACTACTACTACTACTACTACTACATCACTCTACATATACTACTACATCACTCTACATATACTACTACTACATCACTCTACATATACTACTACTACTACATCACTCTACATATACTACTACTACTACATCACTCTACATATACTACTACTACTACATCACTCTACATATACTACTACTACATCACTCTACATATACTACTACTACTACATCACCCTTCATATACTACTACTACTACTACATCACTCTACATATACTACTACATCACTCTACATATACTACTACATCACTCTACATATACTACTACTACTACTACTACATCACTCTACATATACTACTACTACTACATCACTCTACATATACTACTACTACTACATCACCCTACATATACTACTACTACTACATCACTCTACATATACTACTACTACTACATCACTCTACATATACTACTACTACTACATCACTCTACATATACTACTACGACAATACTCACTACTACATATACTACTACTAATACATCACTCTACATTCATACTACTACTACTACTACTACATCACTCTACATATAATACTACTACTCTACAAGACTACTACTACATCACTCTACATATACTACTACTACTACATCACTCTTACATAACTACTACTACTATACATCACTCTACATATACTACTACATCACTCTACATATACTACTACTACTACTCACTCTACATATACTACTACTACATCACTCTACATAACTACTACTACTCTACATCACTCTACATATACTACTACTACTACATCACTCTACATATACTACTACTACTACATCACTCTACATATACTACTACTACATCACTCTACATATACTACTACTACATCACTCTACATATACTACTACTACTACATCACTCTACATATACTACTACTACTACTACATCACTCTACATATACTACTACTACATCACTCTACATATACTACTACTACATCACTCTACATATACTACTACTACATCACTCTACATATACTACTACTACATCACTCTACATATACTACTACTACATCACTCTACATATACTACTACTACTACATCACTCTACATATACTACTACTACTACATCACTCTACATATACTACTACTACTACATCACTCTACATATACTACTACTACTACATCACTCTACATATACTACTACTACTACATCACTCTACATATACTACTACTACTACATCACTCTACATATACTACTACTACATCACTCTACATATACTACTACTACTACTACTACATCACTCTACATATACTACTACTACTACATCACTCTACATATACTACTACTACTACTACTACTACTACATCACTCTACATATACTACTACATCACTCTACATATACTACTACTACATCACTCTACATATACTACTACTACTACTACATCACCCTACATATACTACTACTACTACTACTACTACATCACTCTACATATACTACTACATCACTCTACATATACTACTACTACTACATCACTCTACATATACTACTACATCACTCTACATATACTACTACTACATCACTCTACATATACTACTACTACTACATCACCCTACATATACTACTACTACTACTACTACTACATCACTCTACATATACTACTACTACATCACTCTACATATACTACTACTACATCACCCTACATATACTACATCACTCTACATATACTACTACTACATCACTCTACATATACTACTACTACTACATCACTCTACATATACTACTACTACTACTACATCACTCTACATATACTACTACATCATTCTACATATACTACTACTACTACTACATCACACTACATATACTACTACTACTACATCACTCTACATATACTACTACTACTACATCACTCTACATATACTACTACTACTACATCACTCTACATATACTACTACTACTACATCACTCTACATATACTACTACTACTACATCACTCTACATATACTACTACTACATCACTCTACATATACTACTACTACTACTACTACATCACTCTACATATACTACTACTACTACATCACTCTACATATACTACTACTACTACTACTACTACATCACTCTACATATACTACTACATCACTCTACATATACTACTACATCACCCTACATATACTACTACTACTACTACTACATCACTCTACATATACTACTACATCACTCTACATATACTACTACATCACCCTACATATACTACTACTACATCACTCTACATATACTACTACATCACCCTACATATACTACTACTACATCACTCTACATATACTACTACTACATCACTCTACATATACTACTACTACTACATCACTCTACATATACTACTACTACTACATCACTCTACATATACTACTACTACATCACTCTACATATACTACTACTACTACATCACTCTACATATACTACTACATCACTCTACATATACTACTACTACATCACTCTACATATACTACTACTACATCACTCTACATATACTACTACTACATCACTCTACATATACTACTACTACATCACTCTACATATACTACTACTACATCACTCTACATATACTACTACACTACATCACTCTACTATACTACTACTACTACATCACTCTACATATACTACTACTACTACATCACTCTACATATACTACTACTACTACATCACTCTACATATACTACTACTACTACATCACTCTACATATACTACTACTACATCACTCTACATATACTACTACTACTACTACTACATCACTCTACATACTACTACTACTACTACTACTACTACATCACTCTACATATACTACTACATCACTCTACATATACTACTACTACATCACTCTACATATACTACTACATCACTCTACATATACTACTACTACATCACTCTACATATACTACTACTACATCACTCTACATATACTACTACTACTACTACATCACTCTACATATACTACTACTACATCACTCTACATATACTACTACTACTACTACTACTACATCACTCTACATATACTACTACTACATCACTCTACATATACTACTACTACTACATCACCCTACATATACTACTACTACTACTACTACTACATCACTCTACATATACTACTACTACATCACTCTACATATACTACTACTACTACATCACTCTACATATACTACTACTACATCACTCTACATATACTACTACTACTACTACTACATCACTCTACATATACTACTACTACATCACTCTACATATACTACTACTACTACATCACCCTACATATACTACTACTACTACTACTACTACATCACTCTACATATACTACTACATCACTCTACATATACTACTACATCACTCTACATATACTACTACTACATCACTCATAGTGACTAAGGATTGAGAAAAGTGTTAGAGGCTTCTACATTTCATATATAGAACCATGTAAAAATTATAAGGGTTTTCTAAGGTTAGAAAAACATAGCTGCTTTTTTCCAGAAACGGCACCACTATCTATCTCCTATCTATCTATCTCCTATCTATCTCCTATCTATCTATCTATCTATCTATCTATCTATCTATCTATCTATCTATCTATCTCCTATCTATCTATAGTATCTCCTATCTATCTATTTCCTATCTATCTCCTATCTATCTATCTCCTATCTATCTATAGTATCTCCTATCTATCTATCTATCTCCTATCTATCTATCTATCTATAGTATCTCCTATCTATCTATCTATCCCCTATCTATCTCCTATCTATCTATCTCCTATCTATCTATCTCCTATCTATCTATCTCCTATCTATCTATCTATCTATCTCCTATCTATAGTATCTCCTATCTATCTATCTATCTATCTATCCCCTATCTATCTCCTATCTATCTATCTCCTATCTATCTATAGTATCTCCTATCTATCTATCTATCTATCTATCTATAGTATCTCCTATCTATCTATCTCCTATCTATCTATCTATCTATCTCCTATCTATCTCCTATCTATCTATCTCCTATCTATCTATCTCCTATCTATCTCCTATCTATCTATCTATCTATCTATCTATCTATCTTCTATCTATCTATCTATCTATCTATCTATCTATCTATCTATCTATCTATCTCCTATCTATCTATCTATCTATCTATCTATCTATCTCCTATCTATCTCCTATCTATCTCCTATCTATCTCCTATCTATCTATCTATCTATCTATCTATCTATCTATCTCCTATCTATCTATCTATCTCCTATCTATCTATCTATCTATCTATCTATCTATCTCCTATCTATCTATCTCCTATCTATCTCCTATCTATCTCCTATCTATCTCCTATCTATCTCCTATCTATCTATCTATCTATCTATCTCCTATCTATCTATCTATCTATCTATCTATCTATCTATCTATCTATCTCCTATCTATCTATCTCCTATCTATCTATCTCCTATCTATCTCCTATCTATCTATCTATCTATCTCCTATCTATCTATCTCCTATCTATCTCCTATCTATCTATCTATCTATCTATCTCCTATCTATCTATCTCCTATCTATCTCCTATCTATCTATCTATCTATCTATCTATCTATCTATCTATCTATCTCCTATCTATCTATCTATCTATCTATCTATCTATCTATCTCCTATCTATCTCCTATCTATCTATCTATCTCCTATCTATCTATCTCCTCCTATCTATCTATCTCCTATCTATCTCCTATCTATCTCCTATCTATCTATCTATCTCCTATCTATCTCCTATCTATCTATCTCCTATCTATCTCTCTCTCTCTCTCTCTCTCTATCTCTATCTCTCTATCTCTCTATGTAGCAGATAGTCCACAGCACTCAGGTATAACATGAAGGAAACGTTGTGTTTTATTCCATCAAATCTTCCACAAATCAGTGGAACAAACTTCGGCATCTTCGAGCCCGGTCAGTGAACATAACATTGGGTTTATATATCCTGGTGGTGATTGGTTCTCAGAAGTGTCCATCAGGTGTTGTAGGTTACTGGGAGGATTCTATCAGTTAACCCCGTACATTCCCAGTTTCAGTGGTAGGGAGAGGTTTTCCACAATAAGTGTTAGTGTATAATGAAAGGTGAATAATTAGCTGGTTCAGATATTAAAGTCCATTCTTGATAAGTATACAAATTCATATGTGGCATCGGTAAGGGCGCATTTACACAGACAGATTTATCTGACAGATCTTTGAAGCCAAAGCCAGGAATGGATTTAAAAAGAGAAGAAATCTCAGTCTTTCCTTTAAGACCTGTTCTGTTTATAGTCTATTCCTGGCTTTGGCTTCAAAGATCTGTCACATAAATCTGTCTGTGTAAACTCACCCTTAAGCCATGTTCACACTGCGTAAGAGACCGGCCGTTCGATGACTCCGCGTCACGGACGGCCGGTCTCAGCCCGGATCATCACAGCCGGTACTTAAGTACCGGCCGGATGATCTTTCCTCTGTGGAGCTCTGATGTGGGCGCCTGCATCAGAGCTTCCCATAGCACAGAGTGAAGGGAGCGGCCGGAGCCGCTCGCTTTACTGTGTGAACTGCCAGGTCCTTCTGCGGGCCGAATTCATTGAATGGGAACCGGCCGGAGCAATACTATGTGTGTACGCTCTGGCCGGGATCCCATAGCAAATAATGCTATGTTCCACCCTGCAAATCTACGGCTGTAGTTCTGTGGTGAGAACTATGGCCGTAGATTTACGTAGTGTGAACATAGTCTTAGACAAGACCTGCTGAATCTTTATTTCCTAGATGCATTCACTGACAGAACATCTCCCATATTCTGCATGGGAGATGTTCTAAGGCTATGTTCATACTATGTAAGAGACCACGGAGCGGCCGGTCTCTGAAAAGATCATCCTGGCTGGTACTGCAGTTCGGGCTGGATTATCTTCAGCGCCGCAGAATTGTGATGTGGTCGCATCCGTGCACACCCGCATCACAACTCTCTACTACACACTATGGAGCTTGTGGCCGGAGCTGCTCGATCCATAATGTGCACTGACAGGGTTTTCTGCGGCCACTATTCACTGAATAGCAGCCACAGAAAACTGACACGTCAGTTTTTTATGGCGCCGCTAGGGATCCTGGCCGGAGTGTATACAATGTGCCCCATAGTACATGTATACAAACTGGTATAAAGTAGAATTGTCTCAGTCACCCCAGCAACCAATTAGATTCCACTTTTCATTCATCACAGATTCTTGGAAAAATGAAAGGTGGAATCTGACTGGTTGCCGGGGGCGACTGAGCCAGTTCTACCTTACACCAGTTTGATAAATCTCCGCCTATGTGTATACACTCTGGCCGGAGCATATACAATGTGTATACGCGCTGTGTGAACATAGCCTAAGGGGAGGTAAAAGACTGCAGGCATTCTGGGTGGTGTAAGGGAGATAACACACTGGAGGTGACATTGTTGGGGCACAGATGGGGCACATTGTATGTTACTGTTTAGGGGGAAAATGAATAAAAAGCACCCCCATGCTGGACTGAGCCCGGCACAGGGGGGGGGGGGGGGGGGGGAGGGGGGCAAAGGTATTGGCAGAAAACATAGAAACTTAAACAGTTGAGTGAAGCTGCAGTGCTGCCTATAGAGAGATGTCTCCATCATCAGGAGGGGGGCGCTCTGTACTACCCCTCACTCTGCCCACTATAACAGCAGCCTGACAGACACACAGATGATGATGATCACTTACTGTCAGTCAGCTGCTTCTGCTCCTCTTCACAATCCCTGGCAGCCATCCAGTAGCAGGATCCTTGGCTCCTCTCCTCCCCTCATCACATGGCTGCCCCTCCTCCTCCCCTCCTCTTCTCCTCTCATCACATGGCTGCCCCTCCTCCCCTCCTCCCCTCCTCTCATCACATGGCTGCCCCTCCTCCCCTCACATGGCTGCCCTTCCTCCTCTCCTCACATGGCTGCCCCTCCTCCCCTTCTCCCCTCCTCTTCTCCTCTCCTCACATGGGTGCCCCTCCTCCCCTCACATGGGTGCCCCTCCTCCCCTCCTCTCATCACATGGCTGCCCCTCCTTCCCTCCTCACATGGCTGCCCCTCCTCCCCTCCTCACATGGCTGCCCCTCCTCCCCTCCTATCATCACATGGCTGCCCCTTCTCCCCTTCTACCCTCCTCTCATCACATGGCTGCCCTGCCTCCTCTCATCACATGGCTGCCCCTCCTCCCCTCCTCACATGGCTGCCCCTCCTCTCATCACATGGCTGCCCCTCCTCTCATCACATGGCTGCCCCTTCTCCCCTTCTCCCCTCCTCCCCTCCTCTCATCACATGGCTGCCCCTCCTCCTCTCATCACATGGCTGCCCCTCCTCCCCTCCTGTCATCACATGGCTGCCCTTTCTCCCCTCCTCTCCTCCTCTCATCACATGGCTGCCCCTCCTCCCCTCATCTCATCACATGGCTGCCCCTCCTTCCCTCCTCCCATCACATGGCTGCCCCTCCTCCCCTCCTCTCCTCACATGGCTGCCCCTCCTCCCCTTTTCCCCTCCTCTCATCACATGGCTGCCCCTCCTCCCCTCCTCCCATCACATGGCTGCTTCTCCTCCCCTCCTCTCATCACATGGCTGCCCCTCCTCCCCTCCTCCCATCACATGGCTGCTTCTCCTCCCCTCCTCTCATCACATGGCTGCCCCTCCTCCCTTCCTCTCATCACATGGCTGCCCCTCCTCCCCTTCTCTCATCACATGGCTGCCCCTCCTCCTCTCATCACATGGCTGCCCCTCCTCTTCTCCTCTCATCACATGGCCGCCCCTCCTCCTCTCATTACATGGCTGCCCCTCCTCCCCTCCTCTCATCACATGGCTGCCCCTCCTCCCCTCCTCTCATCACATGGCTGCCCCTCCTCTTCTCCTCTCATCACATGGCCGCCCCTCCTCCTCTCATTACATGGCTGCCCCTCCTCACCTCCTCTCATCACATGGCTGCCCCTCCTCCCCTCCTCTCATCACATGGCTGCCCCTCCTCCCCTCCTCTCATTACATGGCTGCCCCTCCTCCCCTCCCCTTCTCCCCTCCTCCTCTCATCACATGGCTGCCCCTCCTCCCCTCCTAATACACAACACTATGTAAAGGGGGAGGAGCCATGAAACATGTGAGGAAACAGGAAGAGAGGAGAGAGCAGAACATCCCCGGCCAGGGGCAGCATCAGGAGCAGGGGGCCCGCACCTGCCGGGTGCTGATGCCATCTGGGGCCCCTACAGACGTGTTAAGGCTGTCTGCAATAGCTTCTACAGACTGCATTAACTGTCTGGGACTTCAGTGGGCCCCTGCCGGAGTGGGCCCAGGGGCCACAGCCCCCACCTAATTTCGCTTCTGCCCCACCGCTAAGGTCTGGCAGCACATAACTGCTCTTGGTCTCTCTCTGGAACTAGAACTCAAACAAAAAATGTCCGTCTAGGTGGATAAATGCATATTCACACCCAGAATTAGGACCAAAAGCCCAAGACCTCCCCCTGACTAGACCCCCACTTATTAAAACGTAACTTTTACTAGCGACTTAGAATATGTCAAATATAATGTCTAAATACCTACATGATGTGATTTGACATATTCTATTAAAGTAGTCATTGTATTTTCCATTTTCATTAGTGGGGTCCAGTCAGGGTGAGTTTATGTTCCCTCTGGGCTAGAGCTACTCTGCTCCCAACTATACTGAACAGGAAACCCTAACTTATATAGGGTCATGTGACAGGAAGTGTAGGTGAGAGAGACTGTGATGTACAGAGTGTAGACACAGGCAAAATATACAAATATATTTTCACATATACTCCAGCTGTGCACAGGGGGTGAGACACCTAGTGGCTGCAGTGGAAATTGCAGCTCACATTACTTGGTGTGACACTTGCAAACTTTAGTACTACTTTCATTACGATAATAACAATAAGTACAGACTTTTGCGAAGGGTGTAATACAACTGCAACACCCCTAGTGGGACACCACACAGACCCCTCTGTCCTCTCCAGGGCCCTCTGTCCTCTCCAGACTCCTCTGTCCTCTCCATGCACCTCTGTCCTCTCCATGCACCTCTGTCCTCTCCAGACTCCTCTGTCCACCATGTACTTGAAATTATTCAATGAATGTGTGTCCTGTGTTTTCACATATTATAGTGGAATCAATTGGCATAAAATAAAGAATCTTAAAATGACTTATTTTTCACAGATTAATGAGAGTTTTCTTGGCGATAACTGCGTGAAGCTCTGCACTTGTCTACTAGGTGGTGCTGTAGTATGTAAGGCCCACCAATGCCCAGAAGAGACCACCTGCAAGAGGGTACTGGACAGAACGTACATATGTGCCAAGTGACCCACATCGTGGACGTGCCACCACCATTGCTGTCGCTGGACTCTCTACAACCTCCTCGCTCTCTACAACCTCCTCGCTCTCTACAACCTCCTCGATCTCTACAACCTCCTCGCTCTCTACATACTTGTATCACATGAAATGTTTGTGTCAGGGGGAATTTTGCAACTTTTAATAAAATGTAACAAGTCGAGAAGTGGTTCTCTCAGTAGAGTGGTGACCCTGCCAATCAACAGGTGGCTATGCCAGTAGAGAGATGGCCCTGCCAGTAGAGAGGTTGCTCTTAAAATAGATAGATGACTCTGTCAATCAAGAGGTGTCTCTGCCATTACAGAGGGGCTCTGCTGTGGTGATGTGCTCGCGTGTGTCAGCTCAGGCTGAGGTGTTAGCGTCATGACGCCAGTGCTTGTCCAGCACACAGGTGCGGTGCTAGTACCCGCTTTTTGTGTGGCTGGCTGTGTTCCCCAAATGGTCGTCAACCTGCCGGATTGTTGTAGGTCCCTTGGGCTCTTGTCACGGAAGACCTAAGTGGCAACTGACCCACTCAGACTTCCGGTACAGCTACCGACAGAAAGGGGGAAAATAACCCAGGGTGTGCGGCTAGTGTGCATAGGTGCCGGTGCAGATAGAAGATGACAGAGTCCTGGTAGTATAAAAATAAAACAGCTTCACTGTCAGGCTTCTCAATTTTGACACACTGGAGTGCTTGACCTTTGTGCTTGGAGGAGGTGCTTTACAAGAAGTAAGAGAGGTAGTTGTAGCGGTGCTTGTAGAGTTAAATGTAAAGGAGAGGAGAGGAGTTGGCCAGAGGAGCCCAACCCAATGTAGCAATGTACTCTATCGTAGCCTGGATATATCTTCAATAGTGAAATGTTACTTGAACTTGTGTATAGACTGTGTCTGACTACCTTCTGTTCCCTGGTATTGTAGAACCCGTCCCAGTAGGGTAGTACAAGCCCCAGCTGTGGTTATCTGGGTGCAGCTAGGTGTCCCCGGGGTCTCAGTTACCTGCACTGCGCGATAGGACACGTAGACCTTCAGTACTGGCTGCTTTGTTCTATCGAGGCTAGTTCCTTTGATTTTAGGATACTGCGCTAACAAACTCCTTGTACAGGGGGGGGGGGGGGGGTGAGTGTGTGTAGAGGGGGGGTGCTAAAGTCCTCTGCTATATCCTGTATATAGGAATGGTTCCTCCAACCACAAACACACGGGTGTGAGGGCGCAGGTCCAACAAAAAAATAAAACTAGAAAATATATGTATAAAATTTATTAAAAGACTCAACGCGTTTTGGAACCGCTCCGGTTCCTTTCTTAAGAGTCAAGGTTGACTCTTAAGAAAGGAACCGGAGCGGTTCTGAAACACGTTGAGTCTTTTAATAAATTTTATACATATATTTTCTAGTTTTATTTTTTTGTTGGACCTGCGCCCTCACACCCGTGTGTTTGTGGTTGGAGGAATCGTTGCTCTATTGATCCCTGGAGGATATCGGCAGTGGCTGCGGTCTGTCTCACATGTGCTTCTGAGTGTTGGGCCTCCTAGCTAGCACAACCTTACCAGGTGAGGGTTACCTTGTTTTTCCTCTCCTTCGTTTTATCTGGTTGATCCTCGCCATGGAGCGCTGTCTCCTTCTTTTTTGTCTATATCCTGTATATGAGACTCATGCTGTGAGGGGGAGGGGGTGGTGCTACTGTCCTCTGCTATATCCTGTATATGAGACTCATGCTGTGAGGGGGAGGTGCTGCTATATCCTGTATATGAGACTCATGCTGCGAGGGGGAGGGGATGATGCTGCAGTCCTCTGCTATATCCTGTATATGAGACTCATGCTGCGAGGGGAGGGGATGATTGTAAAAAACTAATAACCTGTAACCCCATCTATAACATCTAACCTTATTAATGGCTGAATGGATCATATTATCTTTGGCATTAGTGGAATCAAATTATTATCATCCAAGATCTATCTACACTGTATTACAGTCTCATTCTCTTCTCCACTCTCATATTGAGTATAGGGCTGAACTCTCACCTAGTAATTTCTTGACCTCCAAAATGGTGGATGACTGGAAGTCCTAATATGGTCGTGTCTAAATGGTCACGTGGGTAATGTATGGATCATAGTGAGATATAGCTACGTGTCCAGCTTGACCAATCCACTTGGAGCTTTGCCAGTATACCATTTTGGGATATAAGTTGTACTGGGTGTAACCATATTTGGGCATAAGTGTATATATTTTCCCGGTCAAGAGAGTATATAGACTTAGAAGGTTAGTTGGTTGGGGGGTCTTTTTGTATACCATCTTTCAAGAGAAGCCTCCACGCACATCTGGGGTTTATTAGCCCCCACCTCAGGAATTCACCCAAGGAAGTTCTTTGTTCTCTAGCCAAATCTTCAGTCACCATTGGAAAGAGACGACATCCCCATCATTTTTGGGACTCTGAGACTTGAACCACAGAGACATTCTAAGACATTTGTAAGACTATTGCCTTATTTCTCTTATGAGTGATATCCTGCTTATATGATATTTGTACCTCCTTTGGTGAAGAATTAAACCCACCATATTTTTACCTACAAGTTTTCTTCTGCCGTCCTGGATCATTCAAATTTCCCTCCAAAGCACTTTTCCTTTTTTTTTTTTTTTTTGAACCTCATCCTTATTACAGAGTGGCGAGCCAACCAGATTGTTTATTTATTTATTTATTTTTGGATCCTCACCTCGTTCTGTTAAATACGATGTGTTTTACAATGAACAATATCTTGGTATAATATAATATAAGTCATATATACTACTGACCTCACCATAATAGCACAACACTATTCACTGTATAAAGAAATTGTAATACTGACATTATAATATCATATTCTATTCACTGTATACTGAGGAGACGTGTATGAGTTGGAAATAGATACATAAGCGTACACAGCACTATTCACGATTCCATGACGTATGTAGGGTGGTGATGCCAGTACACAGCACGATAACTATACATCCATAGCTGGAAGCAGGTTATGCGGACGCATAGAGAAAGAGTTCTATATTTGTTATGGTCATATATGTGCAGACACAAACACTCAATTATAATAAACACAGCCACACATGACATTGACAGTGAGTCATGAACCCTATATAAGATGGTAGTCACCAAGATGGAGGTGGGTTGGATCAGGGCTGTACAGAAGGTATGAGCCCTATGTCACAAGAAGGATCCAGAGCCTCCAAGGAGAAGGTTGTGTCGTATGATGGAATCCATGATGGAAGCGTGAAGGAAGGAGCGTCATCCGGGAGGCTTGAGTGAAGCAACAGCTGCCTGAAGCTCGTGACGTTTTATAAGACAAACCCTTCACTTCAAAGGACTCTGATATGAACTATGGACACTAATGGCTGTAAGACGTTTCTCTGATATTCATTTCTATTCAATTCTGTAATTTTCACTACTTTTAAAGAAGAAGCAATAAATCTCCATTTTATAAAGAAACCCTCTGATGTCATCCTACTGCGGCGAGCCACAAACTACAGGTGCCAACGCCATTTTCTACATTTTGGCGAGTGCCAGCCATACCAAGCTCCTTCAGCTTGAACAGGGGGGGGGGTGAGTCGAAACCCCAGAGACAGACGTTTCAAGCTTTTGGAACACGGAGAACCTAAGGACAGTAGGAAGGACAGCGGGAATCCAGACACGTGAATGTGCTGATGATCAGGACAAGGGTGTAAGTATGGAGACTTTATCTTCTATTACTGAGAATAGTGCTGTAGAATGTACAGTAAGGTCTAGTGATCAGCCAGATTTAAGTATAGCATGGATGCATTTGTATACACAATGTAGTGCTATGAATAGAAACTTAGATACAAACAAGGAAGATTTAAAATGAAGAAACATTGCACATATGGTGAAGGTTTATCATTCTTTTGTTGTACAATGTATGGATCCTAGTGTAACGACTGTAACAATAGACACAGCTACGCAGTGTAGTATTTCTGAAGAGAAGGTGTCAATGGGCCATGCTGAAGTTCTTTTCAGAAGAAACTCTTAAATATAAAGGAAATAAGCTTAAAACTGAAGGTGGAAACATTCTTATTAAACTTAAGTAAGGAATTACCTGCGTATGATGAAAAACTCCATGTATGCAGGAATTCTGAGATTTTTGGGGGTTTTGCTGAGAAATTTGATTTATCAAATGAGCAAAAGAACAAATTGTTTAAAATATGGCTACCAGTAAATATAAGTAGATGCCTAGAAGTAAAAAAAAGGGAGTTCCTACTTTGGACATTTTGAATAAATTAAGAATTGGCTGGAAGGAATGTACTTTTACATTCATGTCCATTTACCAAAGAGCATATAAAGCAATTTGTTCAAACTTGTTCAATGGAAAAAGTAACTTTATACAGAAGTTCAAATTCTTCGATCCTGTAACCAGAGTATTGGCATCTGACAAGGAATCTATTTTGGAAGCTGCCAAGGTAATCGATATCGCCAGACGGCAGGCGTCCCACAGAGAAATCCCACAGAATAGTCAGAAAGGGATTAAAATATCAAAACAGCCATATACCTCTAAGACATATGTCAATGATGAAATATATTTAGAGAGACGTAAAAAGATTCATGTAAAACCCAAATCTTACTTTGAGACAATGTCAAAAGTAAATGATTCAGGAGTGAGTGTGACAGCTGTTCAGACACCTAAAAGTAGGGAGAGACCAAGGATACGTGATCCTCGGCCTGTCACAGAGCTGTCACAGACAGATTGGTACACAATGGTTCCAAAGCTGACATGCTTACACTCATAAATAACAAGATCAGGAAAATGCATAAATTAGGAGAACCTCAAGATTTGAGAAATGCATTTCATATAGTCAATGATTTTCTAAATCATGAAGTGTTCAGACCTGGAATAGGGATCGGCTAGATGTTTCATATAATATGTGAAAGATATTAATTACTGGTAACGGACCCGGCTTTGTACTAAGGACTTGAGTTATTTAATTACGGAATAAAAAGTAGTTATTATTATGTATTATTAGTAATATATGAGATATTATTAATATGGATAATGCAATGCAAATTAATACATAACAATGATAATAATATTTTTTATTTTTATAGCACCAGCAGATTCCGGAGCACTTATAATCATAGTTTAGATCCTGAGAACATAGAAAGGGAATTAATGACAGTTTTAAAAGTGTAACTGGTATAGATATATACAGTGTATATGGTTTAAGCTAATAACCTTTCTCCCCCTAGGAATTCTTTTTAAATGTCAGAGGCCATAAATAAGTGTATGGATTACTCCTCAGAAGTCAGGATATGTATGTACAAGGATTCTGTATTGTATCTATTACCTTTACATTTGTTATTAACTCTAGTAGTTAATTTCAGGAATCACTCCCAATGGCTAAATTCTTAAATGTATGATATGTGATTCGAATGATATTTTCTCTCATTATAGAATCTTCACAAAAGAATATGAGCATTTTTGTGGTTAATGGTGGAATGTAAAGTAATAGTTTTGTGTTAGCTTTTGTGTTATGCTTTTTAATGATGTAACTAATTTGTCATAACAAAATCTGTCACTAATATAAGAGGAATTGCATTTGCTGAGATTAAACAATGTATTGTACTGTTGCATGTTTCCTCCCCATACTGTCTAAGCTAAGGCACGTGTTTGGATAAGTGATTGATGGGAACAGGAGGGCCTGGGATGTCCTTAGAGTTATAAGAGACTAATACAGATAGATTTGTATATATGTATTTGTTTCCTCTCTCTCTCTCCCTCTCTCTCTCTCTCCCTCTCTCTCTCTCCCTCTCTCCCCCTCTCTCTCTCTCTCTTTCTCTCTCTCTCTCCCTCTCTCTCTCTCTCTCCCCCTCTCTCTCTCTCTGTCCCCCTCTCTCTCTCTCTCTCTCCCTCTCTCCCCCTCTCTCTCTCTCTCTCTCTCTCTCTCTTTCTCTCTCGTGTCTCATGTCTATATGTTTTCGTCTGTGAAAACAATATTTTAAAGAAAGGCCTATATTTTTCTTTAACATGGAAGAATCATTATATTGAGGTACAACCAATACACCAAGACTTGTTGGATCCATTAAACATCTATTTTTTAGAAGTCTCCTAGGAAAATACTTAAAGGTGATCTTATGCGCATTATTTTTTAAGAAGAGACTAAATGTGAAAATCCTCTGAGATGAATGAATGTAGACATGTCAGGAATAAGTGACGTGTGAGATGTGTTATAGCAGCTGCTCAGTAAGGGAATGTAGGAGTATGGTACCGCCTGTGATGTATCATGTTACTAAGGGAAAGTGTCTTAGTTGTTATAATGTCTACATGAGGTAATATCGGAAGGAATATTAAGTGCACAATGTTTTATCCTATGTATCATCAGACATTATAGTAAAAAATATTAATATATATATTTAAGGTTTATCCAAATAATATACAAAGACACATTTACAGAGATACATAATGGTTTACATATAAGGGGGTTATATATTTAACCATGTGATCATAAATATGTCATAATCAGAAGTTTAAGTTCATTTTTTAACAAATGTTGTTTCAGTTTCCTACAGGACCGTTTGATGGTGTCATCTCATTTCTTTCAGTTGAGAAGTCCAATACACAAACACACAGTGTGTGCCTATATCTACAAGCATATAAGTGTTTGATAGTAGTATGAATATATACATACACACATATATACTCACAACTATATGTTTCATTTGGGTATGTACAATATTATTGATGTCTGCCAAGAATTAGCAAGACATATCACATAAAATCTTTCATTCACTCATACAAATATGGTGGTTATAGAAGGTGAATAATATTATATTGCGGGATTATTAATAAATATAGCAAATACATGTGGTGATAGTGTTCCAGTGAATAAAGGAAGTAGTATATAATATAAGATCATGTGAAAGCACACTGACTTTAACAAAACAAGGTCTATAATAATAATATTGTTTCATTGATTAGGAATGGTGTTTTTTTAAAGGTAAAAACATTCAAACTATATTTTTTGGTAAATCGTGGTAATGCTTCTTCACTGAATATGGTTACAATAGTCTGGACTTTTGATAGTATTATTTTTGGTGACATATTTATTGAATGAAACATTCTGTTATTTATTCTATCCAAATAATGTTGAAAACATCTTTAGGTATAAGGACACCAAGTCATATTGAAATTTATGCTTAAAGATAATTTAAAGTGATCTAACTATTGCAAGACCATATTCTATTGATAATCTTACTGAATACATAGATGAATATTCTAGTAAATGAGGTTTTTGAGTAAAATAGATATGGGAATAGTTAAGGTAAAATCGAGTGATATGCTATGGTACACTGTGATTATCATAGGATAGTAATAATCACCAAGTTTTTGGTGTAGGATAGGGAAGAAAAAGTAGATCTTCAATCAAGACATCAAAGCCTAGAATTTTTATATAGATTTTTGATTTTTCCAGCGTTGATCAGTAGCCAGAGAAAGAGACTGAGCTGTAATTCTTATCCAAGTAAAGCACTTGAAGGGAACAGATAAATCATGGACTGTTTTACTATTCTTTTCTTTGATCAACTGGCATGCTGAGACTTCTAGTACCACAAGCTTCTAGATGGCTATTGAACTTTCTTCAGGTGATCTATCCTGGGACTATGCTAAAGTATCTTCATGATTGTTTTTATAATATAGATTACAAGGAGGGAGGAGCATGAGGCGTGAGTGAGCGTCACGCCGGCTAAGCGAGGCCGTGGCAGGTGTCGACTCTGATCCCGTTTTGGATGGCGTGCTGGGAGCTTGATGTGGCGGCCCTGCTCTGAGACAGTTTGTTTGCGGCTTACCGGAGGTCCCTGGCAGCGGGGAAGGCGGCCGCGTGACTGAGGATCCGAGACGGGTCGTTCCTCTGGTGGCAGCGGAGGATATACCCGTACGAAAGGTCCGGAGATAACAGTGAGAAACAGCGGTGCCGTACGAGGACCGGTGCGTAGGACCGGAGGAGATAGGGGCCGAGACGCTGCCCTGAAGCGATCCAGGTGGGACTGTGGTCCAATCGCTTGTGGTGCAGGAGACTCAGCAGGCTCAGCGGGGGGCTCCGTTTGGTTGCGGCCGGCACCGGTGAGAGCGGATGTCTGCGGCGGCTGAAGCGGGGTCAGCCAGGAGTATGCATGGAGGAGTCTGCTGTGCCAAAGTTTTAAAGGCAGCTGGTCCCTGAGAACGGGAGCAAACGGGCGAGCAGGAGCTGGAAACAGTGTGGCTACAGAGGTCCGTGACGGCAGGGCAACGGCCCACAGGACGGTAACAGTGGTCTCTTTTGGAACACGGGCACTCATGTTGCCCGGGATGTAACTGTCGGGTATATTTGTTGGAAAAGTTTTCCTTGCCTCATGTATGACTAATGCAGGAGAGGTAGTGTCTCTCTGAAGACTGGAAGCAAAACTTTTTGTTTTCTTTACTGATTGTCCACTCTCTCCCCTATTGACTCTCTCTCTGAGTGTGGTTGAATGTACGGAGTGAGGAAACTAATCAGACTGAACCTTACGATTCCCTATAAAGTTACCTTATGGAACTAAGCAACTAACAAAAGATCTTATTGATCGTCCACTTTCTTTCCTATTAACTTTCTTTTCTACAGTGGATGCCAAGCGGGTGGTTAGGGAGGTTGCAGGGGAATGTTTGTGGGGTATTCACACATAATTGAGAAAAAGTACACGTGTTAATATTGCTCGAACAGAGGTGGTGTACGAAATATTGATGGATGTGTTATATTGCTACTTTGTGACATATAGCTATATGTGAAGGGTGCGGGAACTTAAAGGGAAATAGTAGGTTGCAGGGTAGGTTAGATTAGGAGGTAGGAAAGAGGAAAAGAAAATGAAGAAGGCGGCTAAAAATAATAAAGGGGGGAGCCCAGTCAAGGAAGGGAAAGATCAGAAAGTGGTAGGAAAATTGGACAAGTTGTTTTATTCCCCGACCATGGCCAATAAGGGGCGCTTATCGCTCAAAGGGAGTAATGAGGAGGGTCATGAGGTGGCAGTGGGGGAGGTAGTGGAGGAGAGAGCATCACATGAGCCTCCTGAATGGTTAGGAGAGGTGCTGGCAGCCATTAAAAAATGTGATAGTTCAATAGCAGGGCTCGCGGTTCAGGTTGGAGGTATTGGTACGGAGATATCTATTGTCAGAAGTGACCTGAATAAGTTTAAAGAGAGGTTTGATGAAGCAGAACAACGCATCAGTAGGCTTGAGGATGAGATAAGGGGTATGAGGAGTGAAGTAAGTACAGTAGTTACAGAGAACGTACAGCTGAAAACTAGAGTTACGGAGATGGAAGATAGAAATAGAAGAAGTAATTTACGAATTGTTGGTATCCCAGAGGGAATGGAGGGGAAAAACACCGTGGATTTTGTTCAAAAATGGTTGATAGAGGTAATAGGGAAAGATAAGCTTTCTGATCTATTCTGTGTAGAAAGAGCTCATAGAGTTCCCGGTAAGGTTCCTCCCCCTGGTAGTCGTCCTAGGGCCATTATAGTGAAAATCCTTTGTTATGCGGATAAGGAAATAATTTTGAAGCGGGGAAGAGAGATTGAGGATTTAAAGTTTAATAACATGAAAGTAATGATATTTCCGGATTATGCTCTCGAAACGCAGAAAAAGAGAATGTCATTCATAGAGGTAAAAAAACGGTTGAGAGAGAACAAGATTAAATATATGTTAATGTTTCCCGCGAAGCTGAAAATTATACATGCAGACAGAAGTTGGTTCTTTGACACACCAGGGGAGGTAGTAAAATGGATGGAGGGAGAGGGGTTGAGATGAGATGCTATGTGTTTATTTGAATTTGGCCACGGTCTCGTTTTGTTAATGTGCTCCGGTTAAGAGGTAGTAGGGGTGAACCCCATACCAATATGGGGGGAGGGGGGACTTTGGGAGGGGGGGAGGGGAGGGCTGGGGGGGAGGGGGGATAGGGGGGGGGATAGTCTGCCCGGTTTCCTTTCATTGGTTTTGTTTTTCTTGATTTTCTTCTTTTATAAGGTGATACATTCTTTTTTCGCTCTAGATGATCATTGGATGAGATATAAGAACTGTAATGATAAGGGTTATTGCATGGAATATTAGGGGATTGTCGGATAGGGTCAAGAGGGTAGCAATGTTTAATTATTTGAAAGTATTTCTCCCGGCAATAGTGTGTCTGACTGAAACACATCTTATGGAGAAGGGCACTGGGGTTCTGAGTAAATTGTGGTGGGCACACCAGTACCATGCGGTTTATTCCAATTATGCCAGAGGGGTCTCGGTGTTGATACATCGTAAAATGGAATGGAATTTGCTGCATAAGAAAATCGACCCAGAGGGTCGCTATGTATTTCTCCATTGTAAGGTAGAAGGGGTTATTTGTATTCTGGCGTTTATTTATATCCCCCCCCCCGTATAAGCCAACAGTTTTAGAGGAGTTGTTTAAATATTGTAGGGCGAGGGAGGAGAGCCCAACGTTAGTGATGGGAGATTTCAATATGGTGCTAAACGAAAACCTTGACAGATTGCGGAAAGGGATATGGGTTGGGGAAAATGGGAATACGCCACTTTATGGGTTGCTTAGAGAATTTGGCTTGATGGATGTATGGAGAGGGAGGAACCCAGGAAAAGCAGAATTTACCTGCTGGAATAAGTCGGCGGGGACAATGTCTAGGATTGACTTGGCGGTCTGCAATGGCTTGATGGCACGGATAATACACAAAGTAGAGCATTTGAGTAGATGTATTTCTGATCATGCACCAATATTAGTGGAGTTTGGGATAGGGAGGGATGTGGCACGTAGGCAGATACGAATTAATGCGCACTGGTTGAGTTTAATTGAAAATAAAGAGGGAATAAATAAAGAATTTAAAGAGTTATGGGAAATAAATTGGGGGTCAGCATCGGAATTCACAGTATGGGAGACAATGAAATTACTTATTAAAGGGAAATATTTTGGAATTATATGCAAAATAAAAAAGGGTTTCACAGAGGAAGAGAAGAAGTTAAGGGATAGGGTTTGTAATATAGAGTTAGAGTTTAAAAGTAACCGCACAATAGAAGTAGAGGATAGGTTAAAAAGTGTACAAGGTGAGTTAGAGAGGTTTCTTTTGGAAAAGGCTAGAAACCAGTTGTCCTTTATGAAGGAGAGGAGATTTTTGGGTGCTGGTAAACCAAACAAGGGTTTAATGTCACTGATAAGGAATCAAATAGAGAACAGGGGTATTCCGGCCATTAGGAGTAGGGATGGGAAAGTTATTAATCAGCCATTGCAGATTGCCAAGGAGTTCAGAGACTATTTTAGTAGGTTGTATATGTCAGAAAACAAGCAAAATAGAGAAAACTTACGAGCTTTTTTGGCGGATATAGAGTTTCCACAGTTAAGGGACGATCTAAGGGAAGAGTTAGATGCACCGATAATGGTAGAAGAACTATATGAAGCCCTAGATGGAGTTAAGGGGGGCTCTGCTCCTGGGGGGGATGGGATCCCATACGAGATATATAAGGCTCACAGAGATGTGTTGGTACCAGGGCTTCATAGGGTTATCATAAAATCTCTTGAAGTTGGAGAGCTGCCGGTCTCTATGGGGGAAGCCGTCATAAGTTTAATACCCAAACCTGATAAGGATTTGTTGGAGCTGGAATCGTTTAGACCTATTTCCCTCCTCAACGCAGATGCAAAGATTTATGCAAAAGTATTGGCGTTGAGGTTGGGAAAAGTCATTGGATCCCTAATTCATGAGGATCAGACAGGTTTTGTCCCGGGTAGAATGTCCAGGTTTAATATAAGACGTTTATATGAGAATATACAGTCAGTTGCTGTGCCGGGGTCCCACTCCATCCTGTCGTTAGACGCAGTGAAGGCGTTCGATAGGGTGGAGTGGGACTACCTATGGGAGACGATGAGAAGATTTGGTATTGGGAACGAATACATAGATATGGTAAAATTATTATATAAAGACCCCAGAGCTGTGGTTAACGTTAATGGTGTGTTGTCGGAGCCTTTTAAGCTTAGCAGGGGAACTAGACAGGGGTGTCCCCTCTCCCCTCTGCTCTTCGCCCTTGTGATTGAACCCTTAGCTATTAAAGTTAGATCTGATTTATTTATAGAGGGATTTGGGGCGAGGGGCGGAGGGGATAGGATTTCGTTATACGCTGACGACCTGTTGCTGTACTTGAATGACCCTGTAGAGGCAGTCCCAAAAATTATAGCATTTATTGAGGAATTGGGTGGATATTCTGGTCTTTCAATTAATTGGAAAAAGTCAGTGCTAATGCCCTTAAATTATGATTTTGAGATGTGTTTTGATGAATTACATGTTCTAGGGAAGAGTGAAAGTTTTCGTTATTTAGGGATACAAGTATCCAGAGATATTAAACAGTTTAATGAATTAAATATAAAGAAAACTATAAATATCATCGAAAGAAAGATTACTGTCTGGCATAGATTACCGTTATCTAGAGCGGATAGGGTGGTCTTGTTGAAATCTGTGGTTCTCCCAAAGTTGTTATACCTGTTTGCGGTTGCCCCAATTTGGATAGAGGACAAAGATGTAAGGAGGATAAGAACGATGTTTAATGCGCTGATTTGGGGACGTAGAAGGGTACGGTTAAAGTTAGAGAAACTATGTCTTCCCTGGAGTAAGGGTGGTATAGGGGTCCCTGATATTAAAGGGTACTTTTTGGCATCGCAGGTCTATTGGCTTATTAGGGTGGATCAGAACCACCTCCTAAAATGTATAAGAGAGGATAAATGGAAGAAGTATAGAGATATCTTTCAGACGCTAGAGTCAGGTGTGTTAGAGGGAGAGTGGGTGCAGGGAATGATAATGATTAAAACGTTAGTTAAAACATGGAGGGAATTGAAAAAATGTCTGAAGTTGGGGGGGGTTCTTGATCTAGCGCCTATTTGGGGTAATTATAAGATTCCAGAGGTGATGAAAATAGGGACGATAAACTCACTACAAGGGGCAGGGATAGATACGGTTAGGGATGTTAGAAAGGGTAAGACAGGAGTGAAATCATGGGATGAGGTTAAATTGGAATTTGATTTGGAACAACGGAATTGGTTTGAGTATTATAGATTGAGAAACGCTTTAATGTCCACTGTGAGTAATAAGGGCAATGTTTTTTCAGGTACACATGTACTGATTGAGAAGTTAAGGTTAAATCAAATCAAAAAGAAGGAGCTTGGGACTGTATATGTGTACCTGAATAATGAAGGGGAAGAGGGGTTTAGATATAGGGAAAAATGGCATGAAGAGATAGGATCATTAGAAGAGGGGCAGTGGTTAGATATAATACGCAATATGAAGACAGTGTCAAAATCGGGAGATCACAGAATAATCCAATTTAATATTATTAACCGTGTATATTATACCCCTGCCTTTCTGTATAAAATAAAGAGGAGGGAGGATGATAAGTGCCCAAGGTGTAAAGATGTGGGAGCTGGTTTTTTGCACATGCTCTGGACCTGCGATGCCTTAAAGCAATTTTGGGAACAAGTATTATTACAAATTTCAAAGGAGATAAATTACGTTTTGGTACCGTCACCGGAGTTGGCAATATTGGGAGATACCACAGGAATAGATAGAGAAAGGAGGATAAAGAATAAGATTATTAGAAAGTTATTTTATGCAAGACTGTTAATAATTAGAAATTGGATGAAACCATATGTACCAACAATTAAAATGTGGTCTTCTTGCAGTGACAATTATGAGAAATGGCAGGAAATGGGCAGATTGGGAGGGAGTGGGTTTTAAAATAGGGGAAATGAATTAAAATGTGTATTGTAAATTATATCCGTTTTATGAATTGTAATGTTTTTTGGATATTGAATAATAAAAAAAAAAAAAAAAAAAAAAAAAAAAAAAAAGTATCTTCATGATTGACATTCTTTTGTTTGTTACATTTTATAACTATGTCAAGCCAACTACAGATGCCATGAAGCCGAGTGGGCAGAATGTGAGGAAAGCCGAATGTCTGCACAATCCTCTACCGCTAACAGCAAGTCTACAAGTGAGTTATAAGAGACTTTGTTCATTTCATTAAATCTCCTCCAGTGGTCATGATGGCAAAGGACAAAAGATGGCATATGTAAGTGATGGTTGCTGGACTATGCTTTTATCAAGTGTAAGTTATACAAGATTCTATCATCCTCAGCGAGTTGTTGGAAAAGATTGCTCCTAAAGTCTGAGAACAATGGACTTTGTGCTATAAGCTAAATCTTTATCTCCACAATCGGGATGAGAAATGACTGTGTTATGTTACAAGATGTCTGCTCCAGGTACTGATGACCCTTGTAAAGACTACAGAAGTCACAGATGAAATGAAACAAGGGGGGTCAAGAAGTGTTAACTCTTTATGTGTTTCTTCAGTAGCCTAGCAGGTGTCAGCCGACAGCTTCAATTCCAGAGAGACAAAGACCCAAGGATTATTTACCATGCAAAGGAAAAGAGATGGATTATTGTATGAGGGATAATATCAAGACATTCATTTTGTTGTTTACTTTTTCAGCGAAGGAATTATTTTTCAAAGGACTTTGCCAATCTTATTTTGATTAATTAACAACAAAGGATGTATAACCTAAAGACTTTGCTATACCAAGAAGAGTAAAGTCATCTGAACTACCAGGTTTCCATGGATCCAGATGAAGACAAGAAGATACATGCTTTAGACTAGGCCTAGCTAGAATTCTATCTTTTTATAAAATCAAATCACAGTTTCTCATAACATAATAATTTAAATGCTACAAATCTATTATGGGTAAATCAATAATTTCCATAGACTTGTTATTAAAGTGATAGACGTTGTCTGTGTGTTTATAAGAAGAATGAAGAAAGAAGATTCCGTGATCTCTAATGTATAAAAGGTATTGTTCATTGGAAAGTCTTGGTACTTTGAGGAGTCAATACAATGTATTTCATCCTCAAGAGGGGGAAATGTTAAATACGATGTGTTTTACAATGAACAATATCTTGGTATAATATAATGTAAGTCATATATACTACTGACCTCACCATAATAGCACAACACTATTCACTGTATAAAGTGATTGTAATACTGACAGTATAATATCACATTCTATACTGAGGAGACGTGTATGAGTTGGAAATAGATACATAAGCGTACACACCACTATTCACGATTCCATGCCGTATGTAGGGTGGTGATGCCAGTACACAGCACGATAACTATACATCCATAGCTGGAAGCAGGTTATGCGGACGCATAGAGAAAGAGTTCTATATTTGTTATGGTCATATATGTGCAGACACACACACTCAATTATAATAAACACAGCCACACATGACATTGACAGTGAGTCATGAACCTATATAAGATGGTAGTCACCAAGATGGAGGTTGGGTTGGATCAGGGCTGTACAGAAGGTATGAGCCCTATGTCACAAGAAGGATCCAGAGCCTTCAAGGAGAAGGTTGTGTCGTATGATGGAATCCATGATGTAAGCGTGAGGAATCCATGATGGAAGCGTGAAGAAAGGAGCGTCATCCGGGAGGCTTGAGTGAAGCAACAGCTGCCTGAAGCTCGTGACGTTTTGTAAGACAAACCCTTCACTTCAAAGGACTCTGATATGAACTATGGACACTAATGGCTGTAAGACGTTTCTCTGATATTCTTTTCTATTCAATTCTGTAACTTTCATTACTTTTAAAGAAGAAGCAATAAATCTCCATTTTATAAAGAAACCCTCTGATGTCATCCTACTGCGGCGAGCCATAGACCACAGGTGCCAACGCCATTTTCTACACAAGCGAGTTTCTTCTGGATTATTAATGTAGTTATGATGTGCTGAAAAATATCAGTGAGATAGAAAATTAGTTACAATATCTTCATGGCATGTGGTGGCCATGGAAGCATTCTTGTGACCACACAATAACAAGTGTATTCTCATGGCGGCCATCATGGAGAGGGGCGTCAGTCAGTCATGTCAGCAGATACACAAGCATCCAGGGCTCTGTACCTGTCATTGATCCCCGCAGGGCACACTGACAGTGACAGAGCATAGAGTATTCAGGAAGTGACTAGTGTCGGCCGACCACCAGCTCTCTGACTGCTTTGTACAGTAGGAGACGATTGAACATTATCCGCTGGATGGAAAAGGCCATTTCATTCACCATGCTTACTGGCTCGGCCACCTACCGCACACGCTGAACAACTGAGGGAGTGACCGTCATCTGAGAAATTCACAATAATTGGATAATTTGGTGTAGCTCCATGACAGAAAGTCATAGATTTTATATTAGAGGATGCTGAAGCGTGAGTGAGAGTGGTGTGTAAGCATTTGGTTGAGTGTGAGCAAAGGGGCCAATTGGGATTAATCAGGATAGATTAACCCTCTCTGTACAGTCACATACACCATCATGAAGGCTAAAAAACATTACACAACTAGGGCCCTAGAAAGAATGGAAATTGTGTATGTTTTGTATAAATATACATTTCTGATCTAGTATTGTCATTCATAGAAAATCTCTACATCAAGCAGAATGTGATGGGGAGTGGATGATATCAGCCGGCACACAGTATGGCTCAGCTCAAGATCCCAAGCCAGACTTTGGAGAGAATAGGGACATCAAAGCTTTTCTATCATCAATGAGATATTGGAGACTATATGATACTATATACATTAGCAAATAAGCCAAATATCCTTACAGCCGTTGACTCCGGCTCGGGAGAAACTCCAACAGGGGCGCATAGAGGTCGCTCCCCACTCCTCTCCTCCGTGCGCACCGCCCGGTGGTATTGGTCCCTCACACTTGACCAGCGGGTCTCCACTGCTCGGACTGACAAAAGAGAACAAAAAAGGACAAGGTTAACCAAAAAATATATTTTCTGAAAAGTTCTAAGGCTTATTCTGAATATCGTGCATCCTTCTAAAGATTTTCATTCATACATGATGTGACAATACGACATACCCATCCGCATCTGCTCCGCGTCCGTCACCTCTCCCCACTGTGGGACTACCAGAGCCGCTATTGTGTCCCACGTCTCTCGACGCAGAACGCGGTCGTGGTAGCCACGCACAGTCAAATCCCACAAATGGGGACGTGACCGCACCTGAAATATAAATATATCAACACATAAATCAAGACACATCTCCATCTGACTTCACCGCTCTGTGTGTCTAGATCTATTTGAGGAATAACAACACGAATAACATGTTTTCCATAAGGAAAATACATAGAGTGTTGTTGGGATTGGAACAGACGACCTGTGTCATCTAATGCACACAGCCTAATAACCACTGAGCCAAGACGCACAACACAAAGCAATGCTGGAACTCTTGGAAGAGACTTAGGAAAAGATCCTAACATTTGTCAGCAATTATTTCATTTAGTAATGGATTGTTGTCCTAACTGGCACTAATTTGGAGTCCACAAGACCAGATCAATGAGAGCTTCATTGAGACCTGATGACTAAGGAAATCTAAAGTCCTTGTAAAACGCATCAACACATGTGCAAACCAGTCAAGCTAAGAATGACACTACTGCGGTGGTTGTTCTGGGGGGTGTTGCCAACAGTAGTGTGGCCAAAATCATGGCCCAATGGCTCTGGTGACACACATTGCTATTTGGTCCGAAGTATTGGTCCAGATTGATGAAAAAAATAAATAAATGTCTGGGCCAAAGAATACAGAGAAGGTTATGTATTGTATTATCTAAAGATTCAATGAGGGACAGACACTAACAGTCCACAACGTGGAACCTAAAGCTACATGAAAAACGCATCCAAAACGCAACACTTTTAACAAAACATGAAATACGCATCAAAAACAAAACATTTATAAGGCAACATGAAAAACGCTGAAAATACGCTAATATATTAAATTTACACTATAACGCTACTATAACAACGTTATAGTACAACATTCATTCTTTCTATAATCAAATACAATAGTATATAAGGAAAACATAAGGCTACAATATGATGAGTCAGAAATCATGTTTGTAATTATTTGTAAGGGCCAATTCACACGCCGTCTCGCATAAGAAATCCGCTGATAATCCGCAATACACATATTAACCTCTTAAGGACATAGGACGTACCGGTACGTCCTATGTCCTCACTTGCACTTCAAAGCGGGGCCGCGCGGCGGCCCCGCTTTGAAGTGCCGCGATCCCGGGTGCCGCGAGTAGCCCGGGACCGCCGCTATTAGCGGGCACGGTCTGATCGCCGTGCCCGCTAATTAGCTAATCGGAGGCAGCTGTCAAAGTTGACAGCTGCCTCCGATTACCGGAGGCAACGTTTCCCTGGTGTCTAGTGGGGGAGATCGCTCCTCCGGGACCTTGTCCCGGAGGAGCGATCTCCAGTACTGATGCCGGCCGGGGACGCGTCCAAGATGGCGCCGTCCTCGGCTCGGCACTCGTTTACTTCCGGCTGCAGCAGCCGAAAGCAAACGAGTGCCGATCTCATGGATCTCTGCAGCATATCTATACTGCAGAGATCTCAATGAGAGATCCAAGTGTATATACTAGAAGTCCCCCAAGGGGGGGAATAACCCTAACCCCAGGGGGAATAACCCTAACCCCAGGGGGGGAATAACCCTAACCCCAGGGGGGCTTCTAGTATATGTGTAAAAAAAAAAAAAAAAAAAGTGTTGTTAATAGTAAAAAGCCCCCTCCCCTAATAAAAGTCTGAATCACCCCCCTTTTCCCAGGTTTTAAATAAAAGTAAACAAATAAATAAATAAATAAACATGTTTGGTATCGCCGCGTGCGTAATCGCCCGAACTATTAATTAATCACATTCCTGATCTCGTACGGTAAACGGCGTCAGCGCAAAAAAATCCCAAAGTGCAAAATTGCTCATTTTTGGTCGCATCAAATCCAGAAAAAATGTAATAAAAAGCGATCAAAAAGACGTATATGGGCAATCAAGGTACCGATAGAAAGATCACATCATGGCGCAAAAAATGACACCTCGCACAGCCCCATAGACCAAAGGATAAAAGCGCTATAAGCCCGGGAATGGAGCGATTTTAAGGAACGTATATTGGTTAACAACGGTTTGAATTTTTTACAGGCCATCAGATACAATATAAGTTATACATGTTATATATCGTTGTAATCGTAACGACCTGAGGAACATGCATAACAAGTCAGTTTTACCCCAGGGTGAATGGCGTAAAAACACATTTCCCCCAAATAAAAGAAATGCGTTTTTTTTTTTCAATTTCACCACACTTTGAATTTTTTTCTGGTTTCGCAGTGACTTTATGCAAAAATTCAGCCTGTAATTGCAAAGTACAATTAGTGACGCAAAAAATAAGGGGTCATGTGGGTTTCTAGGTGGAAAAATGCAAGTGCTATGGCCTTTTAAACACAAGGAGGAAAAACCGAAAACGTAAAAACGAAAATGGGCCATGTCCTTAAAGGGTTAATATTAATAATATTAATATGTGGATTAGCTGCGGATTAGCTGCGGGTTTCTTGTGCGAGACGCCCGTGTGAATTGACCCTAAGAATTTTATATTTTTTACATATATATATATATATAGGTAGATACAATAAAAATAAATAAATAAAATAAACACAAATCAAAAAATGATATAAAAAATTACCTCTGCGATCAGCCTGAGAACATCAATGTCCCTCTGCCAGGACCCACGTTGGCCACGACGGGCACCACCACGCTCCGCTCCTTGCCGTGACATAGCTCTGGACCGGGACATCCAAGGACGTGAGCCATTGAAGCCAATTAACTCGGCCCTTTCAAACTCAAGGGGTGTTACGTATTCAATTATTATAATCAGAATCCGCTTTGATCCGGGTGTATCCAGGGTTCCGTCTGTGACAAATTGGACATCCTACGGCCCGAGTTGGACCATTTCGGGCCCGAAATAATGGTCTGGTTCATTTTTTACGGACCCGTATATAATCAGGCCGTAGCCTCATACATAGTGTGCACTGTGCAGCCACATATCCTATACTTCCAAGCATACGCATGACCCGGAAAAAAACGGCCGATTATTTACAGCCCGCAATACAGCCGCACAGATACATGGTGTGAACATACCCTCATAGTGTAAGGCCGGCTGTACCCTTCTCCCCTGTGGTCGGTGTCCTGTTAGGTTGCTGCCGGGTCCCTTGGGATGGTGTAGTCACAGGTGATATAGTTACAGGTGATATAGTCACAGGTGATATAGTTACAGGTGATATAGTCACAGGTGATATAGTCACAGGTGATATAGTCACAGGTGATATAGTTACAGGTGATATAGTCACAGGTGATATAGTCACAGGTGATATAGTCACAGGTGATATAGTCACAGGTGATATAGTCACAGGTGATATAGTCACAGGTGATATAGTCACAGGTGATATAGTCACAGGTGATATAGTCACAGGTGATATAGTCACAGGTGATATAGTCACAGGTGATATAGTTACAGGTGATATAGTCACAGGTGATATAGTTACAGGTGATATAGTCACAGGTGATATAGTCACAGGTGATATAGTTACAGGTGATATAGTCACAGGTGATATAGTCACAGGTGATATAGTCACAGGTGATATAGTCACAGGTGATATAGTTACAGGTGATATAGTCACAGGTGATATAGTCACAGGTGATATAGTTACAGGTGATATAGTCACAGGTGATATAGTTACAGGTGGTCAGAGCGGTGTAGTAACCCTCCCAGATAGTCGGACCCCCCACCCACAGATAGGGGAGATGTCCCACGGTGTATATACTGTGCAGGTGGTGGTGAATAATCACAGACTCCATGGATAACGGTGACTTAGTTACTATCTGCAAATGTGCAACAGGTAATACAGATGAGCTCGGATATATATATATATACACTGATACATATCCAATAAATACTGAGAAGTAAAACCAGCAGATCTGTGTGATAAGTGCGGAGTAGGATGTAGTAGAGCTGATAAGGTTGTACTGAGGTAGTGTGGTAGAGAGGAGAGGGCCGTGAGAGTCTTAACCCAAGTAGTAATGTGCTCTGCTGGGATGTTGGAGTGTAGAGAAGAATACTTGTAGAAGAAGAAGAAACAACCTGTGCCTGTGTATTGACTTTAGTCTTCACATCACCTTTTACCCACTAGCTTTGGCTGAACCGTACTAATGGGTGACACAGGCCCCAGACCTTGTTACCTGGGATGCGCAGAGTGCTGAGGGTTTCCTGCTGTCACTCGCGCTGCGAGATGGAGTTTATAGACTTTTACAGTAACTTTGCTCCACCCCGATCAGTTCCTTTCTCTTTGGCTCTTTAGTGGATACTGTCCTGCACTGTGGGGACTCCTAGTCCTTGGCGTGGGTTGAGGTTGTCTGTTGGCTTGTCCTCTCCTTAGAGGTTTAACACTGCATCACACGGGGTATAGGCACTGAGAGAGAAGTTTGTAGTGGAGCACTGTCCTGCGTACTACCCATGCGGGGCACTGACTAAGACTACAACTCCTCTTCTTTACGGGAGGACCTGGCAGAGGGGCAGGGCCCAGGTAGGACCACTGTGGAGAGCAATCTGGTCTGCGTCCTTCTTCCACAGAATCCCGACTAAGACTCCTCCTTCACCCAAGGGACTAACTTCCAATCCAGCGTGTAAAGCGCACTGTGTTTGATTAAAAAGAGTGCCACAGAAGAAAAGACAGAAGAAGTGATAGGACAGAAGAAAGTGAAGATCCTACTGGTCCACAGATTCTGGTGCACACAAACACAATAACCCTTATAGACACTTCAGCCGTGCAGATTCTACACTTCAATACATAATAGAGCGACATCTAGTGGTCATCTCTTAATACTACTTTGGCTGCAATAAGACCACAAAAAGTACAGACTTTTGCGAAGGGAATAAACAATAGTAACACCCCTAGTGGAACACCACACAGACATCTACTGATGCATAAGTGTATATGGCTGTATAATGTGATTGCTGGAGATAATAATAATAATATATATATATATATATATATATTATACGCTAATATTACATAAGTGCGTACTGCTAGACAACGTACGCTTCCCCTGCTGTCCTATATGTACCAAGGCATACTTCCCCTGCTGTCCTATATGTACCCAGGCATGCTTCCCCTGCTGTCCTATATATACCCAGGCATGCTTCCCCTGCTGTCCTATATACACCCAGGCATGCTTCCCCTGCTGTCCTATATACACCCAGGCATGCTTCCCCTGCTGTCCTATATACACCCAGGCATGCTTCCCCTGCTGTCCTATATACACCCAGGCATGCTTCCCCTGCTGTCCTATATACACCCAGGCATGCTTCCCCTGCTGTCCTATATGTACCCAGACATGCTTCCCCTGCTGTCCTATATACACCCAGGCATGCTTCCCCCGCTGTCCTATATGTACCCAGGCATGCTTCCCCTGCTGTCCTATATACACCCAGGCATGCTTCCCCTGCTGTCCTATATGTACCCAGGCATGCTTCCCCTGCTGTCCTATATGTACCCAGGCATGCTTCCCCCGCTGTCCTATATGTACCCAGGCATGCTTCCCCTGCTGTCCTATATACACCCAGGCATGCTTCCCCTGCTGTCCTATATACACCCAGGCATGCTTCCCCTGCTGTCCTATATGTACCCGGGCATGCTTCCCCTGCTGTCCTATATACACCCAGGCATGCTTCCCCTGCTGTCCTATATGTACCCAGGCATGCTTCCCCCGCTGTCCTATATGTACCCAGGCATGCTTCCCCTGCTGTCCTATATGTACCCAGGCATGCTTTCCCTGCTGTCCTATATGTACCCAGGCATGCTTCCCCTGCTGTCCTATATACACCCAGGCATGCTTCCCCTGCTGTCCTATATGTACCCAGGCATGCTTCCCCTGCTGTCCTATATGTACCCAGGCATGCTTCCCCTGCTGTCCTATATACACCCAGGCACGCTTCTCCTGCTGTCCTATATACACCCAGGCATGCTTCCCCTGCTGTCCTATATGTACCCAGGCATGCTTCCCCTGCTGTCCTATATACACCCAGGCATGCTTCCCCTGCTGTCCTATATGTACCCAGACATGCTTCCCCTGCTGTCCTATATACACCCAGGCATGCTCCCCCTGCTGTCCTATATGTACCCAGGCATGCTTCCCCTGCTGTCCTATATACACCCAGGCATGCTTCCCCTGCTGTCCTATATGTACCCAGGCATCCTTCCCCTGCTGTCCTATATGTACCCAGACATGCTTCCCCTGCTGTCCTATATACACCCAGGCATGCTTCCCCTGCTGTCCTATATGTACCCAGGCACGCTTCCCCTGCTGTCCTATATGTACCCAGGCATGCCTCCCCTGCTGTCCTATATACACCCAGGCATGCTTCCCCTGCTGTCCTATATACACCCAGGCATGCTTCCCCTGCTGTCCTATATGTACCCAGGCATGCTTCCCCTGCTGTACTATATGTACCCAGGCATGCTTCCCCTGCTGTCCTATATGTACCCAGGCATCCTTCCCCTGCTGTCCTATATGTACCCAGACATGCTTCCCCTGCTGTCCTATATACACCCAGGCATGCTTCCCCCGCTGTCCTATATGTACCCAGGCATGCTTCCCCTGCTGTCCTATATACACCCAGGCATGCTTCCCCTGCTGTCCTATATGTACCCAGGCATGCTTCCCCTGCTGTCCTATATGTACCCAGGCATGCTTCCCCTGCTGTCCTATATGTACCCAGGCATGCTTCCCCTGCTGTCCTATATACACCCAGGCATGCTTCCCCTGCTGTCCTATATACACCCAGGCATGCTTCCCCTGCTGTCCTATATACACCCAGGCATGCTTCCCCTGCTGTCCTATATGTACCCAGGCATGCTTCCCCTGCTGTCCTATATACACCCAGGCATGCTTCCCCTGCTGTCCTATATGTACCCAGGCATGCTTCCCCTGCTGTCCTATATACACCCAGGCATGCTTCCCCTGCTGTCCTATATACACCCAGGCATGCTTCCCCTGCTGTCCTATATGTACCCAGGCATGCTTCCCCTGCTGTCCTATATGTACCCAGGCATGCTTCCCCTGCTGTCCTATATGTACCCAGGCATGCTTCCCCTGCTGTCCTATATGTACCCAGGCATGCTTCCCCTGCTGTCCTATATACACCCAGGCATGCTTCCCCTGCTGTCCTATATGTACCCAGGCATGCTTCCCCTGCTGTCCTATATGTACCCAGGCATGCTTCCCCTGCTGTCCTATATACACCCAGGCATGCTTCCCCTGCTGTCCTATATGTACCCAGGCATGCTTCCCCTGCTGTCCTATATACACCCAGGCATGCTTCCCCTGCTGTCCTATATGTACCCAGGCATGCTTCCCCTGCTGTCCTATATGTACCCAGGCATGCTTCCCCTGCTGTCCTATATGTACCCAGGCATGCTTCCCCTGCTGTCCTATATGTACCCAGGCATGCTTCCCCTGCTGTCCTATATGTACCCAGGCATGCTTCCCCTGCTGTCCTATATGTACCCAGGCATGCTTCCCCTGCTGTCCTATATACACCCAGGCATGCTTCCCCTGCTGTCCTATATGTACCCAGGCATGCTTCACCTGCTGTCCTATATACACCCAGGCATGCTTCCCCTGCTGTCCTATATGTACCCAGGCATGCTTCCCCTGCTGTCCTATATGTACCCAGGCATGCCTCCCCTGCTGTCCTATATACACCCAGGCATGCTTCCCCTGCTGTCCTATATACACCCAGGCATGCTTCCCCTGCTGTCCTATATACACCCAGGTATGCTTCCCCTGCTGTCCTATATACACCCAGGCATGCCTCCCCTGCTGTCCTATATGTACCCAGGCATGCTTCCCCTGCTGTCCTATATGTACCCAGGCATGCTTCCCCTGCTGTCCTATATGTACCCAGGCATGCTTCCCCTGCTGTCCTATATACACCCAGGCATTCTTCCCCTGCTGTCCTATATGTACCCAGGCATGCTTCCCCTGCTGTCCTATATGTACCCAGGCATGCTTCCCCTGCTGTCCTATATGTACCCAGGCATGCTTCCCCTGCTGTCCTATATACACCCAGGCATGCTTCCCCTGCTGTCCTATATGTACCCAGGCATGCTTCCCCTGCTGTCCTATATGTACCCAGGCATGCTTCCCCTGCTGTCCTATATACACCCAGGCACGCTTCCCCTGCTGTCCTATATACAGCCAGGCATGCTTCCCCTGCTGTCCTATATGTACCCAGGCATGCTTCCCCTGCTGTCCTATATGTACCCAGGCATGCTTCCCCTGCTGTCCTATATGTACCCAGGCATGCTTCCCCTGCTGTCCTATATGTACCCAGGCATGCTTCCCCTGCTGTCCTATATACACCCAGGCACGCTTCCCCTGCTGTCCTATATACAGCCAGTCATGCTTCCCCTGCTGTCCTATATGTACCCAGGCATGCTTCCCCTGCTGTCCTATATGTACCCAGGCATGCTTCCCCTGCTGTCCTATATGTACCCAGGCATGCTTCCCCTGCTGTCCTATATGTACCCAGGCATGCTTCCCCTGCTGTCCCATATGTACCCAGGCATGCTTCCCCTGCTGTCCTATATGTACCCGGGCATGCTTCCCCCGCTGTCCTATATGTACCCAGGCACGCTTCCCCTGCTGTCCTATATATACCCAGGCATGCTTCCCCTGCTGTCCTATATGTACCCAGGCATGCTTCCCCTGCTGTCCTATATGTACCCAGGCATGCTTCCCCTGCTGTCCTATATACACCCAGGCATGCTTCCCCTGCTGTCCTATATGTACCCAGGCATGCTTCCCCTGCTGTCCTATATACACCCAGGCATCCTTCCCCTGCTGTCCTATATGTACCCAGGCTTGCTTCCCCCGCTGTCCTATATGTACCCAGGCATGCTTCCCCTGCTGTCCTATGTACACCCAGGCATGCTTCCCCTGCTGTCCTATATGTACCCAGGCATGCTTCCCCTGCTGTCCTATGTACACCCAGGCATGCTTCCCCTGCTGTCCTATATACACCCAGGCATGCTTCCCCCGCTGTCCTATATGTACCCAGGCATGCTTCCCCTGCTGTCCTATATGTACCCAGGCATGCTTCCCCTGCTGTCCTATATGTACCCAGGCATGCTTCCCCTGCTGTCCTATATGTACCCGGGCATGCTTCCCCTGCTGTCCTATATGTACCCAGGCATGCTTCCCCTGCTGTCCTATATGTACCCAGGCATGCTTCCCCTGCTGTCCTATATATACCCAGGCATGCTTCCCCTGCTGTCCTATATGTACCCAGGCATGCTTCCCCTGCTGTCCTGTATGTACCCAGGCATGCTTCTCCTGCTGTCCTATATACACCCAGGCATGCTTCCCCCGCTGTCCTATATACACCCAGGCATGCTTCCCCTGCTGTCCTATATGTACCCAGGCATGCTTCCCCTGCTGTCCTATATGTACCCAGGCATGCTTCCCCTGCTGTCCTATGTGTACCCAGGCATGCTTCCCCTGCTGTCCTATATGTACACAGGCATGCTTCCCCTGCTGTCCTATATATACCCAGGCATGCTTCCCCTGCTGTCCTATATACACCCAGGCATGCTTCCCCTGCTGTCCTATATGTACCCAGGCATGCTTTCCCTGCTGTCCTATATACACCCAGGCATGCTTCCCCTGCTGTCCTATATGTACCCAGGCATGCTTCCCCTGCTGTCCTATATGTACCCAGGCATGCTTCCCCTGCTGTCCTATATATACCCAGGCATGCTTCCCCTGCTGTCCTATATGTACCCAGGCATGCTTCCCCTGCTGTCCTATATATACCCAGGCATGCTTCCCCTGCTGTCCTATATACACCCAGGCATGCTTCCCCTGCTGTCCTATATGTACCCAGGCATGCTTTCCCTGCTGTCCTATATACACCCAGGCATGCTTCCCCTGCTGTCCTATATGTACCCAGGCATGCTTCCCCTGCTGTCCTATATACACCCAGGCATGCTTCCCCTGCTGTCCTATATGTACCCAGGCATGCTTCCCCTGCTGTCCTATATACACCCAGGCATGCTTCCCCTGCTGTCCTATATACACCCAGGCATGCTTCCCCTGCTGTCCTATATGTACCCAGGCATGCCTCCCCTGCTGTCCTATATGTACCCAGGCATGCTTCCCCTGCTGTCCTATATGTACCCAGGCATGCTTCCCCTGCTGTCCTATATGTACCCAGGCATGCTTCCCCTGCTGTCCTATATACACCCAGGCATGCTTCCCCTGCTGTCCTATATGTACCCAGGCATGCTTCCCCTGCTGTCCTATATGTACCCAGGCATGCTTCCCCTGCTGTCCTATATGTACCCAGGCATGCTTCCCCTGCTGTCCTATATGTACCCAGGCATGCTTTCCCTGCTGTCCTATATGTACCCAGGCATGCTTCCCCTGCTGTCCTATATACACCCAGGCATGCTTCCCCTGCTGTCCTATATACACCCAGGCATGCTTCCCCTGCTGTCCTATATACACCCAGGCATGCTTCCCCTGCTGTCCTATATACACCCAGGCATGCTTCCCCTGCTATCCTATATGTACCCGGGCATGCTTCCCCTGCTGTC
This sequence comes from Dendropsophus ebraccatus, assembly GCA_027789725.1. Taxonomy (NCBI): domain Eukaryota; kingdom Metazoa; phylum Chordata; class Amphibia; order Anura; family Hylidae; genus Dendropsophus; species Dendropsophus ebraccatus. The sequence goes on from JAQFWZ010000022.1 coordinate 36,554,652, forward strand.
CTATATGTACCCAGGCATGCTTCCCCTGCTGTCCTATATGTACCCAGGCATGCTTCCCCTGCTGTCCTATATGTACCCAGGCATGCTTCCCCTGCTGTCCTATATATACCCAGGCACGCTTCCCCTGCTGTCCTATATACACCCAGGCATGCTTCCCCTGCTGTCCTATATACACCCAGGCATGCTTCCCCTGCTGTCCTATATGTACCCAGGCATGCTTCCCCTGCTGTCCTATATGTACCCAGGCATGCTTCCCCTGCTGTCCTATATGTACCCAGGCATGCTTTCCCTGCTGTCCTATATGTACCCAGGCATGCTTCCCCTGCTGTCCTATATACACCCAGGCATGCTTCCCCTGCTGTCCTATATACACCCAGGCATGCTTCCCCTGCTGTCCTATATTCACCCAGGCATGCTTCCCCTGCTGTCCTATATACACCCAGGCATGCTTCCCCTGCTATCCTATATGTACCCGGGCATGCTTCCCCTGCTGTCCTATATGTACCCAGGCATGCTTCCCCTGCTGTCCTATATGTACCCAGGCATGCTTCCCCTGCTGTCCTATATGTACCCAGGCATGCTTCCCCTGCTGTCCTATATATACCCAGGCATGCTTCCCCTGCTGTCCTATATACACCCAGGCATGCTTCCCCTGCTGTCCTATATACACCCAGGCATGCCTCCCCTGCTGTCCTATATACACCCAGGCATGCTTCCCCTGCTGTCCTATATGTACCCAGGCATGCTTCCCCTGCTGTCCTATATGTACCCAGGCATGCTTCCCCTGCTGTCCTATATATACCCAGGCATGCTTCCCCTGCTGTCCTATATGTACCCAGGCATGCTTCCCCTGCTGTCCTATATGTACCCAGGCATGCTTCCCCTGCTGTCCTATATGTACCCAGGCATGCTTCCTCTGCTGTCCTATATATACCCAGGCATGCTTCCCCTGCTGTCCTATATGTACCCAGACATGCCTCCCCTGCTGTCCTATATGTACCCAGGCATGCTTCCCCTGCTGTCCTATATGTACCCAGGCATGCTTCCCCTGCTGTCCTATATGTACCCAGGCATGCTTCCCCTGCTGTCCTATATGTACCCAGGCATGCTTCCCCTGCTGTCCTATATGTACCCAGGCATGCTTCCCCTGCTGTCCTATATACACCCAGGCATGCTTCCCCTGCTGTCCTATATGTACCCAGGCATGCTTCCCCCGCTGTCCTATATGTACCCAGGCATGCTTCCCCTGCTGTCCTATATGTACCCAGGCATGCTTTCCCTGCTGTCCTATATGTACCCAGGCATGCTTCCCCTGCTGTCCTATATGTACCCAGGCATGCTTCCCCTGCTGTCCTATATATACCCAGGCATGCTTCCCCTGCTGTCCTATATACACCCAGGCATGCTTCCCCTGCTGTCCTATATACACCCAGGCATGCCTCCCCTGCTGTCCTATATACACCCAGGCATGCTTCCCCTTCTGTCCTATATGTACCCAGGCATGCTTCCCCTGCTGTCCTATATGTACCCAGGCATGCTTCCCCTGCTGTCCTATATATACTCAGGCATGCTTCCCCTGCTGTCCTATATGTACCCAGGCATGCTTCCCCTGCTGTCCTATATGTACCCAGGCATGCTTCCCCTGCTGTCCTATATGTACCCAGGCATGCTTCCCCTGCTGTCCTATATGTACCCAGGCATGCTTCCCCTGCTGTCCTATATACACCCAGGCATGCTTCCCCTGCTGTCCTATATGTACCCAGGCATGCCTCCCCTGCTGTCCTATATGTACCCAGGCATGCTTCCCCCGCTGTCCTATATGTACCCAGGCATGCTTCCCCTGCTGTCCTATATATACCCAGGCATGCTTCCCCTGCTGTCCTATATGTACCCAGGCATGCTTCCCCTGCTGTCCTATATGTACCCAGGCATGCTTCCCCTGCTGTCCTATATGTACCCAGGCATGCTTCCCCCGCTGTCCTATATGTACCCAGGCATGCTTCCCCTGCTGTCCTATATGTACCCAGGCATGCTTCCCCCGCTGTCCTATATGTACCCAGGCATGCTTCCCCTGCTGTCCTATATGTACCCAGGCATGCTTCTCCTGCTGTCCTATATACACCAAGGCATGCTTCCCCTGCTGTCCTATATGTACCCAGGCATGCTTCCCCTGCTGTCCTATATGTACCCAGGCATGCTTCCCCTGCTGTCCTATATACACCCAGGCATGCTTCCCCTGCTGTCCTATATGTACCCAGGCATGCTTCCCCTGCTGTCCTATATGTACCCAGGCATGCTTCCCCTGCTGTCCTATATACACCCAGGCATGCTTCCCCTGCTGTCCTATATGTACCCAGGCATGCTTCCCCTGCTGTCCTATATACACCCAGGCATGCTTCCCCTGCTGTCCTATATGTACCCAGGCATGCTTCCCCTGCTGTCCTATATGTACCCAGGCATGCTTCCCCTGCTGTCCTATATACACCCAGGCACGCTTCCCCTGCTGTCCTATATATACCCAGGCACGCTTCCCCTGCTGTCCTATATGTACCCAGGCACGCTTCCCCTGCTGTCCTATGTACACCCAGGCATGCTTCCCCTGCTGTCCTATGTACACCCAGGCATGCTTCCCCTGCTGTCCTATATACACCCAGGCATGCTTCCCCTGCTGTCCTATATGTACCCAGGCATGCTTCCCCTGCTGTCCTATATACACCCAGGCATGCTTCCCCTGCTGTCCTATATGTACCCAGGCATCCTTCCCCTGCTGTCCTATATGTACCCGGGCATGCTTCCCCTGCTGTCCTATATACACCCAGGCATGCTTCCCCTGCTGTCCTATGTACACCCAGGCATGCTTCCCCTGCTGTCCTATATATACCCAGGCATGCTTCCCCTGCTGTCCTATATGTACCCAGGCATGCTTCCCCTGCTGTCCTATATACACCCAGGCATGCTTCCCCTGCTGTCCTATATACACCCAGGCATGCTTCCCCTGCTGTCCTATATGTACCCAGGCATGCTTCCCCTGCTTTCCTATATGTACCCAGGCATGCTTCCCCTGCTGTCCTATATACACCCAGGCATGCCTCCCCTGCTGTCCTATATACACCCAGGCATGCTTCCCCTGCTGTCCTATATACACCCAGGCATGCTTCCCCTGCTGTCCTATATGTACCCAGGCATGCTTCCCCTGCTGTCCTATATGTACCCGGGCATGCTTCCCCTGCTGTCCTATATGTACCCAGGCATGCTTCCCCTGCTGTCCTATATGTACCCAGGCATGCTTCCCCTGCTGTCCTATATACACCCAGGCATGCTTCCCCTGCTGTCCTATATGTACCCAGGCATCCTTCCCCTGCTGTCCTATATGTACCCAGGCATGCTTCCCCTGCTGTCCTATATACACCCAGGCATGCTTCCCCCGCTGTCCTATATGTACCCAGGCATGCTTCCCCCGCTGTCCTATATACACCCAGGCATGCTTCCCCTGCTGTCCTATATACACCCAGGCATGCTTCCCCTGCTGTCCTATATACACCCAGGCATGCTTCTCCTGCTGTCCTATATGTACCCAGGCATGCTTCCCCTGCTGTCCTATATACACCCAGGCATGCTTCCCCTGCTGTCCTATATGTACCCAGGCATGCTTCCCCTGCTGTCCTATATACACCCAGGCATGCTTCCCCTGCTGTCCTATATGTACCCAGGCATGCTTCCCCTGCTGTCCTATATGTACCCAGGCATGCTTCCCCTGCTGTCCTATATACACCCAGGCATGCTTCCCCTGCTGTCCTATATGTACCCAGGCATGCTTCCCCTGCTGTCCTATATGTACCCAGGCATGCCTCCCCTGCTGTCCTATATGTACCCGGGCATGCTTCCCCTGCTGTCCTATATGTACCCAGGTATGCTTCCCCTGCTGTCCTATATACACCCAGGCATGCTTCCCCTGCTGTCCTATATGTACCCAGGCATGCTTCCCCTGCTGTCCTATATACACCCAGGCATGCTTCCCCTGCTGTCCTATATGTACCCAGGCATGCTTCCCCTGCTGTCCTATATGTACCCAGGCATGCTTCCCCTGCTGTCCTATATACACCCAGGCATGCTTCCCCTGCTGTCCTATATACACCCAGGCATGCTTCCCCTGCTGTCCTATATGTACCCAGGCATGCTTCCCCTGCTGTCCTATATGTACCCAGGCATGCTTCCCCTGCTGTCCTATATGTACCCAGACATGCTTCCCCTGCTGTCCTATATGTACCCAGGCATGCTTCCCCTGCTGTCCTATATGTACCCAGGCATGCTTCCCCTGCTGTCCTATATGTACCCAGGCATGCTTCCCCTGCTGTCCTATATGTACCCAGGCATGCTTCCCCTGCTGTCCTATATGTACCCAGGCATGCTTTCCCTGCTGTCCTATATGTACCCAGGCATGCTTCCCCCGCTGTCCTATATGTACCCAGGCATGCTTCCCCTTCTGTCCTATATGTACCCAGGCATGCTTCCCCCGCTGTCCTATATGTACCCAGGCATGCTTCCCCTGCTGTCCTATATGTACCCAGGCATGCTTCCCCTGCTGTCCTATATGTACCCAGGCATGCTTCCCCTGCTGTCCTATATGTACCCAGGCATGCTTCCCCTGCTGTCCTATATACACCCAGGCATGCTTCCCCTGCTCTCCTATATGTACCCGGGCATGCTTCCCCTGCTGTCCTATATACACCCAGGCATGCCTCCCCTGCTGTCCTATATGTACCCAGGCATGCTTCCCCTGCTGTCCTATATGTACCCAGGCATGCTTCCCCTGCTATCCTATATGTACCCAGGCATGCTTCCCCTGCTGTCCTATATGTACCCAGGCATGCCTCCCCTGCTGTCCTATATGTACCCAGGCATGCTTCCCCTGCTGTCCTATATGTACCCAGGCATGCTTCCCCTGCTGTCCTATATGTACCCAGGCATGCTTCCCCTGCTGTCCTATATACACCCAGGCATGCTTCCCCTGCTGTCCTATATACACCCAGGCATGCTTCCCCTGCTGTCCTATATGTACCCAGGCATGCTTCCCCTGCTGTCCTATATACACCCAGGCATGCTTCCCCTGCTGTCCTATATGTACCCAGGCATGCTTCCCCTGCTGTCCTATATGTACCCAGGCATGCTTCCCCTGCTGTCCTATATACACCCAGGCATGCTTCCCCTGCTCTCCTATATGTACCCAGGCATGCTTCCCCTGCTGTCCTATATACACCCAGGCATGCTTCCCCTGCTCTCCTATATGTACCCAGGCATGCTTCCCCTGCTGTCCTATATACACCCAGGCATGCTTCCCCTGCTGTCCTATATGTACCCAGGCATGCTTCCCCTGCTGTCCTATATGTACCCGGGCATGCTTCCCCTGCTGTCCTATATGTACCCAGGCATGCTTTCCCTGCTGTCCTATATGTACCCAGGCATGCTTCCCCTGCTGTCCTATATACACCCAGGCATGCTTCCCCTGCTGTCCTATATGTACCCAGGCATGCTTCCCCTGCTGTCCTATATACACCCAGGCATGCTTCCCCTGCTGTCCTATATGTACCCAGGCATGCTTCCCCTGCTGTCCTATATACACCCAGGCACGCTTCCCCCGCTGTCCTATATGTACCCAGGCACGCTTCCCCCGCTGTCCTATATGTACCCAGGCATGCTTCCCCTGCTGTCCTATATGTACCCAGGCATGCTTCCCCTGCTGTCCTATATGTACCCAGGCATGCTTCCCCCGCTGTCCTATATGTACCCAGGCATGCTTCCCCTGCTGTCCTATATACACCCAGGCACGCTTCCCCCGCTGTCCTATATACACCCAGATATGCTTCCCCTGCTGTCCCATATGCATTTAGAGGTGTCGCATCATTTCCTGAGGTGTCCTTGTGCATTTCTTGACTTCTTAGTGGTTGAATATTGATTTTAACCCCAGAAGAAGCTAATGTAGTGAAATGTCTGTGGGGTTGTGGAGCTGAGACCCTCCATTGCGTCCTGGTGCCTTACTGTCAGCCCCCCTGTCCGTGTGATGCTTTCGCCCCCAGCAACCAATCAGATTCCAGAGTCTGTGAGTAATGAAAAGTGAGATGTGATTCCCTTACATCCCATTGGCATCACAACATACGGGGAATATTTAATGAAAATAATAACCAATAAATTGTCCTCCCCTCCTCCATGAGGTATAAATAGGCTCCGCCTCCCCTGGACTTAGTTGTCCGTTATCCCCTGGGGTCTTTGTCCCTCCTCCGTTATTTCCTTTTCTTAGGTTGATTACTTGTGATGCCGCTGGCGCCGGTCCCCAGGTTGTATCTTTTTTCATTGCTTCTTATCTTTAGAAGTTAGTTTTTCCTACCTGAGTGTTTGGAACACTCTCTGCATTTCACCACCGGGGTCACTTCCGGTCGCGCTGTGGAATACATGGGCGCGGAGTGGCTCTCAGCACTGCGGCGTCAGCGTGACGTCACTTCCGGGGCGGAGTTCAGGCGGACGCGCTCTCTGCACGCCGGATGATCAGAGATAAGAAGGGGGTAAGTTGTATCTACCTCTCGCTCTGGCTGAATTACCTGCGAGGGCGCATGCGGATCTGGGGATAGTAGAGGAAGCTTTATAGCCTCTTCCTTTGTGTCCTGCTGCCACCTAGTGTCTGTCTTTATATATTACTCTACCCAGGCTGAATAAGCAAGTGGCTTATTATGTATGTTTGGTATAAGAGGATTTCAGATGTCTGACATGGAAACCAGTCCTGCTGCCGGCAAAAGACCTCCTAAAAGAAAGCACTTCACATGTGCCGACTGCGACTTAGCGGACGGATATGAATACCGTAGGAGCATCATCTTACTCAGATAAGAGGCATCCTTGTTTTCTTATATATAGAAGGACCTCGGTTTTTCCAGTACGCTGTCCTTCATGTCGACCCAAACCTAACAAAGAGCCTGATGTGCAGGATGTACTTGTATGGGTAAAAGATTATGTAGAAAAGACTTTAGCGGCTAGCCAGACTCGCCACCCGTGTCCTGAGAAAAAGACCAGAGTATTTCTCCTTCTACTTCCCAGCCTGGGAGGATATTACTTTCTGGCTGTAGGATTAAGGTCTTTTTTCATTAGAGATATATATATATTTTTTATATTTCACCTTAGGGGTCTGAAATTACTGTGATTGATGAAGCGAAATCCTCCTCCTCCTCTTCTGAATCCTCTTCTACTTCTGAAGATGAGAAGGAATCATTCCTCTAAAACGCCTAGGGCTTTTTCTGTGGGTAAGACTTCATTGTCTATGTTACAGGCGGAATGGAAGGAACCGGGAAAGGCTCCGGGTTTGAGCAAGAGGTTTAAGACCTTCTATGTTCTCAAGGAAGAACAATGTAAGGACTGGATTGAGCCTCCAAAGGTGGACCTGGCCATAGCCAAACTGTCGAAATGTACTGTGCTGCCTGCGGAGGACGGATCCAATCTGAAGGATCCGATGGATAGAAGGGTGGAGGTAGCCCTCAAGAGATCATATACGGCAGCGGCAGCCCAAGGGGCAGTCTCCATTTCTTCTTTGAGGTTTCTAGAAGCCTAAGAAGATGGCTGGCCAAGGTCCAGGAAAATTTGGAAGGTAGAGCTAGCAGGGACAAGGTCCTTCGCTCCTTAAAAAAGGTCATTATGGCCATTGACTTCCTCTGCGATGATGCATCTCAGGGAACCAGGTTAGCGTAAAAAAACTAGTACGCTCTCGACCGCTGCCGAAGGGCGCTATGGTTAAAACCCTGGGTTGGAGATGCTAACTCCAAAATTCAGCTCTGTAATATGGAGTTCCAGCCAGGTAGGCTGTTTGGCTCTGAGCTGGATAAATTAATGGAGGAATTGTCTGACAAGGAGGGGAAGTCCCTACCATTGTCCTATAAGAGCGGTGATTCCTTTCGCAGAGCAAAATCTCCTCAGCGAGGCAAAGGGAGATACCAGTACAGAGGTCGAGGAAGAAACTATTCCAGAAGAGGTTCCGGGAAGCAGCAGAATAAGGACACCAACAAGGAACCAGACTTCTGACGCAGAAGCTGTCCAGTGGGAACACGTCTGAGTTTGTTTCTCCCTGCCTGGGAAGAATTAAGAAAAGATCACTGGGTGTTAAATATTATTCAAAATGGTTATGTCCTTCATTTATCATCTCTTCCTCCTCCAAGATTTCTTCTGTCAAGAAATCTTAAGCCAGAAAGACACTTAGTCCTAGAGACAGAAATTCTTTACCTCCTTTCCATTGAGGCTCTAGAGAATGTTCCTCTATCCGAGATTGGTCAGGGAGTTTACTCCCCAGTGTTACTAGTGCTGAAGCCATCCGGAAATTGGAGGCTTATTATAGATTTGCGATATCTCAACAGGTGCATCGTAAAGAAGACGTTCCACATGGAGAACATAAGATCGGTAAAATCTATCCTCCAGGAGGGAGATTTTATGGTCACCATAGATCTACAGGATGCATATCTTCATGTACCGATTCTGAAGGCTCACAGGAGAGCCTTCGCCATCCAAATCCAGGGGAAGGTAAGACACTTACAATTCAAAGTCCTTCCATCCGGAATACCTCCGCACCCTTTGTTTTCACATAGGTAGTGTCACCATGATGGTTCGCTTCCGTCTACAGGGGATAAAGTTATCCCTTACCTGGACGATTGGTTGATTATGACTCAGACTCAGGATCTTCTGAGAGTCCAGGACATACTTCAACAATTAGGTTGGCTCATCAACATAGAGAAATCGGACCTAGTTCCATCCAGAACACATATATAAAGTCTGTAGAACTCCACCATACAAGACACTACCCGTACTGTTCTAATGTATGGGGGATAAGTATAAGGTTAAGAACTTCGGGTTCTAGTAGCAAGCTAAATACCAATAGAAAAACAACTGAACCTCTAACATATTACAACATATAGATTTTATTGTTAAAATTGCAATATAATGACAAAATAATAGATAAATACACAATGAACCATGGCTGACAAAAATGTTAAAAACGTCAAACATACAATGAGGGGGCTGCTGCCGATGGGTACAAGTAAATAAATAAATAGATGGTAGGCAAAAGTGCTAGATACAGTACAAGGAGAGCTATGAGTAGATGATTTGTATTAAACAAGCCAAGAGGGTGCTATAAACGATTCATAGATCTCAACTGGTAAAAAAACTACTAACGTATCCTACCATAGATAATAGAAGTCAAAGTGTCCACCGGCGGCCCCCACCCATCTACTCATAGCTCTCCTTGTACTGTATCTAGCACTTTTGCCTACCATCTATTTATTTTATTTATTTACTTGTACCCATCGGCAGCAGCCCCCTCATTGTATGTTTGACGTTTTTAACATTTTTGTCAGCCATGGTTCATTGTGTATTTATCTATTATTTTGTCATTATATTGCAATTTTAACAATAAAATCTATATGTTGTAATATGTTAGAGGTTCAGTTGTTTTTCTATTGGTATCTAGTTCCATCCAGGACCAAGATCTTTTTGTGGTTCCTCATAGATTCAACCCAGATGAGATTATTTCTCTCAACTCCAAGAGTGACACGCATCCAGGCGGGAGCTCAATTCCTAATTCCTCCTCGTCAGGTATCCATAAGAACATTAATGCGCTTTCTGGGGCTCCTTGCCTCGGCTGCGGACGCGGTGCCATGGGCGCTATGGCACATGAGATTTCTTCAGAGAGGGATACTATCAATATGGAACCGGAGACTAGAAGACCTGGAGGCGATGCATGTTCTATCTACTCAGACAAGACATTCCCTAATGTGGTGGAGACAAGTCAAACATGGAGTTTCAATTTCAGAACCACACTGGATAACCATCACGACAGATGCTTCAGGAACAGGTTGGGGGCTCATCTGTCAGACAGCACAATCTCGGGTTCTTGGAGCCAACAAGAATCCGCTCTGCCCTCCAACGTGAGGGAGCTCAGAGCGATTTACCCAGCTCTTCTTCATTTTTCTCCACTTATTTTACAGAGAGCAGTCAGAATCCGGACGGACGACATGGCCTGCGTGGCGTACCTAAACAGGGAGGTACCAGATCCCCTTCTCTCCTCAGGGAAGTAGAGAAGATTTTCTGTTGGACAGAAGCCAAAATAACCCAACTCTCTGCAATTCATATCAGGGGTGTCCACAATACATTGGCGGATCCGGCGAGTCGAGGCCTGACATTTCCGGGAGAATGGTCTCTCTCAAGGAGAGTGTTCATTCAGTTAACCCAGAGGTGGGGGCTTCCTCAGAGAGACCTCATGGCATCAGCAAGCAATGCCAAACTGAGGAGTTTCTGTTCCCTTTACAGGGCAGACAATCCTACGGTATTGGACTCAATGACAATACCATGGACATACCAGCTGGCGTATATCTTTCCTCCCATAGCCATGATTCCCAGAGTTTGATGAAGATCAGTCTAGATCAGTCGTCAGTAATAATAATAACTCCCTTCTGGCCGAAGGGGTCATGGTTCACCCTGCCCATGAATATGAGCAGAGGGGAATTTTGGAGATTACCTCTGCATCCGGATCTAATATTCCAGGGTCAACATCTGTGCAGGGATCTACCCAGCCTCCGCCTGACAGCCTGGAGGTTGAGGGGTCCGTAATAAACTCTGTTTTTTTCTGAGAAGGTATAGTATACTCTTTCTCACGCTCGTAGCAGCACTACGAATAGATCATACGCACGCATTTGGAAGATTTTTCACGACTGGTGTGCAAGCAGGAGTATTGATGGACTTAAACCTTCTACTCCACAGCTATTGGAGTTTTTACAGGAAGGTTTCAATAAAGGGTTAAAACCTAGTTCCATCAAGGTGCAGATAGCAGCCCTCTCTGCACACCTAAACGTACGTCTTCTTCAGATCTTGGAGGTAAGATATTTTGTAAAAGCTAGATTAGGCCTAACCTGGTAAAGCAGGTAGACCCATGGGACTTATCCTTTGTGTTGAGACGCATGTGTCTTCCTCCCTTTAAGCCTTGGGAGGAAGTAGACTTCAAGTTAACATTGAAAGTTTCTCTTTTAGTAGCCATTACCTCTGCTAAGAGAGTTGGAGAACTTCAAGCCCTTGGCTCCGCACCTCCATACATGATTTTTTCCCAAGACAAAGTTATCCTTGGGTTCCTTCCAGGATTCCTGCCTATGGTGGCTTCATTTGCCAACATCAACCAGCCAATAGTATTGCCTGTATTTTCTCCTACTGGATCATCTAAAGAAGACTTGGATCTTTCTTTATTAGACGTATCCAGAGCTATCAAGATCTATCTACATAGAGTAGGTGATTTTCGTAAAGACGAGAATTTCTTTATCCCTTTCGCAGGAAAGAACAAGGGGAGAAAGGCTTCAAAACCTTCAATATCCAGATGGATCTGTGACTCCATTGCCTTATGTTACTCCTCTGCTGATCTGGATCCACCAGAATTTACCAGGGCTCACTCTACTAGAGCTGTGGCCTCCACTTGGGCAGAGCGTGCCGCTGTGCCACTTGAGGACATATGCCAGGCAGCTACCTGGTCGTCTTTGACTACCTTTGTGAGATATTTCAGGCTGGATACTTCTTTCTTGTCAGGAACAACCTTTGCAAGATCTGTTCTTAATGCGGACGTAATAAATAACCCGCCCATTGGGGATAATGCTTGCTAATTCCCCATATGTTGTGATGCCAATGGGACGTAAGGGAAGCTAAAATTATTATGTTAATTTGTTTTCCCTGAGACCCATTGGCAGCACAAGACTCCCTCCCTGTGTTTTATGTTTCTTTATAATTAGACTGAGGTCTAGGGGGAGGTGGAGCCTATTTATACCTCATGGAGGAGGGGATTAAAATTTGTTATTATTTTCATTAAATATTCCTTTGTCCCAGGGGCTCGCAGGGGCGGATTTACCCCATATGTTGTGATGCCAATGGGTCTCAGGGAAAACAAATGAACCCTTAGGGGACACAGCCAGTTTTCATTTTTGCTCTTTCGTTTTCCCCTCCTCGTGTATATAAGGCCATAGCGCCTGCATTTTTCCACCTAGAGACCCAAATGAGCCCTTATTTTTTGCGCAACTAATTGTACTTTGCTATGGCAGATGTAATTTTTGCCTAAAATGTGCCGGGAAACCTGAAAAAAAATTATATGTGTGGTGAAATTGAAAAAAAAAATGTTTTTTTTTTTTATTTGGGGGGGGGGGGGTTGTTTTTACTCCGTTCGCCCTGGGGTAAAACTGACTTGTTATATATGTTCCTTAAGTTGTTACGATTACAGTGATATGTAACATGTATAACTTTCATTTGATTTGATGCCTTGTAAAAAATTTAAACCTTTTAAAGAAAATATATGTTCCTTACAATCGCTCCATTCCCCGGCTTATAACGCTTTTATCCTTTGGTCTATGGGGCTGTGTCAGGTGTCAGTTTTTGCGCCATGATATGATCTTTCTATTGGTACCTTGATTGCACATATACGACTTTTTGATCGCTTTTTATTACAATTATTCAAGCGCAATTTTGCACTTTGGGATTTTTTTGCGCTGACGCCATTTACCGTGTGAGATCAGGAATGTGATAAATTAATAGTTCGGGCGATTACGCACGCGGCGATAGCAAACATGTTTATTTATTTATTTACTTTTATTTATAAAATGGGGAAAGGGGGGTGATTCAGACTTTTATTAGGGGAGGGGATTTTGTGTTATTAAAAACACATTTTTCTTTTACTTTACACATATACTAGAAGCCCCCCTGAGGTTAGGGTTATTCCCCCCCTGGGGTTAGGGTTATTCCCCCCCTGGGGTTAGGGTTATTCCCCCCCTGGGGTTAGGGTTATTCCCCCCCTGGGGTTAGGGTTATTTCCCCCTGAGGTTAGGGTTATTCCCCCCCCTGGGGCTAGGGTTATTCCCCCCCTGGGGTTAGGGTTATTCCCCCTCCTGGGGTTAGGGTTATTCCCCCCCCTGGGGTTAGGGTTATTCCCCCTCCTGGGGTTAGGGTTATTCCCCCCTGAGGTTAGGGTTATTCCCCCCCCTGGGGCTAGGGTTATTCCCCCCCTGGGGTTAGGGTTATTCCCCCCCTGGGGTTGAGGTTATTCCCCCCTGGGGTTAGGGTTATTCCCCCCCTGGGGCTAGGGTTATTCCCCCCCTGGGGTTAGGGTTATTCCCCCCCTGGGGTTAGGGTTATTCCCCCCCTGGGGTTAGGGTTATTCCCCCCCTGGGGTTAGGGTTATTCCCCCCTGAGGTTAGGGTTATTCCCCCCCCTGGGGCTAGGGTTATTCCCCCCCTGGGGTTAGGGTTATTCCCCCCCTGGGGTTGAGGTTATTCCCCCCTGGGGTTAGGGTTATTCCCCCCCTGGGGCTAGGGTTATTCCCCCCCTGGGGTTAGGGTTATTCCCCCCCTGGGGTTAGGGTTATTCCCCCCCTGGGGTTAGGGTTATTCCCCCCCTGGGGTTAGGGTTATTCCCCCCCTGGGGTTAGGGTTATTCCCCCCCTGGGGTTAGGGTTATTCCCCCTCTGGGGTTAGGGTTATTCCCCCTGGGGTTAGGGTTATTCCCCCTCTGGGGTTAGGGTTATTCCCCCCCTGGGGTTAGGGTTATTCCCCCCCTGGGGTTAGGGTTATTCCCCCTCTGGGGTTAGGGTTATTCCCCCTCTGGGGTTAGGGTTATTCCCCCTCTGGGGTTAGGGTTATTCCCCCTCTGGGGTTAGGGTTATTCCCCCCCTGGGGTTAGGGTTATTCCCCCCTGGGGTTAGGGTTATTCCCCCCCTGGGGTTAGGGTTATTCCCCCCCTGGGGTTAGGGTTATTCCCCCTCTGGGGTTAGGGTTATTCCCCCCTGGGGTTAGGGTTATTCCCCCTCTGGGGTTAGGGTTATTCCCCCCCTGGGGTTAGGGTTATTCCCCCCCTGGGGTTAGGGTTATTCCCCCCCTGGGGTTAGGGTTATTCCTTGCAGTATAGTTATACTGCATGAATCCATGAGATCGGTGTTCCCGAGCCGGGATCATCGCCATTACGGTGCAGACCCCGGCCCGGGATGGATGCAGGGATTGCCCCACTAGACCACCAGGGATGGAGATGAGCAAGTATTTAGAAGCAGCTGTCAACTTTGTACTTAATTAGCGGGCACGGCTATCGGACCGTGCCCGCTAATAGCCGTGATCCTGGGCTACATGAGGCAACCGCCACGCGACCCCCCTATGAACTCCCATAGCGGCTCCAGGACGTTCAGTAACGTCCTGGTGCAGCTATGGGTTAACATATTAATTTTAGCTTGGTTGCCGGGGGCAACTAAGACATTTCTATTTAAAACCAGTTTGATAAATCTCCCCCTATGTGTATATCGCCCCTCATGTTACTGCCTATCGCTTGTATTAACCATTTGAGCCCTGTCACATGGTTTGAGCACTTGCGCTGTAACTGTATATATACTTATTGACTTTTATTCCATGTATAAGGGGGAAGATTGTATGATGGTGACATCACTATACTAGATATACTCATCTGGGGGGTCCTGGGAGCCCATGTGTGTGGTCATAAGTGTCCGTTCTGTAACCAATTCTTTCCATGTGACATCACACGGACCCCAATCTTGGTGCCGGTATGAGGGCGGGGTTCGGACCCCAGTGTTGGTGCTGGTGTGAGGGCGGGGTTCGGACCCCAGTGTTGGTGCCGGTGTGAGGGTGAGTTTCGGACCCCAGTATTGGTGCCGGTGTGAGTTTCGGACCACATTGTTGGTGCTGGTGTGAGGGCGGGTTTCAGACCCCAGTCTTAGTGCCGGTGTGAGGGTGGTTTTCGAACCCCAGTGTTGGTGGCGGTGTGAGGGTGAGTTTCGGACCCCAGTGTTTGGTGACCCGGTGGTGTGTGGTCTATGGTTGGTGATGATGTGGTGTACAGTATATGGTTGGTTACCTGGTGATCAGCAGTCTATGGTTGGTGACCCAGTGGTGTGCGGTCTATGGTTGGTGTCCCGGTGGTGTGCGGTCTATGGTTGGTAATGATGTCGTGTGCGGTCTATGGTTGGTGACCCAGTGGTGTGCGGTCTATGGTTGGCGATGATGTGGTGTGCGGTCTATGGTTGGTGATTATGTGGTGTGCGGTCTATGGTTGGTGACCCGGTGGTGTGCAGTCTATGGTTGGTGACCCGGTGGTGTGCAGTCTATGGTTGGTGACCCGGTGGTGTGCGGTCTATGGTTGGTGATGATGTGGTGTGCGGTCTATGGTTGGTGATGATGTGGTGTGCGGTCCATGGTTGGTGATGATGTGGTGTGCGGTCTATGGTTGGTGATGATGTGGTGTGCGGTCTATGGTTGGTGACCCGGTGGTGTGCAGTCTATGGTTGGTGACCCGGTGGTGTGCGGTCTATGGTTGGTGACCCAGTGGTGTGCAGTCTATGGTTGGTGACGATGTGGTGTGCGGTCTATGGTTGGTGACCCGGTGGTGTGCGGTCTATGGTTGGTGACCCGGTGGTGTGCGGTCTATGGTTGGTGATGATGTGTTGTGCGGTCTATGGTTGGTGACCCGGTGGTGTGCGGTCTATGGTTGGTCACCCGGTGGTGTGCGGTCTATAGTTGGTGATCCGGTGGTGTGCGGTCTATGGTTGGTGATCCGGTGGTGTGCGGTCTATGGTTGGTGACCCGGTGGTGTGCGGTCTATGGTTGGTGACCTGGTGGTGTGCGGTCTATGGTTGGTGATGATGTGGTGTGCGGTCTATGGTTGGTGACCCGGTGGTGTTCGGTCTATGGTTGGTGACCCGGTGGTGTGCGGTCTATGGTTGGTGATGATACGGTGTGCAGTCTATGGTTGGTGACCCGGTGGTGTGCGGTCTATGGTTGGTGACCCGGTGGTGTGCCGTCTATAGTTGGTGACCCGTTGGTGTGCGGTCTATGGTTGGTGACCCGGTGGTGTGCGGTCTATGGTTGGTGACCCGGTGGTGTGCGGTCTATGGTTGGTGACCCGGTGGTGTGCGGTCTATGGTTGGTGACCCGGTGGTGTGCGGTCTATGGTTGGTGATGATATGGTGTGCAGTCTATGGTTGGTGACCCGGTGGTGTGCCGTCTATAGTTGGTGACCCGTTGGTGTGCGGTCTATGGTTGGTGACCCGGTGGTGTGCGGTCTATGGTTGGTGACCCGGTGGTGTGCCGTCTATAGTTGGTGACCCGTTGGTGTGCGGTCTATGGTTGGTGACCCGGTGGTGTGCGGTCTATGGTTAGTGACCCGGTGGTGTGCGGTCTATGGTTGGTGACCCGGTGGTGTGCGGTCTATGGTTGGTGACCCGGTGGTGTGCGGTCTATGGTTGGTGACCCGGTGGTGTGCGGTCTATGGTTGGTGACCCGGTGGTGTGCGGTCTATGGTTGGTGACCCGGTGGTGTGCGGTCTATGGTTGGTGACCCGGTGGTGTGCGGCCTATGGTTGGTGACCCGGTGGTGTGCGGTCTATGGTTGGTGAGGAGGAGGGGATTAGACATTGTGGTATTTTCTTGTTTCCGGTTTGTCTGCTGAACGTGTATTTGTGATGTGACTGACTTGGATCATGTGACTCTTTGCATTTCTACCGCACACATCACGTCTGGGTGTCGTACTTCCGTTGCCTTTCACATGCCGGATGCCATTATCTGTTTCACCTGTAAGTACTGCCTCCCGGCATTATGATTGGTATAAATACATATGATTTGATTTGCTATATAAAGTGACGCAACGTGAACTAAGACCTAGACCCCTGATGAAGTCAGTATGTGAGTGCCGGGTTTTTGTGCTGGGGCCGCTTCTTCCCTTCTTATATAATACACAGGTGGTTTGTATTTTTTGTATTTTTCTATTCTTTCATGTGTTGGCTACATTTATACATTGTACATACACATATATATATCTATCTATATATATATATATATATACACTCACCGGCCACTTTATTAGGTACACCATGCTAGTAACGGGTCGGACCCCCTTTTGCCTTCAGAACTGCCCCAATTCTTGGTGGCATAGATACAACAAGGTGCTGGAAGCTTCCTCAGAGATTTTGGTCCATAGTGACATGATGACATCACACAGTTGCCGCAGATTTGTCGGCTGCACATCCATGATGCCAATCTCCCGTTCCACCACATCCCAAAGATGCTCTATTGGATTGAGATCTGGTGACTGTGGAGGCCATTGGAGTACAGTGACCTCATTGTCATTTTCAAGAAACCAGTCTGAGATGATTCTAGCTTTATGACATGGCGCATTATCCTGCTGAAAGTAGCCATCAGATGTTGGGTCCATTGTGGTCATAAAGGGATGGACATGGTCAGCAACAATACTCAGGTAGGCTGTGGCGTTGCAACCATGCTCAATTGGTACCAAGGGGCCCAAAGAGTGCCAAGAAAATATTCCCCACACCATGACACCACCACCACCAGCCTGAACCGTTGATACAAGGCAGGATGGATCCATGCTTTCATGTTGTTGGCGCCAAATTCTGACCCTACCATCCGAATGTCGCAGCAGAAATCGAGACTCATCAGACCAGGCAACGTTTTTCCAATCTTCTACTGTCCAATTCCGATGAGCTTGTGCAAATTGTAGCCTCAGTTTCCTGTTCTTAGCTGAGCGGAGTGGCCCCCGGTGTGGTCTTCTGCTGCTGTAGCCCATCTGCCTCAGAGTTGGCCGTACTGTGCGCTCAGAGATGCTCTTCGGCCTACCTTGGCTGTAACGGTTGGCTATTTGAGTCACTGTTGCCTTTCTATCAGCTGGAACCAGTCTGCCCATTCTCCTCTGACCTCTGGCATCAACAAGGCATTTCCGCCCACAGAACGGCCGCTCACTGGATGGTTTTTCTTTTTCGGACCATTCTCTGTAAACCCTAGAGATGGTTGTGGGTGAAAATCCCAGTAGATCAGCAGTTTCTGAAATACTCAGACCAGCCCTTCTGGCACCAACAACCATGCCACGTTCAAAGGCCTCACATCACCTTTCTTCCCCATACTGATGCTCGGTTTGAACTGCAGGAGTTGCCGCCATGTGATTGGCTGATTAGAAATTAAGTGGTAACGTGCAGTTGGACAGGTGTACCTAATAAAGTGGCCGGTGAGTGTATATATATATATATATATATATATATATATATATATATGTACATTGCTATATATATGTTTTTATATTTATACATGCCTTATACAATATATAGGGGGATATTTTAGATACTATACTACTCCTGGATTAGCCGGAGGGCTTACAGCAGGAGGGGGGATCTCCCATCACCCCCTTTCATGACATTGTTTTTTTGTCGTTTTAGTTCTTGTTTCCTGGAATACAATCTGCGTGTTCTTAATGCGGTGGATGTGCATGCTCTTCATGCAGCAGGTGTGTATGTTCTTTATGCGGTGGATGTGTGTGTTCTTCATGCGTTGGATGTTTATCATCTTCATGCGGTGGATGTGTGTGTTCTTCATGCGGTGGAATATGTGTGTTCTTCATGCGGTGGATGTGTGTGTTCTTCATGCGGTGGATGTGTGTGTTCTTCATGCGGTGGATGTGTGTGTTCTTCATGCGGTGGATGTGTGTGTTCTTCATGCGGTGGATGTGTGTGTTCTTCATGCGGTGGATGTGTGTGTTCTTCATGCGGTGGATGTGCGAGTTCTTCATGCGGTGAATGTGCGAGTTCTTCATGCGGCGGATGTGTGTGTTCTTTATGCGGTGGAATATGTGTGTTCTTCATGCGGTGGATGTGTGTGTTCTTTATGCGGTGGATGTGTGTGTTCATGCGGTGGATGTGCGTGTTCTTCATGCGGTGGATGTGTGTGTTCATGCGGTGGATGTTTATCATCTTCATGCGGTGGATGTGTGTGTTCTTCATGCGGTGGATGTGTGTGTTCTTCATGCGGTGGATGTTTATCATCTTCATGCGGTGGATGTGTGTGTTCTTCATGCGGTGGATGTGTGTGTTCATGCGGTGGATGTGCGTGTTCTTCATGCGGTGGATGTGTGTATCTTCTTCATGCGGCAGATGTGCGTGTTCTTCATGCGGTGGATGTGCGTTCTTCATGCGGCCGATGTGTGTATGTTCTTCATACGGTGGATGTGTGTGCTCTTCATGCGGTGGATGTGCGTGTTCTTCATGCGGCGGATGTGTGTGCTTTTCATGCGGCCGATGTGTGTATGTTCTTCATGCGGTGGATGTGTGTGCTCTTCATGCGGTGGATGTGCGTGCTCTTCATGCGGTGGATGTGCGTGCTCTTCATGCGGTGGATGTGTGTGCTCTTCATGCGGTGGATGTGTGTGCTCTTCATGCGGCCGATGTGTGTATGTTCTTCATGCGGTGGATGTGTGTGCTCTTCATGCGGCGGATGTGTGTGCTCTTCATGCGGCGGATGTGTGTGTGTTCTTCATGCGGTGGATGTGCGTGTTCTTCATGCGGAGGATGTGTGTGCTCTTCATGCGGCGGATGTGTGTGTGTTCTTCATGCGGTGGATGTGTGTGCTCTTCATGCGGTGGATGTGTGCGCTCTTCATGCAGCGGATGTGTGTATGTTCTTTATGCAGTGGGTGTGTGTGTTCTTCATGCGGTGGGTGTGCGTGCTCTTCATGCGGTGGATGTGTGTGCTCTTCATGCGGTGGATGTGCGTGTTCTTCATGCGGCGGATGTGTGTGCTTTTCATGCGGCCGATGTGTGTATGTTCTTCATGCGGTGGATGTGTGTGTTCTTCATGCGGTGGATGTGCGTGCTCTTCATGCGGTGGATGTGCGTGCTCTTCATGCGGTGGATGTGCGTGCTCTTCATGCGGTGGATGTGTGTGCTCTTCATGCGGTGGATGTGTGTGCTCTTCATGCGGCCGATGTGTGTATGTTCTTCATGCGGTGGATGTGTGTGCTCTTCATGCGGCGGATGTGTGTGCTCTTCATGCGGCGGATGTGTGTGTGTTCTTCATGCGGTGGATGTGCGTGTTCTTCATGCGGCGGATGTGTGTGTGTTCTTCATGCGGTGGATGTGTGTGCTCTTCATGCGGTGGATGTGTGTGCTCTTCATGCGGCGGATGTGTGTGTGTTCTTCATGCGGTGGATGTGTGTGCTCTTCATGCGGTGGGTGTGCGTGCTCTTCATGCGGTGGGTGTGCGTTCTTCATGCGGCGGATGTGTGTGCTCTTCATGCGGCGGATGTGTGTATGTTCTTCATGCAGTGGGTGTGCTCTTCATGCGGCCGATGTGCCTGTTCCTACTCTCAGGCTTTCTTTGTATACGTTGTGGTTTTCTGAGATGGCATAGCACTCCTTTCATTCTACACAGATCAGTGCCGCTACCCATTTCTTGCTGCTGAACGTGTATTTGTCTCTGTTTTTGCAGAGTTTGTATAACCTGATTGTGGGAGTTTTCCTTCGGTAGTATTACATGGCAGACAATGGCTGTTCTCCACAAGTCTCGTGTACACTGGAGGTGTGTGCGCTTCTTGTAACACAATGGGGAGCAGCTCTTTGTTTGATGTCACTAACCTGAATTATCACTTCACTATTTGTATTGGGTTCAAATCTTTTCTTTGTTCTTCGACCTTAAACATTGACTCAGTGTCATACACTCATATGGCCAGAGGGGGGAGCCAGGCGATTTCCTGAAGGGTTTTTTGATGTTGTCATTTCAGGATGTGTCGCACTTTGCTGCATTGGAGGAACACGCTGGGAGTTTGCCATGATACGGGTCTGTAATTTATTATGGAGCACAGTGCTGTGTAATATATATTCCCTAAAATCCAGCAGATGCCCAATTCATTCCCTGACTATCCAGCAGCATTGCCCTGGCAGTAGACAGAACCCCCTGTGCCACTGCCCACTTTAGATACACTTTAGTTACATCACAGCTTCTTGCTGACAGAATACACTTTAGTTACATCACAGCTTCTTGCTGACAGAAAACACTTTAGTTACATCACAGCTTCTTGCTGACAGAATACACTTTAGTTACATCACAGCTTCTTGCTGACAGAAAACACTTTAGTTACATCACAGCTTCTTGCTAGTGGAATACACTTTAGTTACATCACAGCTTCTTGCTGACAGAATACACTTTAGTTACATCACAACTTCTTGCTGACAGAATACACTTTAGTTACATCACAGCTTCTTGCTGACAGAATACACTTTAGTTACATCACAGCTTCTTGCTGACAGAATACACTTTATAGTTACATCACAGCTTCTTGCTGACAGAAAACACTTTAGTTACATCACAGCTTCTTGCTGACAGAAAACACTTTAGTTACATCACAGCTTCTTGCTGACAGAATACACTTTATAGTTACATCACAGCTTCTTGCTGACAGAATACACTTTAGTTACATCACAGCTTCTTGCTGACAGAATACACTTTAGTTACATCACAGCTTCTTGCTGACAGAATACACTTTAGTTACATCACAGCTTCTTTCTGGTGGAATACAGATACATCAGTAGGTATTCGATTGAGTAGTACACTATTCGAAAAACTCATTTTTAATCTGGTATTTGATCAAAACCCCAGTAAAAATTTGATTCCCCTCCCACCTTCCTTGTTTTTTTTAAACCAAACCAGGCACTAGGAGCACACAGGAAGTCATAGAAAAGCATCTGCATTCATTGGCTGGCTAAACCATGTGACCTTCACAGTTATAGAATAGTGGATGTGAGATTGATTATCAGATGGTACTTGGAGCTAGAGAGGGAGACAGTGTGTAGCACGGACAGTCAGATGTTGGACATGGAGACAGTGTGTAGCAGGGACAGTCAGATGTTGGACATGGAGACAGTGTGTAGCAGGGACAGTCAGATGTTGGACATGGAGACAGTGTGTAGCAGGGACAGTCAGGTGTTAGACAGGGAGACAGTGTGTAGCAGGGACAGTAAGGTGTTAGACAGGGAGACAGTGTGTAGCAGGGACAGTCAGGTGTTAGACAGGGAGACAGTGTGTAGTAGGGAGAGTCAGGTGTTAGGGAGACAGTATGTAGCAGGGACAGTCAGATGTTAGGGAGACATTGTGTAGCAGGGACAGTCAGGTATTAGACAGGGAGACAGTGTGTAGCAGGGACAGTCAGGTGTTAGACAGGGAGACAGTGTGTAGCAGGGGCAGTCAGGTGTTAGGGAGACAGTGTGTAGCAGGGACAGTCAGGTGTTAGACAGGGAGACAGTGTGTAGCCTGGACAGTCAGGAGTTAGACAGGGAGACAGTGTGTAGCCTGGACAGTCAGGAGTTAGACAGGGAGACAGTGTGTAGCCTGGACAGTCAGGAGTTAGACAGGGAGACAATGTGTAGCAGGGAGAATCAGGTGTTAGGGAGACAGTGTGTAGCAGGCACAGTTAGGTGTTAGACAGGGAGACAGTGTGTAGCAGGGACAGTCAGGTGTTAGGGAGACAGTGTGTAGCAGGGACAGTCAGGATTTAGAAAGGGAGACAGTGTGTAGCAATGACAGTCAGGTGTCAGACAGGGAGACAATGTGTAGCAGGGACAGTCAGGTGTTAGACAGGGAGACAGTGTGTAGCAATGACAGTCAGGTGTCAGACAGGGAGACCGTGTGTAGCAGGGACAGTCAGGTGTAAGACAGGGAGACAGTGTGTAGCGATAACAGTCAGGTATTAGACAGGGAGACAGTGTGTAGCAGGGACAGTCAGGATTTAGAAAGGGAGACAGTGTGTAGCAGGGAAAGTCAGGAGTTAGACAGGGAGACAGTGTGTAGCAGGGATAGTCAGGTGTTAGACAGGGAGACAGTGTGTAGCGATGACAGTCAGGAGTTAGACAGGGAGACAGTATGTAGCAGGGACAGTCAGGTATTAGACAGGGAGACAGTGTGTAGCAGGGACAGTCAGGAGTTAGACAGGGAGACAGTGTGTAGCAGGGATAGTCAGGTGTTAGACAGGGAGACAGTGTGTAGCAGGGATAGTCAGGTGTTAGACAGGGAGACAGTGTGTAGCAGGGATAGTCAGGAGTTAGACAGGGAGACAGTGTGTAGCAGGGACAGTCAGATGTTAGACAGGGAGACAGTGTGTAGCGATGACAGTCAGGTGTTAGACAGGGAGACAGTGTGTAGCAGGGATAATCGGGTGTTAGACAGGGAGACAGTGTGCAGCGATGACAGTCAGGAGTTAGACAGGGAGACAGTGTGTAGCAGGGACAGTCAGGTATTAGACAGGGAGACAGTGTGTAGCGGGGACAGTCAGGATTTAGACAGGGAGACAGTGTGTAGCAGGGACAGTCAGGAGTTACACAGGGAGACAGTGTGTAGCAGGGACAGTCAGGTGTTAGACAGGGAGACAGTGTGTAGCAGGGACAGTCAGGTGTTAGACAGGGAAACAGTGTGTAGCAGGGGCAGTCAGGTATTAGACAGGGAGACAGTGTGTAGCAGGGACAGTCAGGTGTTAGACAGGGAGACAGTGTGTAGCAGGGAGAGTCAGGTGTTACACAGGGAGACAGTGTGTAGCAGGGACAGTTACGTAATAGACAGGGAGACAGTGTGTAGCAGGGACAGTCAGGTGTAAGACAGGGAGACAGTGTGTAGCAGGGGCAGTCAGGTATTAGACAGGGAGACAGTGTGTAGCAGGGACAGTCAGGTGTTAGACAGGGAGACAGTGTGTAGCAGGGACACTCAGGTGTTAGACAGGGAGACAGTGTGTAGCAGGGGCAGTCAGGTGTTAGGGAGACAGTGTGTAGCAGGGACACTCAGGTGTTAGACAGGGAGACAGTGTGTAGCAGGGACAGTCAGGTGTTAGACAGGGAGACAGTGTGTAGCGATTACAGTCAGCTGTTAGACAGGGAGACAGTGTGTAGCAGGGACAGTCAGGTGTTAGGGAGACAGTATGTAGCAGGGACAGTCAGGTGTTAGACAGGGAGACAGTGTGTAGCAGGGACACTCAGGTGTTAGACAGGGAGACAGTGTGTAGCAGGGACAGTCAGCTGTTAGGGAGACAGTGTGTAGCAGGGACAGTCAGGTGATATTGGGCAGGAGAGACCCACAAAAGCCCTTGTTAGGGCTAAAATATAGAAATAATATATTTATCTAAAGATACACAGCTATTACACCGGCTAGCTGCACATCAGTGTGTCAGAGAGGCAGCTGGAGCGTATTCACTGTGAGGAATAGGCTGCAGTGTATCTGTCTGTATAGAGTATACGGCTGTATACTCCTTGGAGGAGAGTTATGAAAGGGTGTAAATATACACCTGGTGCAAACTGCTCACAGCAACCAATCACAGCTCAGCTTTCAGCTCTGGTGGAATATAAGAGGAGCTGTGATTGGTTGCTGTGGGCAGGTTACACCAGGTGTATAGTTACCCCTTGTTGCCTGCTGTAGGCATTCTTGTATTACATTAGTGAGGGTATACAGCTGTATACTCCTTGTGTGTCATGAGACCCACACTCCCTTATGTGTAATAAGGATATATGGAAGTGGCAGATGTCTTTGAAAATTTAAAGAGGACGTGTCTGACCGCATCAGCCCCCCCCCCCCCCCACAGTGGTAGGTGCTGTGTGATAGCTGGGTGCATAGCGGGGTGTATAGCGGAGTGTATAGCGGAGTGTATAGCGGGGTGTATAGCGGGGTGTATAGCGGAGAGGCTGTGATAGTGGCGTAATGCTGCGGCTTGGAATACACTTTAGTTACATCACAGCTTCTCACTGGTGGGATAATACTTTGGATCATGGGGTCGGGGGGGACATATCACAGGATTATGGGGTCAGGGGGACATATCACAGGATTATGGGGTCAGGGGGACATATCACAGGATTATGGGGTCAGGGGGACATATCACAGGATTATGGGGTCAGGGGGGAGCCATCTATAAGGGGGTAATACAGGGGGGAGCTATCTATAGGGGGGATACAGGGGGGAGCCATCTATAAGGGGGTAATACGGGGGGGAGCCATATACAGGGGGGTAATACAGGGGGGAGCCATCTATAAGGGGGTAATACAGGGGGGAGCCATCTATAGGGGGGGGATACAGGGGGAGCCATCTATAAGGGGGGAATACGGGGGCGCCATATACAGGGGGGAGCCATCTATAGGGGGGGATACAGGGGGGAGCCATCTATAGGGGGGATACAGGGGGGAGCCATCTATAGGGGGGGGGGGGATACAGGGGGAGCCATCTATAAGGGGGTAATACAGGGGGAGCCATCTATAAGGGGGTAATACAGGGGGAGCCATCTATAGGGGGGATACAGGGGGAGCCATCTATAGGGGGGGGGGATACAGGGGGAGCCATCTATAAGGGGGTAATACAGGGGGAGCCATCTATAAGGGGGTAATACAGGGGGAGCCATCTATAAGGGGGTAATACAGGGGGGAGCCATCTATAAGGGGGTAATACAGGGGGGAGCCATCTATAAGGGGGGAATACGAGGGAGCCATCTATAAGGGGGTAATACAGGGGGGAGCCATCTATAAGGGGGTAATACAGGGGGAGCTATCTATAAGGGGGGGGATACAGGGGGGAGCCATCTATAAGGGGGGAATACGAGGGAGCCATCTATAAGGGGGGGGATACAGGGGGGAGCCATCTATAAGGGGGTAATACAGGGGGAGCTATCTATAAGGGGGTAATACAGGGGGGAGCCATCTATAAGGGGGGGGATACAGGGGGAGCCATCTATAAGGGGGTAATATAGGGGGAGCTATCTATAAGGGGGTAATACAGGGGGAGCCATCTATAAGGGGGTAATACAGGGGGAGCCATCTATACGGGGGGGGGGGGGGATACAGGGGGAGCTATCTATAAGGGGGTAATACAGGGGGGGAGCCATCTATAAGGGGCCATTACAGATGTGCAGTGTGTATAGAGATGAGGATGGTGACAGAGTGTGGAGCCTAATATGTCTGTCTGGCAGATTCTGTGGATTCGTGGCTCGGAGAAGTTCTCATAACGGCCCAGGACAGATGGAAAAGAAGATGAAAAGGGAAGAACTCCGATCAGAGAAGACGTCCCATGTGAGTCACTTGATGTATCTGCACTGTAATGTATATGGTGTATAGAACCTGTGTAGAGCTGGGTACCTCTATATGACTGGATGAGGTGATAGTGATCTGTGTACAGTGGATTAGTCAGTAGCAGCGGTGGTGTTAGTCAGTATGCGGTGGTGTTAGTCAGTATGCGGTGGTAATATTTGTTGCTTGTTATCTGGCATATATATAGAGAAGGGCAAAACAACATGTCTCATATATACAGAGGGGCAACAACATGACTATTATATTATATATGAACCATGTTGTTTCCCTGTATATTGTATTATACAGTATACATGCAGGGAGACAACATGGTTCTCATATATAATAGTCATGTTGTTGCCCCTCTGTATATATGAGACATGTTGTTGCCCCTCTGTATATATGAGACATGTTGTTGCCCCTCTGTATATATGAGACATGTTGTTGCCCCTCTGTATATATGAGACATGTTGTTGCCCCTCTGTATATATGAGACATGTTGTTGCCCCTCTGTATATATGAGACATGTTGTTGCCCCTCTGTATATATGAACCATGTTGTTGCCCCTCTCTATATATGAACCATGTTGTTGCCCCTCTGTATATATGAGTCATGTTGTTGCCCCTCTGTATATATGAGATATGTTGCCCTGCAGATTGCTGTTGGAAGTGCTGTCTCCATTGCGTTTTTTGGATACTTTGAAGCCAACCCGGTCTGGTTTGGTGCGGCGGCACGCACGGTTATTTTTTGTTTTTGTGCTGCTGAGAGACTGTGTTGTGAATTAAAGTTTATGTTAACAATAATTTGTATTTTTTATTGTACGTAATTGTACTGGCTAGGGGCGGGGTTGCAAAGATGGGGGGGGTTTTGATGGCGGCCGCGGGGGGGGGTGGGGCCCAATTCGCACCTCTGCCCAGGGGCCCATAATGCTGTTAAGACGGCCCTGGGACACATCACAGGATTATGGGGTCAGGGGGGGACACATCACAGGATTATGGGGTCAGGGGGGGACACATCACAGGATTATGGGGTCAGGGGGACACATCACAGGATTATGGGGTCAGGGGGGGAACCTCACAGGATTATGGGGTCAGGGGGGGACACATCACAGGATTAGGGGGTCAGGGGGGACACATCACAGGATTATGGGGTCAGGGGGGACACATCACAGGATTATGGGGTCAGGGGGGACACATCACAGGATTATGGGGTCAGTGGGACACATCACAGGATTATGGGGTCAGGGGACATATCACAGGATTATGGGGTCAGGGGGGGAAACATCACAGGATTATGGGGTCGGGGGGGGGGACATCACAGGATTATGGGGTCAGGGGGACATATTACAGGATTATGGGGTCAGGGGGGCACATCACAGGATTATGGGGTCAGGGGGGCACATCACAGGATTATGGGGTAAGGGGGGGACACATCACAGGATTATGGGGTCGGGGGGGACATCACAGGATTATGGGGTCGGGGGGGGGGACATCACAGGATTATGGGGTCAGGGGGGGAAACATCACAGTATTATGGGGTCGGGGGGATACATCACAGTATTATGGGGTCAGGGGGGGCACATCACAGGATTATGGGGTCAGGGGGGGCACATCACAGGATTATGGGGTCAGGGGGGACACATCACAGGATTATGGGGTCAGGGGGGGCACATCACAGTATTATGGAGTCGGGGGGGGACACATCACAGGATTATGGGGTCGGGGGGACATATCACAGTATTATGGGGTCGGGGGGGACATATCACAGGATTATGGGGTCAGGGGGGACACATTACAGTATTATGGGGTCGGGGGGGACATATCACAGGATTATGGGGTCAGGGAGGACACATTACAGGATTATGGGGTCAGGGGGGGACATATCACAGTATTATGGGGTCGGGGGGGACATATCACAGTATTATGGGGTCAGGGGGGCACATTACAGGATTATGGGGTCAGGGGGGGACATATCACAGTATTATGGGGTCGGGGGGGACATATCACAGGATTATGGGGTCAGGGGGACATATCACAGTATTATGGGGTCGGGGGGGGCACATCACAGGATTATGGGGTCAGGGGGGGACACATCACAGGATTATGGGGTCAGGGGGGGCACATCACAGGATTATGGGGTCAGGGGGGGACACATCACAGGATTATGGGGTCAGGGGGGGCACATCACAGGATTATGGGGTCAGGGGGGACACATCACAGGATTATGGGGTCAGGGGGACATATCACAGTATTATGGGGTCGGGGGGGGCACATCACAGGATTATGGGGTCAGGGGGGGACACATCACAGGATTATGGGGTCAGGGGGGGCACATCACAGGATTATGGGGTCAGGGGGGACACATCACAGGATTATGGGGTCAGGGGGGGCACATCACAGTATTATGGGGTCAGGGGGGGAAACATCACAGTATTATGGGGTCGGGGGGACACATCACAGGATTATGGGGTCGGGGGGACATATCACAGTATTATGGGGTCGGGGGGGACATATCACAGGATTATGGGGTCAGGGAGGACACATTACAGGATTATGGGGTCAGGGGGGGACATATCACAGTATTATGGGGTCGGGGGGGACATATCACAGGATTATGGGGTCAGGGGGACATATCACAGTATTATGGGGTCGGGGGGGGCACATCACAGGATTATGGGGTCGGGGGGATACATCACAGGATTATGGGGTCAGGGGGGACATATCACAGGATTATGGGGTCGGGGGGACATATCACAGTATTATGGGGTCGGGGGGGGACATATCACAGGATTATGGGGTCAGGGGGGGCACATCACAGGATTATGGGGTCGGGGGGGGTACATCACAGGATTATGGGGTCGGGGGGGACATCACAGGATTATGGGGTCGGGGGGGGACATCACAGGATTATGGGGTCGGGGACACATCACAGGATTATGGGGTCAGGTCCTCAGGTGATCACGAGGGGGGGGGGCACACAATATTAGGCGGGGAGGTTTATGGTTATGGATGATTGCCAAAGCCTAAAGAGTAGCGATGTTTCTAATCAAACCTTAGATGGCTGAAGGTGCTATACCACTCCCATCCACATGGTTTGCTGTTACAACATTCATGTCCATGAGTAGCACACGGCCCTTCCATTCAGCATAATACTCAGACACCGGGTCTTAGAGACGTGTAATGCAGTGAATGGTGCCAACAATGAGACATATCGGCTTCTCAGACTCCATCACTCTACGCCAGGAAGCTTCAGAATGACACAAGCGTGGCAGCCGCCGTAACAGGGAATCAGACTGTTTGCATTTACCAAGAAGTGTTTACTCTGGAAGCACGTGGCAGAAAGATATGCGGCCAAACCAGTAACCTGGAAAAGCTGCCACACCAGGGTAAGCATCTTACTAAGAACCCCCCCACACACACACATATCACCATCATCATCACCATCATCATGACCACCATAACCATCACCACCACCATCATCATCATTACCACCATCACCACCATCATCATCACCACCGACTTACACCATAAAGTCACGGCCAATTGATTGCTTACTAAGATATTTCTGTGTCCCAGAATTTGATTCCTGACACAAAGCTCATGGACGGACGGACGGACACTAATCTAGTAGAAGAGGTGGTCACCACCAAAGAATATGTACCAAATAATGAGATATTCAGAGTTCGGGTGCCCCCCTCCCCTATGAATAACCAAAGGAACCCCAGGGTATATGGGGGCGCACACTTGATTAATGATAAAACAGCTTTATTATCACCGGCTACAAAGATTAACAACATGGAAATGACTACAGGGCCGTCTCCTCTGATGAAGGAGAATACTGACTGCTACAACCGAGCGAAATGAGCCAATATGGGACCAAGCAAAGAGAGACCATATGGATGACATGATACCAAAAGATGACGGGAGGAAATACTACCGCACAGTACACTGTCCTAATGTAGCAGGAGACCCAGCACCCCGCGCGTATCGCCGCTCCTCGGGGACTTCATCAGGAGGGAATAAACAGAGTGAACAGGCCGATATATATATCTAGTTAACTGGGCTTCCAATCATGGATGACAGGGTGTCATGGACGTCAGTCATGTGACCCAGACATGCGTGCGCTGTGCGTGCAGTTCACATCATCAAGTCATGTGACCATTATATAGCAATATGTGGTGATATTAGAGGAGGTTCTCTGGTGGTATTAGTGGGGGATCTCTGGTGATATTAGAGGAGGTTCCCTGGTGGTATTATTGGGGGTTCCCTGGTGGTATAAGAGGAGGTTCCCTAGTGGTATTAGTGGGGGTTCCCTGGTGGTATAAGAGGAGGTTCCCTAGTGGTATAAGAGGAGGTTCCCTAGTGGTATTAGTGGGGGTTCCCTGGTGGTATAAGAGGAGGTTCCCTGGTGGTATAAGAGGAGGTTCCCTAGTGGTACTAGTGGGGGTTCCCTGGTGGTATTAGTGGGGGTTCCCTGGTGGTATAAGAGGAGGTTCCCTAGTGGTATAAGAGGAGGTTCCCTAGTGGTATTAGTGGGGGTTCCCTGGTGGTATTAGTGGGGGTTCACTAGTGGTATTAGTGAGCGTTCCCTGGTGGTATAAGAGGAGGTTCCCTAGTAGTATTAGTGAGCGTTCCCTAGTGGTATTAGAGGAGGTTCCCTGGTGGTATTAATTGGGTTTCTCTGATGGTATTAGAACAGGTTCCTTGGTGGTATTAGTGGGGGTTCTCTGGTGGTATTAGAACAGGTTCCTTGGTGGTATTAATTGGGTTTCTCTGATGGTATTAGCGGGGGGTTCCCTGGTGGTATTAGAGGAGGTTCCCTGGTGGTATTAGAGGAGGTTCCCTGGTGGTATTAGAGGAGGTTCTCTGATGGTATTAGAGGAGGTTCCCTGGTGGTATTAGAGGAGGTTCCCTGGTGGTATTAGAACAGGTTCTTTGGTGGTATTAGAACAGGTTCTTTGGTGGTATTAGAGGAGGTTCTCTGGTGGTATTAGAGGAGGTTCCCTGGTGGTATTAGTGGAGGTTCCCTGGTGGTATTAGAGGAGGTTCCCTGGTGGTATTAGAGGAGGTTCCCTGGTGGTATTAGAGGAGGTTCCCTGGTGGTATTAGAGGAGGTTCTCAGGTGGTATTAGAGGAGGTTCCCTGGTGGTATTAGAGGAGGTTCCCTGGTGGTATTAGAGGAGGTTCCCTGGTGGTATTAGAGGAGGTTCTCAGGTGGTATTAGAGGGGGTTCCCTGATGGTATTGGAGGAGGTTCTCAGGTGGTATTAGAGGAGGTATTAGAGGAGGTTCCCTTGTGGTATTAGAGGAGGTTCCCTGGTGGTATTAGAGGAGGTTCCCTGGTGGTATTAGAGGAGGTTCCCTGGTGGTATTAGAGGAGGTTCTCAGGTGGTATTAGAGGAGGTTCCCTGGTGGTATTAGAGGAGGTTCCCTGGTGGTTCCCTGGTGGTATTAGAACAGGTTCTTTGGTGGTATTAGAACAGGTTCTTTGGTGGTATTAGAGGAGGTTCTCTGGTGGTATTAGAGGAGGTTCCCTGGTGGTATTAGTGGAGGTTCCCTGGTGGTATTAGAGGAGGTTCCCTGGTGGTATTAGAGGAGGTTCCCTGGTGGTATTAGAGGAGGTTCCCTGGTGGTATTAGAGGAGGTTCTCTGGTGGTATTAGAGGAGGTTCCCTGGTGGTATTAGAGGAGGTTCCCTGGTGGTATTAGAGGAGGTTCCCTGGTGGTATTAGAGGAGGTTCTCTGGTGGTATTAGAGGGGGTTCCCTGATGGTATTGGAGGAGGTTCTCAGGTGGTATTAGAGGAGGTATTAGAGGAGGTTCCCTTGTGGTATTAGAGGAGGTTCCCTGGTGGTATTAGAGGAGGTTCCCTGGTGGTATTAGAGGAGGTTCCCTGGTGGTATTAGAGGAGGTTCCCTGGTGGTATTAGAGGAGGTTCTCAGGTGGTATTAGAGGAGGTTCCCTGGTGGTATTAGAGGAGGTTCCCTGGTGGTATTAGAGGAGGTTCCCTGGTGGTATTAGAGGAGGTTCTCAGGTGGTATTAGAGGGGGTTCCCTGATGGTATTGGAGGAGGTTCTCAGGTGGTATTAGAGGAGGTTCCCTTGTGGTATTAGAGGAGGTTCTCAGGTGGTATTAGAGGAGGTTCTCTGGTGGTATTAGAGGAGGTTCTCTGGTGGTATTAGAGGAGGTTCTCTGGTGGTATTAGAGGAGGTTCTCTGGTGGTTTTAGAGGAGGTTCCCTGGTGGCATTAGAGGAGGTTCCCTGGTGGTATTAGAGGAGGTTCCCTGGTGGTATTAGAGGAGGTTCCCTGGTGGTATTAGAGGAGGTTCTCTGGTGGTATTAGAGTGGGTTCCCTGATGGTATTAGAGGAGGTTCTCTGGTGGTATTAGAGGAGGTTCTTAGGTGGTACTAATGGGGGTTCTCTGCTGGTATTACTGGGGTTTCTCTGGTGGTATTAGAGGAGGTTCCCTGGTGGTATTAGAGGAGGTTCCCTGGTGGTATTAGAGGAGGTTCCCTGGTGGTATTAGAGGAGGTTCCCTGGTGGTATTAGAGGAGGTTCCCTGGTGGTATTAGAGGGGGTTCCCTGGTGGTATTAGAGGAGGTTCTCAGGTGGTATTAGAGGAGGTTCTCTGGTGGTATTAGAGGAGGTTCCCTGGTGGTATTAGAGGAGGTTCTCAGGTGGTATTAGAGGAGGTTCTCTGGTGGTATTAGAGGAGGTTTTCTGGTGGTATTAGAGGAGGTTCTCTGGTGGTATTAGAGGAGGTTCCCTGGTGGTATTAGAGGAGGTTCTCTGGTGGTATTAGAGGAGGTTCCCTGGTGGGATTAGAGGGGGTTCCATGATGGTATTGGAGGAGGTTCTCTGGTGGTATTAGAGGAGGTTCTCTGGTGGTATTAGAGGAGGTTCTCTGGTGGTATTAGAGGGGGTTCCCTGATGGTATTGGAGGAGGTTCTCAGGTGGTATTAGAGGAGGTTCCCTTGTGGTATTAGAGGAGGTTCTCAGGTGGTATTAGAGGAGGTTCCCTTGTGGTATTAGAGGAGGTTCTTAGGTGGTACTAATGGGGGTTCTCTGCTGGTATTACTGGGGTTTCTCTGGTGGTATTAGAGGAGGTTCCCTGGTGGTATTAGAGGAGGTTCCCTGGTGGTATT
Source organism: Dendropsophus ebraccatus (assembly GCA_027789725.1). NCBI lineage: Eukaryota > Metazoa > Chordata > Amphibia > Anura > Hylidae > Dendropsophus > Dendropsophus ebraccatus. The sequence continues at coordinate 36,587,701 of JAQFWZ010000022.1, forward strand.
AGAGGAGGTTCCCTGGTGGTATTAGAGGAGGTTCTCTGGTGGTATTAGAGGAGGTTCCCTGGTGGTATTAGAGGGGGTTCCCTGATGGTATTGGAGGAGGTTCTCTGGTGGTATTAGAGGAGGTTCTCTGGTGGTATTAGAGGAGGTTCTCTGGTGGTATTAGAGGGGGTTCCCTGATGGTATTGGAGGAGGTTCTCAGGTGGTATTAGAGGAGGTTCCCTTGTGGTATTAGAGGAGGTTCTTAGGTGGTACTAATGGTGGTTCTCTGCTGGTATTACTGGGGTTTCTCTGGTGGTATTAGAGGAGGTTCCCTGGTGGTATTAGAGGAGGTTCCCTGGTGGTATTAGAGGAGGTTCTCAGGTGGTATTAGAGGGGGTTCCCTGATGGTATTAGAAGAGGTTCTTAGGTGGTACTAATGGGGGTTCTCTGCTGGTATTACTGGGGTTTCTCTGGTGGTATTAGAGAAGGTTCCCTTGTGGTATTAGAAGAGGTTCTTTGGTGGTATAAGAGGAGGTTCCCTGGTGGTATTAGAGGAGGTTCCCTGGTGGTATTAGAGGAGGTTCCCTGGTGGTATTAATGGGGTTTCTCTGGTGGTATTTGAGGAGGTTCCCTGGTGGTATTAATGGGGTTTCTCTGGTGGTATTTGAGGAGGTTCCCTGGTGGTATTAGAGGAGGTTCCCTGGTGGTATTAATGGGGTTTCTCTGGTGGTATTTGAGGAGGTTCTTTGTTGGTATTAATGGGGATTCTCTGGTGCACTATATAAAGTATTGTGGTAAATAATGGATGTTGCGGTAGAGATGCAGAAGCTTCCATGTTGTCCTCTCATCTCTCCCATGGTTCCTTGCTCTTGTCTCTCTAGTATTTTACATTTCAGCATTAGCTCCCGGCTCCTGTGTGCTCTTCCTTGGGGGCTGATAAGTTTTTCTCCTCTGTCTTGTTAGACAGGAATAACCAGATCTTCTGGCCTGGGGCAGATATGGCAGGGTGACTTTGTGGTGAGTCACCCTGCAGATTGTTTGCTCTCCTCCTCATATAATAAAAAGTTTTCATTGTAGATTAAAGTAATTTGTTTAAGACATTGTCGGTGACAAACTAAGTGACTCACCACCCCAGGGCGATGGTAAATTCACTAGAAGAAAAACAAAAGTCTTTTTGTCATTAGTGGTTGTCCCCCCTGATCTATAATATGGTCTACCTGTACCAAAACAGAGTGTCTTCCTGCACCGATACAAGGCGTCCTCCTGCACCGATACAAGGCGTCCTCCTGCACCGATACAAGGCGTCCTCCTGCACCGATACAAGGCGTCCTCCTGCACCGATACAAGGAGTCCTCCTGCACCGATACAAGGCGTCCTCCTGCACCGATACAAGGCGTCCTCCTGAACCGATACAAGGCGTCCTCCTGCACCGATACAAGGCGTCCTCCTGCACCGATACAAGGCGTCCTCCTGCACCGATACAAGGCGTCCTCCTGCACGATACAAGGCGTCCTCCTGCACCGATACAAGGCGTCCTCCTGCACCGATACAAGGCGTCCTCCTGCACCGATACAAGGCGTCTTCCTGCACCGATACAAGGCGTCCTCCTGCACCGATACAAGGCGTCCTCCTGAACCGATACAAGGCGTCCTCCTGCACCGATACAAGGCGTCCTCCTGCACCGATACAAGGCGTCCTCCTGCACCGATACAAGGCGTCCTCCTGCACCGATACAAGGCGTCCTCCTGCACCGATACAAGGCGTCTTCCTGCACCGATACAAGGCGTCCTCCTGCACCGATACAAGGCGTCCTCCTGCACCGATACAAGGCGTCCTCCTGCACCGATACAAGGCGTCCTCCTGCACCGATACAAGGCGTCCTCCTGCACCGATACAAGGCGTCCTCCTGCACCGATACAAGGCGTCCTCCTGCACCGATACAAGGCGTCCTCCTGCACCGATACAAGGCGTCCTCCTGCACCGATACAAGGCGTCCTCCTGCACCGATACAAGGCGTCCTCCTGCACCGATACAAGGCGTCCTCCTGCACCGATACAAGGCGTCCTCCTGCACCGATACAAGGCGTCCTCCTGCACCGATACAAGGCGTCCTCCTGCACCGATACAAGGCGTCCTCCTGCACCGATACAAGGCGTCCTCCTGCACCGATACAAGGCGTCCTCCTGCACGATACAAGGCGTCCTCCTGCACCGATACAAGGCGTCCTCCTGCACCGATACAAGGCGTCCTCCTGCACCGATACAAGGCGTCCTCCTGCACCGATACAAGGCGTCCTCCTGCACCGATACAAGGCGTCCTCCTGCACCGATACAAGGCGTCCTCCTGCACCGATACAAGGCGTCCTCCTGAACCGATACAAGGCGTCCTCCGGCACCGATACAAGGCGTCCTCCTGCACCGATACAAGGCGTCCTCCTGCACCGATACAAGGCGTCCTCCTGCACGATACAAGGCGTCCTCCTGCACCGATACAAGGCGTCCTCCTGCACCGATACAAGGCGTCCTCCTGCACCGATACAAGGCGTCTTCCTGCACCGATACAAGGCGTCCTCCTGCACCGATACAAGGCGTCCTCCTGCACCGATACAAGGCGTCCTCCTGCACCGATACAAGGCGTCCTCCTGCACCGATACAAGGCGTCCTCCTGCACCGATACAAGGCGTCCTCCTGCACCGATACAAGGCGTCCTCCTGCACCGATACAAGGCGTCCTCCTGCACCGATACAAGGCGTCCTCCTGCACCGATACAAGGCGTCCTCCTGAACCGATACAAGGCGTCCTCCTGCACCGATACAAGGCGTCCTCCTGCACCGATACAAGGCGTCCTCCTGCACCGATACAAGGCGTCCTCCTGCACCGATACAAGGCGTCCTCCTGCACCGATACAAGGCGTCCTCCTGCACCGATACAAGGCGTCCTCCTGCACCGATACAAGGCGTCCTCCTGCACCGATACAAGGCGTCCTCCTGCACCGATACAAGGCGTCTACCCGCACCAAAACAGAGCATCTACCTGCACCAATGCAAGGTGTCTACCCGCACCAAAACAATGCGTCTACCTGCACCGATACAAGGCGGCTACCTGCACCAAAACAGAGCATCTACATGCACCGATACAAGGTGTCTACCTGCACCAAAAAAGAGCATCTACCTGCACCAATGCAAGGCGTCTACCTGCACCAAAAAAGAGCATCTACCTGCACCAAAACAGAGCATCTACCTGCACCGATGCAGAACGTCTACCTGCACCAAAACAATGCGTCTACCTGCACCGATGCATAGCGTCTACCTGCACCAAAACAATGTGTCTACCTGCACGAAACAGAGCGTCTACCTGCACAGATACAAGTCGTCTAACTGCACTAAAAAAGAGCGTCTACCTGCACCTATACAAGGCATCTACCTGCACCAAAACAGAGCGTCTACCTGCACCGATACAAGGCGTCTACCTGCACCAAAACAATGGGTCTTACTGCACCGATACAAGGCGTCCTCCTGCACCGATACAAGGCGTCTACCTGCACCAAATAGAATGTCAACCTGCACCTAAACGTGTCTACCTGCACCGATACAAAGAAAATATATCTGCACCAAAATAATGCGTCTACCTGCACCGAAATAGCATGTCTATGCGCTGATACATTGTATCAAAACTTCAGCTTTTTCTGCAGCATTAGGCCTGGAGGGATTTTCTACCTCAATGTACAAAGACTTTTCTTTCCACTTTTCATTTCTTACTCTTTGTCATTTTGCTTTTATTCCTGTGAAAATAGTTAGAATGTTTGGTGGAGATTCGGGTCTGTTCACATTGTGACTGCCGGAGAGAATCCCCAAGTGCTTAATGTATGGCTGCCGGGCTGGTTGTGCAGGGTGGTTAGACAGCAGCATCAGCTCAGCTATGTCGTCGCCTCAGGGCAGGAATGAAGCCGCAGCCTCCAATCTGTACAAACTATCATCTAGGATAGTAAAAAGCTGCAGGTCAGGACAGATGTCAGGTAACTGGGGTGTAGTCCCCGGCCTCTACTACAGATGTCAGGTAACTGGGGTGTAGTCCCCGGCCTCTACTACAGATGTCAGGTAACTGGGGTGTAGTCCCCGGCCTCTACTACAGATGTCAGGTAACTGGGGTGTAGTCCCCGGCCTCTACTACAGATGTCAGGTAACTGGGGTGTAGTCCCCGGCCTCTACTACAGATGTCAGGTAAGTGGGGTGTAGTCCCGGCCTCTACTACAGATGTCAGGTAACTGGGGTGTAGCCTCTACTACAGATGTCAGGTAACTGGGGTGTAGTCCTCGGCCTCTACTACAGATGTCAGGTAACTGGGGTGTAGTCCCCGGCCTCTACTACAGATGTCAGGTAACTGGGGTGTAGCCTCTACTACAGATGTCAGGTAACTGGGGTGTAGTCCCCGGCCTCTACTACAGATGTCAGGTAACTGGGGTGTAGTCCCCGGCCTCTACTACAGATGTCAGGTAACTGGGGTGTAGTCCCCGGCCTCTACTACAGATGTCAGGTAACTGGGGTGTAGTCCCCGGCCTCTACTACAGATGTCAGGTAACTGGGGTGTAGTCCCCGGCCTCTACTACAGATGTCAGGTAACTGGGGTGTAGTCCCCGGCCTCTACTTCAGATGTCAGGTAACTGGGGTGTAGTCCTCGGCCTCTACTACAGATGTCAGGTAACTGGGGTGTAGTCCCCGGCCTCTACTACAGATGTCAGGTAACTGGGGTGTAGTCCCCGGCCTCTACTACAGATGTCAGGTAACTGGGGTGTAGTCCCCGGCCTCTACTACAGGTGTCAGGTAACTGGGGTGTAGTCCCCGGCCTCTACTACAGATGTCAGGTAACTGGGGTGTAGTCCCCGGCCTCTACTACAGATGTCAGGTAACTGGGGTGTAGCCTCTACTACAGATGTCAGGTAACTGGGGTGTAGTCCCTGGCCTCTACTACAGGTGTCAGGTAACTGGGGTGTAGTCCCCGGCCTCTACTACAGATGTCAGGTAACTGGGGTGTAGTCCCCGGCCTCTACTACAGATGTCAGGTAACTGGGGTGTAGTTCTCGGCCTCTACTACAGATGTCAGGTAACTGGGGTGTAGTCCCCGGCCTCTACTACAGATGTCAGGTAACTGGGGTGTAGTCCCCGGCCTCTACTACAGATGTCAGGTAACTGGGGTGTAGCCTCTACTACAGATGTCAGATAACTGGGGTGTAGTCCCCGGCCTCTACTACAGGTGTCAGGTAACTGGGGTGTAGTCCCCGGCCTCTACTACAGATGTCAGGTAACTGGGGTGTAGTCCCCGGCCTCTACTACAGATGTCAGGTAACTGGGGTGTAGTCCCCAGCCTCTACTACAGATGTCAGGTAACTGGGGTGTAGTCCGCGGCCTCTACTACAGATGTCAGGTAACTGGGGTGTAGTCCCCGGCCTCTACTACAGATGTCAGGTAACTGGGGTGTAGCCTCTACTACAGATGTCAGGTAACTGGGGTGTAGTCCCCGGCCTCTACTACAGATGTCAGGTAACTGGGGTGTAGTCCCCGGCCTCTACTACAGATGTCAGGTAACTGGGGTGTAGTCCCCGGCCTCTACTACAGATGTCAGGTAACTGAGGTGTAGTCCCCGGCCTCTACTACAGATGTCAGGTAACTGGGGTGTAGTCCCCGGCCTCTACTACAGATGTCAGGTAACTGGGGTGTAGTCCCCGGCCTCTACTACAGATGCCAGGTAACTGGGGTGTAGTCCTCGGCCTCTACTACAGGTGTCAGGTAACTGGGGTGTAGTCCCCGGCCTCTACTACAGATGTCAGGTAACTGGGGTGTAGTCCCCGGCCTCTACTACAGATGTCAGGTAACTGGGGTGTAGTCCCCGGCCTCTACTACAGATGTCAGGTAACTGGGGTGTAGTCCCCGGCCTCTACTACAGATGTCAGGTAACTGGGGTGTAGTCCTCGGCCTCTACTACAGATGTCAGGCAACTGGGGTGTAGTCCCCGGCCTCTACTACAGGTGTCAGGTAACTGGGGTGTAGTCCTCGGCCTCTACTACAGATGTCAGGTAACTGGGGTGTAGTCCTCGGCCTCTACTACAGATGTCAGGTAACTGGGGTGTAGTCCCCGGCCTCTACTACAGATGTCAGGTAACTGGGGTGTAGTCCCCGGCCTCTACTACAGATGTCAGGTAACTGGGGTGTAGCCTCTACTACAGATGTCAGGTAACTGGGGTGTAGTCCCCGGCCTCTACTACAGATGTCAGGTAACTGGGGTGTAGCCTCTACCCGCACCGATACAAGGCATCTACCCGCACCGATACAAGGCATCTACCCGCACCGATACAAGGCGTCCTCCTGCACCGAAACAGAGTGTCTACCCGCACCAAAACAATGCGTCTACCTGCACCGATACAAGGCGGCTACCTGCACCAAAACAGAGCATCTACCTGCACCGATGCAGAACGTCTACCTGCACCAAAACAATGCGTCTACCTGCACCGATACAAGGCATCTACCTGCACCAACACAATGTGTCTACCTGCACCGATACAAGGCATCTACCTGCACCAACACAATGTGTCTACCTGCACGAAACAGAGTGTCTACCTGCACCGATACAAGGTGTCTACCTGCACCAAAAAAGAGCATCTACCTGCACCAATGCAAGGCGTCTACCTGCACAAAACAGAGCATCTACCTGCACCGATGCAGAACGTCTACCTGCACCAAAACAATGTGTCTACCTGCACGAAACAGAGCGTCTACCTGCACCAAAACAATGTGTCTACCTGCACGAAACAAAGCATCTACCTGCACCAAAACAGAGTGTCTACCTGCACCGATACAAGGCGTCTAACTGCACCAAAACAAAGCATCTACCTGCACCGATACAAGGCGTCTACCTGCACCAAAACAATGCATCTACCTGCACCGATACAAGGCGTCTACCTGCACCGATACAAGGCGTCTACCTGCACCAAAACAATGCATCTACCTGCACAGATACAAGGCGTCTACCTGCAGCAAAACAATGGGTCTTACTGCACCGATACAAGGCGTCTACCTGCACCAAATAGAATGTCAACCTGCACCTAAACGTGTCTACCTGCACCGATACAAAGAAAATATATCTGCACCAAAATAATGCGTCTACCTGCACCGAAATAGCATGTCTATGCGCTGATACATTGTATCAAAACTTCAGCTTTTTCTGCAGCATTAGGCCTGGAGGGATTTTCTACCTCAATGTACAAAGACTTTTCTTTCCACTTTTCATTTCTTACTCTTTGTCATTTTGCTTTTATTCCTGTGAAAATAGTTAGAATGTTTGGTGGAGATTCGGGTCTGTTCACATTGTGACTGCCGGAGAGAATCCCCGAATGCTTAATGTATGGCTGCCGGGCTGGTTGTGCAGGGTGGTTAGACAGCAGCATCAGCTCAGCTATGTCGTCGCCTCAGGGCAGGAATGAAGCCGCAGCCTCCAATCTGTACAAACTATCATCTAGGATAGTAAAAAGCTGCAGGTCAGGACAGATGTCAGGTAACTGGGGTGTAGTCCCCGGCCTCTACTACAGAGGTCAGGTAACTGGGGTGTAGTCCCCGGCCTCTACTACAGATGTCAGGTAACTGGGGTGTAGTCCCCGGCCTCTACTACAGATGTCAGGTAACTGGGGTGTAGTCCCCGGCCTCTACTACAGATGTCAGGTAACTGGGGTGTAGTCCCCGGCCTCTACTACAGAGGTCAGGTAACTGGGGTGTAGTCCCCGGCCTCTACTACAGATGTCAGGTAACTGGGGTGTAGCCTCTACTACAGATGTCAGGTAACTGGGGTGTAGTCCCCGGCCTCTACTACAGATGTCAGGTAACTGGGGTGTAGTCCCCGGCCTCTACTACAGATGTCAGGTAACTGGGGTGTAGTCCCCGGCCTCTACTACAGATGTCAGGTAACTGGGGTGTAGTCCCCGGCCTCTACTACAGGTGTCAGATAACTGGGGTGTAGTCCCCGGCCTCTACTACAGATGTCAGGTAACTGGGGTGTAGTCCCCGGCCTCTACTACAGATGTCAGGTGACTGGGGTGTAGTCCCCGGCCTCTACTACAGATGTCAGGTAACTGGGGTGTAGTCCCCGGCCTCTACTACAGATGTCAGGTAACTGGGGTGTAGTCCCCGGCCTCTACTCCAGATGTCAGGTAACTGGGGTGTAGTCCCCGGCCTCTACTACAGGTGTCAGGTAACTGGGGTGTAGTCCCCGGCCTCTACTACAGGTGTCAGGTAACTGGGGTGTAGTCCCCGGCCTCTACTACAGGTGTCAGGTAACTGGGGTGTAGTCCCCGGCCTCTACTACAGATGTCAGGTAACTGGGGTGTAGCCTCTACTACAGATGTCAGGTAACTGGGGTGTAGTCCCCGGCCTCTACTACAGATGTCAGGTAACTGGGGTGTAGCCTCTACTACAGATGTCAGGTAACTGGGGTGTAGTCCCCGGCCTCTACTACAGATGTCAGGTAACTGGGGTGTAGTCCCCGGCCTCTACTACAGAGGTCAGGTAACTGGGGTGTAGCCTCTACTACAGATGTCAGGTAACTGGGGTGTAGCCTCTACTACAGATGTCAGGTAACTGGGGTGTAGTCCCCGGCCTCTACTACAGATGTCAGGTAACTGGGGTGTAGTCCCCGGCCTCTACTACAGGTGTCAGGTAACTGGGGTGTAGTCCCCGGCCTCTACTACAGATGTCAGTTAACTGGGGTGTAGTCCCCGGCCTCTACTACAGATGTCAGGTAACTGGAGTGTAGTCCCCGGCCTCTACTACAGATGTCAGGTAATTGGGGTGTAGTCCCCGGCCTCTACTACAGATGTCAGGTAACTGGGGTGTAGTCCCCGGCCTCTACTACAGATGTCAGGTAACTGGGGTGTGGTCCCCGGCCTCTACTACAGATGTCAGGTAACTGGGGTGTAGTCCCCGGCCTCTACTACAGGTGTCAGGTAACTGGGGTGTAGTCCCCGGCCTCTACTACAGATGTCAGTTAACTGGGGTGTAGTCCCCGGCCTCTACTACAGGTGTCAGGTAACTGGAGTGTAGTCCCCGGCCTCTACTACAGATGTCAGGTAATTGGGGTGTAGTCCCCGGCCTCTACTACAGATGTCAGGTAACTGGGGTGTAGTCCCCGGCCTCTACTACAGATGTCAGGTAACTGGGGTGTAGTCCCCGGCCTCTACTACAGATGTCAGGTAACTGGGGTGTAGTCCCCGGCCTCTACTACAGATGTCAGGTAACTGGGGTGTAGTCCCCGGCCTCTACTACAGATGTCAGGTAACTGGGGTGTAGTCCCCGGCCTCTACTACAGATGTCAGGTAACTGGGGTGTAGCCTCTACTACAGATGTCAGGTAACTGGGGTGTAGTCCCCGGCCTCTACTACAGATGTCAGGTAACTGGGGTGTAGCCTCTACTACAGATGTCAGGTAACTGGGGTGTAGTCCCCGGCCTCTACTACAGATGTCAGGTAACTGGGGTGTAGTCCCCGGCCTCTACTACAGATGTCAGGTAACTGGGGTGTAGTCCCCGGCCTCTACTACAGATGTCAGGAAACTGGGGTGTAGTCCCCGGCCTCTACTACAGATGTCAGGTAACTGGGGTGTAGTCCCCGGCCTATACTACAGATGTCAGGTAACTGGGGTGTAGTCCCCGGCCTCTACTCCAGATGTCAGGTAACTGGGGTGTAGTCCCTGGCCTCTACTACAGATGTCAGGTAACTGGGGTGTAGTCCCTGGCCTCTACTACAGATGTCAGGTAACTGGGGTGTAGTCCCCGGCCTCTACTACAGATGTCAGGTAACTGGGGTGTAGTCCCCGGCCTATACTACAGATGTCAGGTAACTGGGGTGTAGTCCCCGGCCTCTACTACAGATGTCAGGTAACTGGGGTGTAGCCTCTACTACAGATGTCAGGTAACTGGGGTGTAGTCCCCGGCCTATACTACAGATGTCAGGTAACTGGGGTGTAGTCCCCGGCCTCTACTCCAGATGTCAGGTAACTGGGGTGTAGTCCCTGGCCTCTACTACAGATGTCAGGTAACTGGGGTGTAGTCCCTGGCCTCTACTACAGATGTCAGGTAACTGGGGTGTAGCCTCTACTACAGATGTCAGGTAACTGGGGTGTAGTCCCCGGCCTCTACTACAGGTGTCAGGTAACTGGGGTGTAGTCCCCGGCCTCTACTACAGATGTCAGGTAACTGGGGTGTAGTCCCCGGCCTCTACTACAGATGTCAGGTAACTGGGGTGTAGCCTCTACTACAGATGTCAGGTAACTGGGCTGTAGTCGTGGATGACTATAACATTGGCAATGAAATACAACAGTACTATTGATGTAAACTGCAGCCGTATATGTCATCTAATAATCAGCTGGGTTATAGACTATATGTATTGTCTCCGTACAGCTGTGCCACAGTCCTGTATTCTTCCTGTATAAAGCTATCTCTCTCAGGTGTCACCCTCTGGGATGATGGGTGTCTTTCGGCACTATCACCACTTGGTGTCTCACTCTCCCCTTTTTCTGTACACAGCTGGGGATTGAGTGTGTTACTGTTATGTGTCTCACTCCACCAGCCTGGATTCCTGCTCCTCCATTACAGAGACCCTTATGCCCGAGGAAGGTCCTGTTAGGACTGGAACGTTGTACCCATTTTGTCTTTGTAACTACCTACTTTCACTGGTTGGAGTAAAGACTTTTTTGTCTACTTAAACTGTAAATAAACGACTTCACCTGCATTCTATATAGGTGTGCCGTGCCTTATCTATCCATGATAATCGGTAGAAGAACGTGTTGCTACAAGAGCCCCCATCCTAGTGGTGGAGGTGTGCAGTCCTCTTAACTATTTCCACCGTGGAGTTGTAACCATATAGTAGAATACTTGAGAGTAGAATAATACTTGTGCCCATGTTTCGACCTCTGTCATGATACCACCTATTGCCCTACAGTGTTGGGTGACCTGTCCTAACAAGGTGACACAAGCACCAGTCTTTGTAACCTGAACTGAGCAAGGTGGTCAAAATTACCCTGTGGAGAAGAGCGTGCAAAGAGAAAGGAGAATATAGATAGGTGAAGAAGAATAGCTCTCATTGGTGCACAGATCACAAACAAACAAATAACTTCTTGCTCACTTCAGCTGTGCATTATACAAGATTACATATACATACTAGCGACATCTAGTGGCAAAACTTAAGCATAGCTTCATTACTTGATTTTGAGTACAGGCTTTTGCGAGGGGTGTACAGACTAGCAACACCCGATGCGAGACACCACACCAGTGACAGAGGCGGGACCTGAACCGGCGAGGGCTGGACAACAGTACCTGGATGCCCAAACTCCGCCATCACCACTGCTATCCCAGTGGCTCTTTGAGGATGAGCTGCAAGTCTTGAAGGAGTTACCTCCTAATTATGCCAAAATACCCATTCCCTGCCGTCATCAGGCTGCGATCAAGGACAGCAAGAAACCTTTTCCCCACCTAGCGAGCACTGCCGGGTTGGAGCGAGAATTTATCCGGCAGTTGCAGAGGCCTTATCCAGGTTACAGATGATTGAACAGGGACGAGGTTCAGGCTCGTATGAACCCAAACCATCTGCATTTGACTCCCGCTGCCTTTCCGTTCCGTGGGGAAGATGGAGACAGCCCGTGTACCGCCTGGAAAACAGGGATACAGCCTAGGTAGTAGCTCCCAGTGCTTTCACTAACTGGGAGGTAACCTAGAAGGAGTACCACCAGCGGAGAGCCGCTGAGGAGAGACTGACTACTGAAAAAGCTCCCACTGCGTCCAATAACTGGAAGGAAACCTGGGAGGAATATTACCAGAGGAGAACTGATGAAGAGAGACTGACTGCTGAAGAAGCTCCCACTGCTTCCACCAACTGGGAGGCAACCTGGAAGGAGCACCACCAGCGGAGAGCCGCTGACGAGAAACTGACTGCTGAAGAATCTGCCATTGCTTCTGCGGCGTCTGCCATTTCCACCAAAGGGCCCAGGCACTCAGGTGTCAAACCCCAAAAAGAGGAGACTTCTCAGCCCCACACACAGCCCGAAATCCCAAGTTCAGCGCCTGCAAGCCCTATACTCCAGTATCTCTACAGCACAAACCAAAGAATAAGGTGTTAGCATCAGCCGCCACCAGGAGATGAGACGCAGGCTAAGGAACCTTATAGGCAGAGCCCCTCCAAAGACAAGAGGCCCTACCAGCCCCCAGCCTCTCGTACTCCAGAGAGCGCACCTTCACCAGGTCACTGAGTGTGCCCCTAACCACCTCATCCACAGGAGGCGCTGTGCCCCTAACCACCTCATCCACAGAAGGCGCTGTGCCCCTAACCACCTCATCCACAGGAGGCGCTGTGCCCCTAACCACCTCATCCACAGGAGGCGCTGTGCCCCTAACCACCTCATCCACAGAAGGCGCTGTGCCCCTAACCACCTCATCCACAGGGAGGATTTTCCATTGTGTCCACAACGTGCACTCCACGTGTGGTACCTGACCACTATGCTGATTAGGAATAAAGTGCTCCGGTCCCAGCCACCAAGGTTTCTGAATGCTCCATAGGCCCATTCCGCATAGGAGGGACAGGCCAACCTGGGCCACCCGATGGAAGCGCCCACCCTGTTGTAAACCTCTGTATTAAAGGGACAATGAAGCAGAAAATGCTCCATGCTTTCCAGCATGCCTCCACACTCCTCCCGGGGACATCCCCGATCCTCAGAGCTCCTGCACTTCAGATTGTCCCTCACATACAGTTTCCCATGGAAGCAGCGCCAAGCCAAGTCCCAAAACTTCAAGGGGATCCTGATGGAATTCAATAGGCCCAAACCAACCTCCAGATCCCGGCTTGGGCAATCCTTGAGCGCCAGCGGTTTTTGGAAATGGGATGACAGGACCCTATTGTCAAGGAATTTCCTCGACAGAGTCCTAATCTCCCACATCCCCAAACCCCACCGACGAATGACCTTCAGAACCAGGGTAGCATAAGCCGGAAGATGCCCGTGTTGGTGTGCGGAGATCCTTCACTTGCCCTCCTGTCTCCCATTCCTGGAAGAAAGGCCGAAACCATCCCCTACAGGAGAATACCCACGGAGGAGCCCTCTCTTTCCAGAGGTTTGCAATGTTGGTCTTAAGAAAGGTATTCACCAGGAACACCACGGGGTTGACCATACACAACCCCCCTTGTCTCCTCGTACGGTAAGTAACCTCCCTCTTGACTAGGTTCAGTCTATTCCCCCATAACAGTTGGAAGAACACACTGTAGACCCGAGTCCAGAGCGGTTCTGGAAAAATGCAAACACTGCGCAGATATAACAGGAAATGGAGCAGGAATGTTTTGATGAGGTTTATCCTTTCCCTGAGGGTCAAAGATCAAGCTTTCCACTGATCCACCCTCTGAGCGGCGATCTTAAGCCTGCTGTCCCAGTTTTGTTTGGGGTAATCCCCTAGGCCGATAATTCGAAGCCGAAAACTTTTGCAGACTCCTGGGGCTCTGGAAGGGTGTCCGGGAGATCAAATCCAGGATCTCCACCTCCCAGCCAGAGACTCTCACACTTATCCTGGTTGATCTTGGACCCAGATGCCTCTGAGTAGCGCTCCACCTCTGACATCACACACTGCACCTCCTCTTGCGAGGAGACGAATATGGTGACATCATCGGCGTACGCTACCACCCTCAGAGTGGAATCCGGCACCGCAGGGTCCATTCTCACCCCCGTCAACGGTTCACAAACAATCCTTCTAAGGAAAGGATCAATTGTAAACATGTACAACAGTGGGCTCAAAGGGCAACCCTGACGTACACCAGACCCAACCTCAAAAGAGCGGCCAATCCAACCATTCACAAGCGGGAAACTCTCTGCCTCTGCATACAAGGTCTTAAGCCAATCAACAACCCCCCCGGCAGGCCATATCTCAGAAGAACAGACCAGAGGTACTTGTGGTTAACCCGATCAAACGCTTTTGCCTGATCCAAGGACAGCAAGTACCCCTTCCAGTGACCCGCCCTACCCTGCTCCACAGCCTCCCGGACACCAAGCACAGCACTAAAGGTACTGCGGCCTGGAACAGCGCAATGCTGGGCCCCCGAAAGGAGCTGGGGCGCAAACTTCACCAGCCGATTAAACAGCACTTTTGCCAGAATCTTTCTGTCCGCATTGAGAAATGATATGGGACGCCAATTCTCAATGCGGGACGGGTCTTTACCCTTTGACAAGATGATCAAGGCTGACCTCCTCATTGACCTCGGCAGAGTGCCCGAGGAGAGACACTCATTAAATACCTCAGTCAAGGGGGCCGCAAATCTAGCCGTATCTGACTTAATGCTGGCTACGTTAATGGAAGCCAGCGTCAATGGAGAGAGTGCCGCCATCATGGGTGATTGAGTTAGACAGCTTTCTTTTTCCCACTATTCTTTCCATCCTGCCCACCACCTTCCTCATCTGATGGTTTACCCCTCTTTAGTGAAACAGATGTATCCATGTCCCCTTTATTTACAATTTCCTTGTCCCCCGACTCTGGGCAAATCCTTCCCCCAAAGAACATAAATTCTCCAGGGAGAGAGTATTCGATGTACTCTGTAGGCCCTTCCATCACCGTAACAGCCGGAACCTCACCCTGGGCCTCTTGCAACTCAGAGAAGGAAATATCCTGGAGGGTTTGGAACTGGTTTGAGAGACCAATCAGAGGGAGGATGGTTGTACCTTCCTTTGGCATCTGGGGGGTGGGAGAAGATCTTACATCTCTCCTTTTCTTATTCTTTTTAGTACCCCGCTTGTGCTCCACCCATCTCCCACTATCCTCATCTGTGAAGGACAGTGAAGAGATGGGACCTTCTTCTTCCGAATCCTCCAGATCTCCTCATCCAGATCACTGCCCCTTAGAACCTCAGCAGTAAGATTGTCCTGAGGGATGAGATCAGAGGTCACCACTAGGGATGAGCGAACCGAACCGTTACAAACCAGATTCGTTTACGAACTTTGCAAAAAGTTCGGTTCAGTACCGAACTGAACTTTGAGAATGTTTGTTACGAATCTGGTAAAAATAGCAACGGCGAAGCAAAATTGTACTTTTTTCACAGAATAGACCAGGATACAAGGGATTATTACTCCTATAATGCCTTGTTTCATGTTTTTCTGTGAAAATCAAGATCTGTGACGTCACTCGCCAGCACCAGGAAGTGCCTGAGCGTCCCAGCAGCTTCTCAGTGTGTGGCCACAGCTTCAGAGAGAGAGGAGCTCCGTATCAGATAGAGAGGGAAAAGAGATAGACAGATAGCCAAATAACTAGATAGATACATGAAGAGATAGAGTAGGAATAGAAAGTGTTGGTGAGAGAAGCAGGAGAGAGGAAGAGAAAAAAAATAGCAAGATCCAGGAAAAGCTGAATATAGAAGATAAGCTGATACATAGGGAAAGAGGCTGAGAAATAAATGGATAGGTAGAAATAGGGAGAGATAGGCATCAGTAACCTATAGCACATATATATACACGTATAGCAGCAAAAGTTATTAAAGCCCTCCATATCAGGTCAGCGCCCCACAAACCCTGTCCGTTTCTGCTTTGCTGGGTGCCCTCAACTTTGTTTAGCCGCACCAAAAAAAGTTTGTTTCTCAGTTTGTTTGGCAATCAACTGCTGCCTCCTCCTGCTCCTCAACTTGTCTGTTCTCAACAATACTGGCCTGGGTGCAATCAAGTGCTGCCTCCTCCTCCTGCTGCTCAACTTGTCTCTTCTCAACAATACTGGCCTGAGAGCAATCAACTGAGGCCTCCTCGTGCTCCTCAACTTTTCTCTTCTCAACAATACTGGCCTGAGAGGCGAGAAATCAACTGCTGCCTCCTCCTGCTCCTCAACTTGTCTGTTCTCAACAATACTGACCTGGGTGCAATCAAGTGCTGCCTCCTCCTCCTGCTGCACAACTTGTCTCTTCTCAACAATACTGGCCTGAGAGGCGAGAAATCAACTGCTGCCTCCTGCTCCTCAACTTTTCTCTTTTCAACAATACTGGCCTAAGAGGCGAACAATCAACTGCTGCCTCCTCGTGCTCCTCAACTTGTCTCTTCTCAACAATACTGGCCTAAGAGGTGAGCAATCAACTGCTGCCTCCTCCTGCTCCTCAACTTGTCTGTTCTCAACAATACTGGCCTTGGTGCAATCAACTTCTGCCTCCTCCTGCTGCTCAACTTGTCTGTTCTCAACAATACTGGCCTGAGAGCAATCAACTGCTGCCTCCTCCCGCTCCTCAACTTATCTCTTCTCAACAATACTGGCCTGAGAGGCGAGCAATCAACTGCTGCCTCCTCGTGCTCCTTAACTTTTCTCTTCTCAACAATACTGGCCTAGGAGGCGAGCAATCAACTGCTGCCTCCTCCTGCTGCTCAACTTGTCTCTTCTCAACAATACTGGCCTGAGAGGCGAGCAATCAACTGCTGCCTCCTCCCGCTCCTCAACTTGTCTCTTCTCAACAATACTGGCCTGGGTGCAATCAAGTGCTGCCGCATCCTCTTTCTAAAGTTTTTTTTTTTTTCAATATTTTTTGTCACTATTTTTGCACTTTTATTCACTGTATTGTATTATTATTATTATTATTATTATTATTTTTAATTAAAAAAATTATTCACATTTTCTTTCTTAACCTTTTCCCGCACAAGGACGTAACTGCACGTCCTTGCGCGGGTGCGGGCGTTCAGAGCGGGGCCGTGCGGCGACCCCACTCTGAACCGCAGCGGTCCCGGGTGCCGCTTGTAGCCCGGGACCGCCGGTATTAGCGGGCACGGTCCGACATGACAGCTGCATCCGATTAACGGATTCAGCTTATCCCTGGTGTCTAGTGGCGGACATTGCTCCTCCGGGATGTTGACCCTTAGGAGCGATCTCCGTTACTGAAGCCGGCCGGGGACCGCTCCAAGATGGCGCCGTCCCCGGCTAGGCACTCGTTTGTTTACGGCTGCAGCAGCCGAAAGCAAATGAGTGCCGATCTCATTGATCTTTGCTGTATATCTATACAGCAAATATCTCAATGAGAGATCAAAGTGTATATACTAGAAGTCCCCTAGGGGGAATAACCCTAACCGCAGGGGGGGGATAACCCTAACCCCAGGGGGAATGACTCTAACCCCTGGGGGGAATAACCCTAACCCCAGGGGGGGAATAACCCTAACCCCAGGGGGAATGACTCTAACCCCTGGGGGGAATAACCCTAACCCCAGGGGGAACAACCCTAACCCCAGGGGGAACAACCCTAACCCCAGGGGGAGGAATAACCCTGACCCCAGGGGGGGAATAACCCTAACCCCAGGGGGAAGAATAACCCTAACCCCAGGGGGGGAATAACCCTAACCCCAGGGGGGAATAACCCTAACCCCAGGGGGGAATAACCCTAACCCCAGGGGGAATAACCCTGACCCCAGGGGGGGAATAACCCTAACCCCAGGGGGAAATAACCCTAACCCCAGGGGGAATAACCCTAACCCCAGGGGGGAATAACCCTAACCCCAGGGGGGAATAACCCTAACCCCAGGGGGAACAACCCTAACCCCAGGGGGAGGAATAACCCTGACCCCAGGGGGGGAATAACCCTAACCCCAGGGGGAAGAATAACCCTAACCCCAGGGGGGGAATAACCCTAACCCCAGGGGGGAATAACCCTAACCCCAGGGGGGGAATAACCCTAACCCCAGGGGGGGAATAACCCTAACCCCAGGGGGAATAACCCTAACCCCAGGGGGGGGACGGGACTATACCCCCCCGGGGTTAGGGTTAGTCCCCCTGGGGTTAGGGTTATTCCCCCCTGGGGGACTTCAAGTATATACACTTTGATCTCTCATTGAGATCCTAACCCCAGGGGGAATAACCCTAACCCCAGGGGGAATAACCCTAACCCCAGCGGGGGAATAACCCTAACCCCAGGGGGGAATAACCCTAACCCCAGGGGGAATAACCCTAACCCCAGGGGGGGAATAACCCTAACCCCAGGGGGGGAATAACCCTAACCCCAGGGGGGGAATAACCCTAACCCCAGGGGGGGAATAACCCTAACCCCAGGGGGGAATAACCCTAACCCCGGGGGGGAATAACCCTAACCCCAGGGGGGAATAACCCTAATCCCAGGGGGGGAATAACCCTAACCCCAGGGGGGAATAACCCTAACCCCAGGGGGGAACAACCCTAACCCCAGGGGGCTTCTAGTATATGTGTGTTGTCAATAAAAATCCCCTCCCCTAATAAAAGTCTGAATCACCCCCCTTTTCCCATATTTAAAATAAAAGTAAATAAATAAATAAACATGTTTGGTATCGCCGCGTGCGTAATCGCCTGAACTATTAATTAATCACATTCCTGATCTCACACGGTAAACGGCGTCAGCGCAAAAATATCCCAAAGTGCAAAATTGCGCATTTTTGGTCGCATCAAATCCAGAAAAAATGTAATAAAAAGTGATCAAAAAGTCGTATATGCGCAATCAAGGTACCGATAGAAAGATCACATCATGGCGCAAAAACTGACACCTCGCACAGCCCCATAGGCCAAAGGATAAAAGCGCTATAAGCCTGGGAATGGGGCGATTGTAAGGGACGTATATTTGGTAACAATGGTTTGAATTTTTTACATCAGATACAATATAAGTTATACATGTTATATATCGCTGTAATCGTAACGACCTGAGGAACATGCATAACAAGTCAGTTTTACCCCAGGGCGAATGGCGTAAAACACAGTCTCCCCAAATAAAAGAAATGCATTTTTTTTTTTTCAATTTCACCACACTTTGAATTTTTTCCTGGTTTCGCAGTGACTTTATGCAAAAATTCAGCCGTCATTGCAAAGTACAATTAGTGACGCAAAAAATAAGGGCTCATGTGGGTTTCTAGGTGGAAAAATACAAGTGCTATGGCCTTTTAAGCACAAGGAGGAAAAAACGAAAACGCAAAAACGAAAAATAGCCTGGTCCCGAAGGGGTTAATTTTTGAACTTTTCCACTTTTTTCATTGTAATAGCAACTGCAACTAAACGAAACTACATGTATCCCCTATCACACTCCCACTATTGTATCTGCAATTTTTCAGCTGTTATACCAAGGTTCGTTTTAGGTTCGGTTCGTACGAATCCGAACTCCACGAAAGTTCGCCGGATTGAACCGAACCGAACTTTTCAAAAGTTTGCTCATTCCTAGTCACCACAGTTGCGCGAGGCTCCTGAGACTCCCCCATCTCCCTCTCCCTTTGGCGCTTATCCCGACGCCTCAGTTGGGCTGGCATCTTTTGCTTACTTTTCTTCCCTGGCTCTTTTACTCCTTCACCTCCGTCAGCTGCCCCCCCAGTAGATTCCTCCTCACGACCTTTCTCCACCGCGGTAACAACTGCGTTGGCAAAGGAACGAGGGCAGCGACTGAATGGGTGACCTAAGTCACCACACAGGTGACACCTAATCTCCGCACAGGATGCAGCGAGATGGCCTACACCCCCACACAATGAGCACTTCATCACTGTGCACCTAGCACTGAAATGTGTGGGGTCACCGCACCTGTGACAGAGCTTCGGCTGACCCTGGTAGAAGACCTGGACTCGATCCCTTCCTAGGAAGGTTGCAGATGGTATGTGGGTAACGGTGTTTCCTGAATACCTAAGTTTGAGCATAGAGGTCCAAGCCCCTGACCAGATGCCATATTCGTGATTCATTACGGGTTAAAACGGTCACTCTCTTGACGTTATTTTGGCGAGACACCACCTGAATGGCAAAGTCTCACCAGCCGGGCTCATCCTTTACCAGCTCATAGTTCGACCAAAAAAGCTCCAGCCCCTCCGGCCAAACAAAGCTGAATTTAGGGCTGCCAAAGGGATGTGTGGTGTCCCAGTAGGGGTGTTACAGTTACATACACCCTTCACAAAAGTCTGTACTTATTGAATTATTATTGTGATGAAAGTACACTGTATGTGTATATGGAAGCTGCACAGCTGAAGGATCACAAAGGGTTATTGTGTTTATGTGTGACCAGAATCTGTAGACCAGTAGGATTTCTGCTTTCTTCTTTCCTATCTTCCTTCTCTTTTCTTCTGTTGCACTCTTTCACCCACTCGCAGCGCACCTTACACGCTGGGGAAGAAGCTAGTCACATGGGTGGAGAAGGAGCTGAGGTCTTTTGTTTTGGATGCTGTGGAGGAAGGACACAAGCCAGATAGTTCTCCACGGTGATCCTACTTGGGCCCTGGCCCTCTGCCAGGTCCCCCTACCTACCAGTCAGTCTTAGTCGGTACCCCGCATGGGAAGGATGCAAGACAGCACGCCTCACACAACTTCCGTATTAGTAACACTCTAAAGCACTATGCACTGTTAAGCTCCTCTTAAGAGAGGACTAGCCAGAGACAACCTCAACCCATGCCGGGGACAAGGAGAAGTCACAGAGCAGGACAGGTATCCATAACAGGGCCACAGAGCCAGGAACTGATCCGGGTGGAGCAAAGTTGCAGTAGCCTATGAACTCCATCTCGCAGCGCAGGTGTCAGCCAGGGAACCCTCAGTATTCCACTCATCCCATGTAACAAGGTCTGGGGCCTGTGTCACCCATTGGGAAGGTTCAGCCGAGTCTAGTGGGCATAAGGTGGTGTGAAGACTGAAGTCAAAGGTCAATACACGGGCACAGGTGTTCTTCTTATTCTTCTTCTTATTACAAGTATTCTACCTCATCTTCCAACATCCCGGCAGAGACTTCCAGTTCCAGCGCGCACAGGATGGCAGCACTGAGAAGGAGCTCCCACAGTAACTCGCTATAGACTCTGCTCCCAGCTGTTACCCGTTACCACGGTAAATACCACAACACCTGACATACTCCTCTACCCGTCAGGGACATGGAGAAACAACAGCAGCGCGCTGGGAAGCAACACGGAGCCCCCTCTTCCTCTATACCTCTCCCACAGAGGGAGAAAACAAAATCCAAGATGGCGCTGTCTCCTCACACATCACCACAGGAGACACACATATAAATCATTCACCTCCTGCTTCTTCTGAAATGGTCACAAATGACCCCAACACTGAATCTTTTATTCCTGGACTGTCTATTCCCTGTAATCACTAGCCATAGAAGTGGCCAAAATAATAATACCAGCCATTACTGCTTCCTTGGAAGCCACTCTAATGACCTCACTATCTGCTATACAGGGAGACATTTCTCATCATACCTCCCAAATACAGGAATTAGAAGAGCGCCTAGGGTTAGTGGAGGATGAACTAGCCACGACTAAATCTAAGCTACAAACAACTATGAAACTTACAGCAACATTAAGGGACAAGACAGAGGATCTAGAAAATAGATGAAGACGGAGTAACCTTGGCATAATAGGTCTGCCTGAAAGCATAGCACTGTCACAATTCTCCATCATCTGTACCTCAGAATTACCTCAGACCCTAAGGTTACAAGGCTCTTGGGGTCTCTTAAGTTTTCCTTTACCCAATTAGTCCTGGCATTTGTTTCCTTGTACAAATTCTGCTTGAATAGGAAAATGTATAGGAAGAGATATTGCTATGTAGTGTTATTGGTATTAGCGAGTTACGTTTTCTCGACGTGTTTCTATTTGTTTTCTATTTCTTCTTTTTCTTGTATCTTTCTATTTTCTCACCAGGCTATATGCCCGCTCGGAGTCAGCGAATACTTCGTATGTTTCTGTGTGAAAAAAGTGAAGTCTTATACCAACTTTCTTTTGCTTATTTAGTTGTAAGATTTAGATATATTGCAATATTATTGCTATCCTGCTCTCTGTATAACATAAATGAGACATCCTGTGATCTGCTGCCCAGGATCAGACATAAATGAGACATCCTGTGATCTGCTGCCCAGGATCAGACATAAATGAGACATCCTGTGATCTGCTGCTTAGGATCAGACATAAATGAGACATCCTGTGATCTGCTGCCCAGGATCAGACATAAATGAGACATCCTGTGATCTGCTGCCCAGGATCAGACATAAATGAGACATCCTGTGATCTGCTGCTTAGGATCAGACATAAATGAGACATCCTGTGATCTGCTGCCCAGGATCAGACATAAATGAGACATCCTGTGATCTGCTGCCCGAGATCAGACATAAATGAGACATCCTGTGATCTGCTGCCCAGGATCAGACATAAATGAGACATCCTGTGATCTGCTGCCCAGGATCAGACATAAATGAGACATCCTGTGATCTGCTGCCCAGGATCAGACATAAATGAGACATCCTGTGATCTGCTGCCCAGGATCAGACATAAATGAGACATCCTGTGATCTGCTGCCCAGGATCAGACATAAATGAGACGTCCTGTGATCTGCTGCCCAGGATCAGACATAAATGATACATCCTGTGATCTGCTGCCCAGGATCAAACATAAATGAGACATCCTGTGATCTGCTGCCCAGGATCAGACATAAATGAGACGTCCTGTGATCTGCTGCCCAGGATCAGACATAAATGATACATCCTGTGATCTGCTGCCCAGGATCAGACATAAATGAGACATCCTGTGATCTGCTGCCCAGGATCAGACATAAATGAGACATCCTGTGATCTGCTGCCCAGGATCAGACATAAATGAGACATCCTGTGATCTGCTGCCCGAGATCAGACATAAATGAGACATCCTGTGATCTGCTGCCCGAGATCAGACATAAATGAGACATCCTGTGATCTGCTGCTTAGGATCAGACATAAATGAGACATCCTGTGATCTGCTGCCCAGGATCAGACATAAATGAGACATCCTGTGATCTGCTGCCCAGGATCAGACATAAATGAGACATCCTGTGATCTGCTGCCCGAGATCAGACATAAATGAGACATTCTGTGATCTGCTGCCTAAGATCAGACATAAATGAGACATTCTGTGATCTGCTGCCTAAGATCAGACATAAATGAGACATCCTGTGATCTGCTGCCCAGGATCAGACATAAATGAGACATCCTGTGATCTGCTGCCCAGGATCAGACATAAATGAGACATCCTGTGATCTGCTGCCTGAGATCAGACATAAATGAGACATCCTGTGATCTGCTGCCCGAGATCAGACATAAATGAGACATTCTGTGATCTGCTGCCTGAGATCAGACATAAATGAGACATTCTGTGATCTGCTGCCCAGGATCAGACATAAATGAGACGCCCTGTGATCTGCTGCCCAGGATCAGACATAAATGAGACGCCCTGTGATCTGCTGCCCAGGATCAGACATAAATGAGACGTCCTGTGATCTGCTGCCCAGGATCAGACATAAATGAGACATCCTGTGATCTGCTGCCCAGGATCAGACATAAATGAGACATCCTGTGATCTGCTGCCCAGGATCAGACATAAATGAGACATCCTGTAATCTGCTGCCCAGGATCAAACATAAATGAGACATCCTGTGATCTGCTGCCCAGGATCAGACATAAATGAGACATCCTGTGATCTGCTGCCCAGGATCAGACATAAATGAGACATCCTGTGATCTGCTGCCCAGGATCAGACATAAATGAGACATCCTGTGATCTGCTGCCCAGGATCAGACATAAATGAGACATCCTGTGATCTGCTGCCCAGGATCAGACATAAATGAGACATCCTGTGATCTGCTGCCCAGGATCAGACATAAATGAGACATCTTGTGATCTGCTGCCCGAGATCAGACATAAATGAGACGCCCTGTGATCTGCTGCCAAGGATCAGACATAAATGAGACATCCTGTGATCTGCTGCCCAGGATCAGACATAAATGAGACATCCTGTGATCTGCTGCCCAGGATCAGACATAAATGAGACGCCCTGTGATCTGCTGCCCAGGATCAGACATAAATGAGACATCCTGTGATCTGCTGCCCAGGATCAGACATAAATGAGACGCCCTGTGATCTGTTGCCCAGGATCAGACATAAATGAGACATCCTGTGATCTGCTGCCCAGGATCAGACATAAATGAGACATCCTGTGATCTGCTGCCCGAGATCAGACATAAATGAGACATCCTGTGATCTGCTGCCCGAGATCAGACATAAATGAGACATCCTGTGATCTGCTGCTTAGGATCAGACATAAATGAGACATCCTGTGATCTGCTGCCCAGGATCAGACATAAATGAGACATCCTGTGATCTGCTGCCCGAGATCAGACATAAATGAGACATCCTGTGATCTGCTGCCCGAGATCAGACATAAATGAGACATCCTGTGATCTGCTGCCCAGGATCAGACATAAATGAGACATCCTGTGATCTGCTGCCCAGGATCAGACATAAATGAGACATCCTGTGATCTGCTGCCCAGGATCAGACATAAATGAGACATCCTGTGATCTGCTGCCCGAGATCAGACATAAATGAGACATCCTGTGATCTGCTGCCCGAGATCAGACATAAATGAGACATCCTGTGATCTGCTGCCCAGGATCAGACATAAATGAGACATCCTGTGATCTGCTGCCCAGGATCAGACATAAATGAGACATCCTGTGATCTGCTGCCCAAGATCAGACATAAATGAGACATCCTGTGATCTGCTGCCCGAGATCAGACATAAATGAGACATCCTGTGATCTGCTGCCCAGGATCAGACATAAATGAGACATCTTGTGATCTGCTGCCCGAGATCAGACATAAATGAGACGCCCTGTGATCTGCTGCCCAGGATCAGACATAAATGAGACATCCTGTGATCTGCTGCCTGAGATCAGACATAAATGAGACGCCCTGTGATCTGCTGCCCAGGATCAGACATAAATGAGACATCCTGTGATCTGCTGCCCAGGATCAGACATAAATGAGACGCCCTGTGATCTGTTGCCCAGGATCAGACATAAATGAGACATCCTGTGATCTGCTGCCCAGGATCAGACATAAATGAGACATCCTGTGATCTGCTGCCCGAGATCAGACATAAATGAGACATCCTGTGATCTGCTGCCCGAGATCAGACATAAATGAGACATCCTGTGATCTGCTGCCCAGGATCAGACATAAATGAGACATCCTGTGATCTGCTGCCCAGGATCAGACATAAATGAGACATCCTGTGATCTGCTGCCCAGGATCAGACATAAATGAGACATCCTGTGATCTGCTGCCCAGGATCAGACATAAATGAGACATCCTGTGATCTGCTGCCCGAGATCAGACATAAATGAGACATCCTGTGATCTGCTGCCCGAGATCAGACATAAATGAGACATTCTGTGATCTGCTGCCCGAGATCAGACATAAATGAGACATCCTGTGATCTGCTGCCCAGGATCAGACATAAATGAGACATCCTTATATACGGTATGAACCGTCTCTGAATATATACTGTGATTACCCTCTGATGAGGTGAGACTTTAGAGGGGCTCCACTGTTCAGGACCCCCATCTATCAGCTATCAGAGAGCGTCTCTCCCCCTGAAGGACTTTGCATTACACAGACAGCCCATTACTTTCTATATAGAATATGATGGGGTGAGGATCCTTATGGGCTGCAGGGTCCTCGTGATAAGGTTAGGATCCTGGTGGTCTGCCGGGTCATATTGATGGGTGTGAGGATCCTGGTCATAGCGATAAGGTCAGGATCCATAGTGATGGGGTGAGGATCCTGGTGGGCTGCAGGGTCATAGTGATAAGGTCAGGATCCTGGTGGGCTGCAGGGTCATAGTGATAAGGTCAGGATCCATAGTGATGGGGTGAGGATCCTGGTGGGCTGCAGGGTCATAGTGATAAGGTCAGGATCCCGGTGGGCTGCAGGTCCATAGTGATAAGGTCAGGATCCTGGTGGGCTGCAGGGTCATAGTGATGGGTCGAGGATTCTTGTGGGCTACAGGGTCATAGTGATGGGTTGAGGATCCTGGGGGGCTGCAGGGTCATAGTGATAAGGTTAGGATCCTGGCGGGCTGCAAGGTCCTAGTGGTAAGGTCAGGATCCTGGTGGGCTACAGGGTGATAGTGATAAGGTTAGGATCCTGGTGGGCTACAGGGTGATAGTGATAAGGTTAGGATCCTGGCGGGCTGCAGGGTCCTAGTGGTAAGGTCAGGATCCTGGTGGGCTACAGGGTGATAGTGATAAGGTTAGGATCCTGGTGGGCTGCAGGGTCATAGTGATAAGGTCAGGATCCTGGTGGGCTGCAGGGTCCTAGTGGTAAGGTCAGGATCCTGGTGGGCTACAGGGTGATAGTGATAAGGTCAGGATCCTGGTGGGCTGCAGGGTCATAGTGATAAGGTCAGGATCCTGGTGGGCTGCAGGGTCCTAGTGGTAAGGTCAGGATCCTGGTGGGCTACAGAGTGATAGTGATAAGGTTAGGATCCTGGTGGGATGCAGGGTCATAGTGATAAGGTTAGGATCCTGGTGGGCTGCAGGGTCATAGTGATAAGGTCAGGATCCTGGTGGGCTGCAAGGGCTGGTGTCAGGCAGCTCCTACAGGGACGTCATTCTTATGGCTTCTATGTGACTCCCCAGCCTTTGTGTACACGGTTTACAGCGCTGCCGTTACATTTCGATAATTGAAAGGAAAGCTCCACCTAGAAAGCAAAGAAAAATGTTCTTAAGAAAATCCATAAGCATCCAGGCTGTCTATCGCTATGGTATAATAATGGTCATTACTGGGACCTTTATCTTATCGGGCAGCAATTTATCTTTCTTACCGTCCAGCAGCCCGGAGTTCCCTTTTTTGTGCCTGTAGGTGTCCAGAAGACGTCTCTGTCATCAGAAAGTTACACTGAGGGTAAAACCTTAGAAGAAAGAGGAGAGGAGAGATGGTGGGGGAGGAGGGGAGTGAAGCTGAAGAAGGGAGATCAGGTGAAGCCTCCTCCTCCATAGACAGTTTGGTTGCCCTACTCTTGGTCTTGGTGACCAGTCCGGGTTCAGGGGTCACGTCCCTCTATTCCCACAGACATCGGGTGAAGCCTCCTCCTCTGTAGACAGTTTGGTTGCCCTACTCTTGGTCTTGGTTACCAGTCCTGGTTCAGGGGTCATGTCCTTCTATCCTCACAGACATCAGGTGAAGCCTCCTCCTCTGTAGACAGTTTGGTTGCTCTACCCTGGGTCTTGGTTACCAGTCCCGGTTCAGGGGTCATGTCTCTCTATCCTCACAGACACAGGGTGAAGCCTCCTCCTCTGTAGACAGTTTGGTTGCTCTACCCTGGGTCTTGGTTACCAGTCCTGGTTCAGGGGTCACATCTCCCTATACTCATAGACATCAGGTGAAGCCTCCTCCATACACAGTTTGGTTGCTCTACCGGGGTCTTGGTTACCAGTCCTGGTTCAGGGGTCATGTCCTTCTATCCTCACAGACACAGGGTGAAGCCTCCTCCTCCATAGACAGTTTGGTTGCTCTACCCTGGGCCTTGGTTACCAGTCCTGGTTCAGGGGTCATGTCTCTCTATCCTCACAGACACAGGGTGAAGCCTCCTCCTCTGTAGACAGTTTGGTTGCTCTACCCTGGGTCTTGGTTACCAGCCCTGGTTCAGGGGCCATGTCTCTCTATCCTCACAGACACAGGGTGAAGCCTCCTCCTCCATAGACAGTTTGGTTGCTCTACTCTTGGTCTTGGTGACCAGCCCTGGTTTAGGGGTCACGTCTCCCTATACTCATAGACATCAGGTGAAGCCTCCTCCATACACACTTTGGTTGTATAATTTTTTACCAGATCCAAAATTCTGGGCTGATCTATTAGTTAAGAGCCGGAGGTTCGGATTAGGGACTGGTGACCGGAGGTCCCAGTAATGGTTATCTTCCCTCACTGTATCTGATGCTTGATCTGGTTATCTTCATCCAGATCAGCCTCCGCCTGGCACACGCCTCAACATCACACTCACATTTCTTAGGTAAAGTCACATAATCGTCTCAGAATAAACAAACCTTTTATTCACTTTATTACAGGGTGAAGAATGGTGGGAAATCCCCACATGTCAGCCGAAGCCCAACACCCAGGAGCCCCTCCTAGACCTCAAACACACGTCATGGAGGCCAAGTCACGGTTCTGCCAGGATAGTGTGCACTTATGCTGCGCTTACATGGAACGATTATTGTGCAAATTTGCACAATAACAATCGAATTTGAACGATAATCGTACATGTAAACGCAGCGAACGATCAAACGACAAGCGAGAAATCGTTCATTTTGATCTATCGACAACTGAAATCATCATTGATCGTTCGCAAAAAATTTGCAGATCGTTCCGTGTGAACAGTCTGATTTGCCGATTTAACCAATGTGTGAGATGGGCTTTAAGCGATCGCAAAACAAATTTCTGTATGATATATCCTACCATCTAAACGCTGATCGTTATGAAAAAAACGTTACTCCAACATCGTTAATCGGCCCTCAGACAAGGGAGGTCACACAACGCTTTTGGTTCATTACAGCTTTATGTTTGTAAGGTCTCCCTTGGCTTATCCACATTTATGTATCAGGACAGAGGCCAAGAGGGAGGACTTGATTCTGAGGGGGTGCCGTCATGCTGGAGGCTGGGAGATATGATCTATATGTGGGGCTGATCACATGCATGACCACCATTCTCATGAATGGTTAACCCCCCCCTCCCCTCCCATTCAGCTTGTTATGACCAGCCCTATTTTGAGGGAGCAACCTTTCTTCTTGGGGTGACTGGAGGTTAAACCAATGGACAGTCTGGTGGCATGATAAACCAATGGACAATCTGGTGGCATGATAAACCAATGGACAGTCTGGTGGCACGATAAACCAATGGACAGTCTGGTGGCATGATAAACCAATGGACAGTCTGGTGGCATGATAAACCAATGGACAGTCTGGTGGCATGATAAACCAATGGATAGTCTGGTGGCACGATAAACCAATGGACAGTCTGGTGGCATGATAAACCAATGGAAAGTCTGGTGGCATGATAAACCAATGGACAGTCTGGTGGCATGATAAACCAATGGACAGTCTGGTGGCATGATAAACCAATGGAAAGTCTGGTGGCATGATAAACCAATGGAAAGTCTGGTGGCATGATAAACCAATGGACAGTCTGGTGGCATGATAAACCAATGGACAGTCTGGTGGCATGATAAACCAATGGACAGTCTGGTGGCACGATAAACCAATGGACAGTCTGGTGGCATGATAAACCAATGGACAGTCTGGTGGCATGATAAACCAATGGACAGTCTGGTGGCATGATAAACCAATGGACAGTCTGGTGGCACGATAAACCAATGGACAGTCTGGTGGCACGATAAACCAATGGAAAGTCTGGTGGCATGATAAACCAATGGAAAGTCTGGTGGCATGATAAACCAATGGAAAGTCTGGTGGCATGATAAACCAATGGACAGTCTGGTGGCATGATAAACCAATGGGAAGTCTGGTGGCATGATAAACCAATGGACAGTCTGGTGGCATGATAAACCAATGGACAGTCTGGCGACACTATACATGACCATAAGATTATTAACCCTTCACTCTCAAGGCAACTGGACTAATCAGCTGATCAGGATTGTGACATCATGCTGAATCTTGAAGAAAGGTCGAGAATCTTCAGGTGCGTCCACCTGAAAGGAAACGGGGAAACAAGTGGACCACAATGACAAGTAGGCAAACCACTGTAGATGTAGAAAATGCTTGGGACATCCTTCCAGAAGGATGGTGGATGGTGAGGAGCGGGTGGTGGGCTGGTGAAGTGGGTGGGTGCTAGATAGGAACTAGAAAAAGGACTCATATAGGCTAAGGACACCATCAAACTGGAATAGCTAGACCTGGGGAACCCATTGAGGTCATACGTCTAAGTCAGCCTCATATAGGTAACCTGTGGAATGCTTAACCCTTAGACGACCCAGGGCGTATAGTTACGCCATGGAAGTCTGTCCCCAGACGACCTAGGGCGTAACTGTACGCCCTGGGTGTTTCTCCCGCTATGAAGCGCGCTCCGGAGCGGAGCGCGCTTCATAGCAGGTGGGGGCCGGCTGCAATCAGCAGCCGGGACCTCACCGGTAATGACACGCTGCAGCGATCGCGCTGCCGCGTGTCATTAACTCCTTAAACGCCGCGACCGCGGCGTTTAAGTGTAAGTGACAGGGGGAGTCCCCTGTCACCTACCGATCGGGACCCCCGCAGTGTGACTGCGGGGGTCCCGATCGGTAAAACGGGCCGCCGGAGCTCTCTCACCTGCCTCCGTGCGGTCCGATCGGCGCTCTGGTCACTGAGCCTGCACAGGCAGGCTCAATGAGCAGAGCGCCGATAACACTGATCAATGCTATGCCTATGGCATAGCAATCATCAGTGTAAAAATCCAAGTAGTGAATGTAAAAGTCCCCCAAAGGGACTTCAAATGTGTAAAAAAAAAAAGTTAAAAACACTAACACACTACCCCAAAGCCCCTCCCCCAATAAAAGTTGAAATCACCCCCCTTTCCCATTATATAAATAAAACATATAAAAATAAATAAATAGATAAACATATAATATACCGTAGCGTGCGTAATTGTCCGGTCTATTAAAATATAACAAGCGTCATTGCGAACGGTAAACGGCGTACACGAAAAGAGGGAAAAAAGTGCGCGGATTACCGATTTTATGTTACATTATATATATAAAAAAATTAATAAAAAGTGATCAAAACGTCCGATCTTCACAAATATGGTATTAATAAAAACTAGAGATCATGGCGGAAAAAATGACACCCCATACAGCCCCATAGGTGAAAAAATAAAACCGTTATAAGCGTCACAATAGTCCCATTTTATTTATAATTAATTGCCAAAAAAAAGGATTTCATTTAAAAAAATATATATATAACATTAGAGAATCTGTGTAACCTGCATATGGTTGTGTTCAGACCTATAGAATAATAGTGTCATGTTGCTGTTACCATATAGTGCATTACGTAGACACAGGAACCCCCCAAATGTTACCATATTGCATTCTTTTTTGCGATTTCACCAATTTATATCTTCATACATAATATATTTGGGGTTCCATCATACATAATATATTTGGGGGGGTTCCATCATACATAATATATTTGGGGTTCCATCATACATAATATATTTGGGGTTCCATCATACATAATATATTTGGGGTTCCATCATACATGTTATGGTAAAATGAATGACGCCATTACACAGTACAACTATTCCTGTAACAAATAAGCCATTACATGGCCCTGTAGATAGAAAACTGAGAGTGCTGGAGCTCTTAGAAGGGGAGGAGGGAAAAACGGAAACACTAAGATCAAAATTTGCGCGGTCCACTGGGTCATTTTGGGCCTGGTCCTCAAAGGGTTAAAGTGTCACTGTCAGTAAAATTTTTATTGCAGAAATCAATAGTACAGGCAATTTTAAGAAACTTTGTAATTGGGTTTATTAGCCAAAAAAAGAGTTTTTATCACGAAAAAGCAGTTTGAAGCTCTCCCCCCTGTCTTCATGGTTTTCCTATGGAGAGAGCAAGACAGGACAACAAAGAGTTAATTTACACTCACATCAGGGGCTCTCTCCTCTGACAGTCACCAGGACCTCTCTGACCACTAATTGGGGCTCTGAATAGCTCCCTGAATCCTTTGTTCTCAGCTCTCAGCTGCCCAATCAGCTAACCCAAATATACGTTCCTTACAATCGCTCCATTCCCGGCTTATTGCGCTTTTATCCTTTGGCCTATGGGGCTGTGTCAGGTGTCATTTTTTGCGCCATGATGCGTTCTTTCTATCGGTACCTTGATTGCGCATATGCGACTTTTTGATCGCTTTTTATTACAATTTTTCTGGATTTGATGCGACCAAAAATGAATGCGCAATTTTGCACTTTGGGATATTTTTGCGCTGACGCCGTTTACCGTGTGAGATCAGGAATGTGATTAATTAATAGTTCGGGCGATTACGCACGCGGCGATAGCAAACATGTTTATTTATTTATTTACTTTTATTTATAATATGGGAAAAGGGGGGTGATTCAGACTTTTATTAGGGGAGGGGGCTTTTATTGACAACACTTTTTTTTTTTTTTTTTTTACACATATACTAGAAGCCGCCCTGGGGTTAGGGTTATTCCCCCCCTGGGGTTAGGGTTATTCCCCCCCCCCCCCCGGGGTTAGGGTTATTCCCCCCTGGGGTTAGGGTTATTCCCCCCTGGGGTTAGGGTTATTATTCCCCCCCCCTGGGGTTAGGGTTATTCCCCCCTGGGGTTAGGGTTATTATTTCCCCCCCCTGAGGTTAGGGTTATTCCCCCCTGGGGTTAGGGTTATTCCCCCCTGGTTTTAGGGTTATTATTCCCCCCCCCCTGGGTTAGGGTTATTATTCCCCCCCCCCTGGGGCTAGGGTTATCCTCCCCCCACCCTGGGGTTAGGGTTATTCCCCCCCTGGGGTTAGGGTTATCCCCCCTGGGGTTAGGGTTATCCCCCCTGGGGTTAGGGTTATCCCCCCTGGGGTTAGGGTTATCCCCCCTGGGGTTAGGGTTATTCCCCCCCCTGGGGTTAGGGTTATTCCCCCTGGGGGACTTCTAGTATATACACTTTGGTCTCTCATTGAGATCTTTGCTGTATAGATATACAGCAAAGATCAATGAGACCGGCACTCGTTTGCCTTTGGCTGCTGCAGCCGAAAACAAACGAGTGTTGAGCCGGGGACGGCGCCATCTTGGAGCGGACCCCGGCCGGCACCACACACGGAGATCGCTCCTCCGGCACAACGGCCCGGAGGAGCGATCTCCCCCACTAGACACCAGGGAAGTGCTGCATCCAGTAACTTTGACAGCTGCCTCCGATTACCTGATTAGCGGCCACGGCGATTGGACCGTGCCCGCTAATAACCGCGGTCCCGGGCTACACGCGGCACCCTTGATTGCGGCGGTTCAGACTGGCGTCGCCGCGTGGCTCGGAACACCTCCTGGGGACATATGAGGTACGGGTACGCCATATGTGCCTAAGAGGTTAAACTCAGAGGTGCCTGTGCTTTGGTCAATGTTGTGAGCTGAAAGGTAATTCTAGGTCCTGGTGGGCTTGTGGATGACTGGTTGCCCTGAAGATAGGTGCAGGTTGTCAGGCCTTGTAGGCAGTAGAACCAGTTGGGGCAGAGCTGTGGGTGGTGGACAGTGTGGGAGAAGTGGCAGAAAGGCCTATGTGGGGTCCCAGACAGGTCAGGTGCTTTGTTAGGGTTTCTGGCTGCTCTGTGGTGAAGGTGGAGACCACCCATGGAGCAGCTGAAAAACATGAAGACAGCCATTGGCGATAGGCTCTATCCATCATATCCAGTGTTGTGTTCATGTTTTCCAGAGTTTATATACCTATAAATAATCCACAAAAAAATCTTTTATAAATCCAAATTAATTTTTATTAAAGCTCAACAACCCGTAATCCCCATAAAAAACATTTACACACAGACAGGAGGAGTCAGGACAAAAATTATACATGATTAATCACAAAAATGTGGCACAAAATAACCCAAATGATTATAACAGTACACACATATACACATACACATAACAACAACAGTATACACATATACACATAACAACAACAGTATACACATATACACATATACATAACAACAGTATACACATTACATTACACATACACATAACAATAACAGTATACACATTACATTACACATACACATAACAATAACAGTATACACATTACATTACACATAACAATAACAGTATACACATTACATTACACATAACAATAACAGTATACACATTACATTACACATACACATAACAATAACAGTATACACATTACATTACACATACACATAACAATAACAGTATACACATACACATAACAACAACAGTATACACATATACACATATACATAACAATAACAGTATACACATTACATTATACATAACAATAACAGTATACACATTACATTACACATAACAATAACAGTATACACATTACATTACACATAACAATAACAGTATACACATTACATTACACATAACAATAACAGTATACACATTACACATACACATAACAATAACAGTATACACATTACATTACACATAACAATAACAGTATACACATTACATTACACATACGCATAACAATAACAGTATACACATACACATAACAACAACAGTATACACATATACACATATACATAACAACAACAGTATACACATTACATTACACATAACAATAACAGTATACACATTACACATACACATAACAATAACAGTATACACATTACACATACACATAACAATAACAGTATACACATTACATTACACATAACAATAACAGTATACACATTACATTACACATACGCATAACAATAACAGTATACACATACACATAACAACAACAGTATACACATATACACATATACATAACAACAACAGTATACACATTACATTACACATAACAATAACAGTATACACATTACACATACACATAACAATAACAGTATACACATTACATTACACATACACATAACAATAACAGTATACACATTACATTACACATACACATAACAATAACAGTATACACATTACATTACACATACACATAACAGTATACACATTACATTACACATACGCATAACAATAACAGTATACACATTACATTACACATATACATAACAATAACAGTATACACATTACATTACACATACACATAACAATAACAGTATACACATTACATTACACATAACAATAACAGTATACACATTACATTACACATACGCATAACAATAACAGTATACACATTACATTACACATACGCATAACAATAACAGTATACACATACACATAACAACAACAGTATACACATATACACATATACATAACAACAACAGTATACACATTACATTACACATAACAATAACAGTATACACATTACACATACACATAACAATAACAGTATACACATTACATTACACATAACAATAACAGTATACACATTACATTACACATACACATAACAATAACAGTATACACATACACATAACAATAACAGTATACACATTACATTACACATACGCATAACAATAACAGTATACACATACACATAACAACAACAGTATACACATATACACATATACATAACAACAACAGTATACACATTACATTACACATAACAATAACAGTATACACATTACATTACACATAACAATAACAGTATACACATTACATTACACATACACATAACAATAACAGTATACACATTACATTACACATACACATAACAATAACAGTATACACATTACATCACACATACACATAACAATAACAGTATACACATTACATTACACATACACATAACAATAACAGTATACACATTACACATACACATAACAATAACAGTATACACATTACATTACACATACACATAACAATAACAGTATACACATTACATCACACATACACATAACAATAACAGTATACACATTACATTACACATAACAATAACAGTATACACATACACATAACAATAACAGTATACACATTACATTACACATAACAATAACAGTATACACATTACATTACACATACACATAACAATAACAGTATACACATTACATTACACATACACATAACAATAACAGTATACACATTACATCACACATACACATAACAATAACAGTATACACATTACATTACACATAACAATAACAGTATACACATACACATAACAATAACAGTATACACATTACATTACACATAACAATAACAGTATACACATTACATTACACATACACATAACAATAACAGTATACACATTACATTACACATACACATAACAATAACAGTATACACATATACACATACACATAACAATAACAGTATACACATTACATCACACATACACATAACAATAACAGTATACACATTACATTACACATACACATAACAATAACAGTATACACATTACACATACACATAACAATAACAGTATACACATTACATTACACATACACATAACAATAACAGTATACACATTACACATACACATAACAATAACAGTATACACATTACATTACACATAACAATAACAGTATACACATTACATTACACATACGCATAACAATAACAGTATACACATTACATTACACATACGCATAACAATAACAGTATACACATACACATAACAACAACAGTATACACATATACACATATACATAACAACAACAGTATACACATTACATTACACATAACAATAACAGTATACACATTACACATACACATAACAATAACAGTATACACATTACATTACACATAACAATAACAGTATACACATTACATTACACATACGCATAACAATAACAGTATACACATACACATAACAATAACAGTATACACATTACATTACACATACGCATAACAATAACAGTATACACATACACATAACAACAACAGTATACACATATACACATATACATAACAACAACAGTATACACATTACATTACACATAACAATAACAGTATACACATTACATTACACATAACAATAACAGTATACACATTACATTACACATACACATAACAATAACAGTATACACATTACATTACACATACACATAACAATAACAGTATACACATTACATCACACATACACATAACAATAACAGTATACACATTACATTACACATACACATAACAATAACAGTATACACATTACACATACACATAACAATAACAGTATACACATTACATTACACATACACATAACAATAACAGTATACACATTACATCACACATACACATAACAATAACAGTATACACATTACATTACACATAACAATAACAGTATACACATACACATAACAATAACAGTATACACATTACATTACACATAACAATAACAGTATACACATTACATTACACATACGCATAACAATAACAGTATACACATACACATAACAACAACAGTATACACATATACACATATACATAACAATAACAGTATACACATTACATTACACATACACATAATAACAGTATACACATTACATTACACATAACAATAACAGTATACACATTACATTACATTACACATAACAATTACAGTATACACATTACATTACACATACACATAACAATAACAGTATACACATTACATTACATTACACATAACAATAACAGTATACACATTACATTACACATACACATAACAATAACAGTATACACATTACATTACACATACACATTACAATAACAGTATACACATTACACATACACATAACAATAACAGTATACACATTACATTACACATACACATACACATAACAGTATACACATTACATTACACATAACAATAACAGTATACACATTACATTACACATACACATAACAATAACAGTATACACATTACATTACACATACACATAACAATAACAGTATACACATTACATTACACATACACATTACAATAACAGTATACACATTACACATACACATAACAATAACAGTATACACATTACACATACACATAACAATAACAGTATACACATTACACATACACATACACATAACAATAACAGTATACACATTACATTACACATACACATAACAATAACAGTATACACATTACACATACACATAACAATAACAGTATACACATTACATTACACATAACAATAACAGTATACACATTACATTACACATACACATACACATAACAGTATACACATTACATTACACATAACAATAACAGTATACACATTACATTACACATACACATAACAATAACAGTATACACATTACATTACACATACACATAACAATAACAGTATACACATTACATCACACATACACATAACAATAACAGTATACACATTACATTACACATACACATAACAATAACAGTATACACATTACATCACACATACACATAACAATAACAGTATACACATTACATTACACATACACATACACATAACAGTATACACATTACACATACACATACACATAACAGTATACACATTACATTACACATAACAATAACAGTATACACATTACACATACACATACACATAACAATAACAGTATACACATTACATATGGCAGTATCTGCATATTGCACGAGCTGAATTTGTGTATTTATACTTGTATAATTGTATATTGCACTAAACCCCAGATAGCAGCAGATATCTATTGTATAAGCTGAAAAGTATATCACAACTCCTGTATATTGCATTAATAAAGAGTATATATAGCAGCACACAATTATTGCACAAAAAGTCCCAACCATGGATATGTGTATCGCATCCCTGTAAGGACGCAACCATGCATGTGCTCACTATCTCCCTCTGCACAGTAAACCATGTATCCAAATGCCGCACTGCAGGGTTGGTGTTCCCCTCAAATAACCATCAGAATAGTATATAGGGATCAATACACTCACCCAATCTGAATGTCCTGACTCCTCCACTCCACACTCCAACGCGTTTCACCGCTGCGTTTACCAGGAGCGATGGAGAGGAGGAGTATATGGTGCCTTATAAGGAGGAGACAGAGCGCATGGTAAGCCGCCCGGACGCCATGCACCTTACAGTCTCCGCCCACAGATCAGGCGTCATGACGCCGCCACCGGGGGTGGGAGTGTCAGGAACACAGCATCCGTCGGCGCATGTGCACACCGACACGCAACACCCGACGGCCATCTTGGATATGGGAAAGGTGGCCCATATCTGTATAAAGCTGGTAATTCAGCAGAGTGTGTGAAAAAGTGAATGTTAATGTTAAAAAACAAGACTATAACTCAAACAACACAATGTGCACAGACACTAAGACCACAATCAAATAAAGTGTCAAGTGCAATTCATATAAGAATTGTGAGCACGCATAACGTGAAAAGAGGATGATAGTGTGGAGAGTGTGAATAGAAGCGGACACAAAATGTGGGAGGAGCATAATGATGTGTATGAAGTGCATGATGAGGATGTAAATGAGACTAAAAAACATAGTGTAAAAATGTAATGTGAATAAAGTGCTAAGTGCTAGAACTGAATTCATTACGATAATTAACCCCTGTGATGCTGTATATTTATAAAGTAATAACACCAATATTGATGTTAATGTGAATATAAATCATAATCAAAATCATATAAAAATGTGTATGCCAAGAGGAAATGTAATGATACAAAATGATTATATAAAAAAAATGTGAAAAAAAATGATTCTATATACTACTGGAAAGTGAATTTATTTATGTAAAAAAAAATTAAATCAAAAAATGTTGAAAGTAATATAGGAATAATGAAGATAGAAAAATCCCAAAGAAGAAAACATATCCGAAATAAAAAAAAAAAATGACAGAAAAAATTATAAAGAAAAAAATATATATATGAAAATAAATTGTTCATAGATTCATCTTCTGCAGACAAGAAGGCACCACAACTTCCCATACAATCAGTCCCAAGATGGCCGATGATGATGTTATGGTTAATATATACTCCAGATCAAAAAAGTTTTTCTCAACTCAATCCTGATGACCACCACACTACCTCCTCCTATAACCAAACTAACTCCTTACTAAAAAGTAAGTAAAATCTAAGACACTTATCCCCCATCCCCCCCTACACACACACTAATTATAATCTTTTCTAAAGACCCAAAAGTAAATATACATATCCATGTTCTCCAGTGTTGTATCCATGTTCTCCAGTGTTGTATCCATGTTTTCCAGTGGTGTAGCCATGTTTTCCAGTGGTGTAGCCATGATTATTATGGCTGTATCCATGTTTTCCAGTGTTGTATCCATGTTTTCCAGGTCTGTATCCATGTTTTCCAGTGGTGTATCAATGTTTTCCAGTGTTGTATCCATGTTTTCCAGGTCTGTATCCATGTTTTCCAGTGGTGTAGCCATGATTATTACGGCTGGGTTCACACTACGTATATTTCAGTCAGTATTGTGGTCCTCATATTGCAACCAAAACCAGAAGTGGATTAAAAACACAGAAAGGATCTTGTCACACAATGTTGAAATTGAGTGGATGGCTGCCATATAACAGTAAATAACGGCCATTATTTCAATATAACAGCCGTTGTTTTAAAATAACAGCAAATATTTGCCATTAAATGGCGGCCACCCACTCAATTTCAACATTGTGTGAACAGATCCTTTCTGTGTTTTTAATCCACTGGTTTTGGTTGCAATATGAGGACCACAATACTGACTGAAATATACGTAGTGTGAACCCAGCCTATGGCTGTATCCATGTTTTCCAGTGTTGTATCCATGTTTTCCAGGTCTGTAGCCATGTTTTCCAGTGTTGTATCCATGTTTTCCAGTGTTGTATCCATGTTTTCCAGTGTTATATCCATGTTTTCCAGGACTGGATCTATGTTTTCCAGGGCTGTATCTATGTTTTTTAGGGCTGTAGCAATGTTTTCCAGTGTTGTAGCCATGATTTTTAATAAGGCTAAGTGATTTGATTCTACTTGTTTACACCGTACGGGTGGGTTCATACTGAGGTATTCTCGCGGATAATGTCAGCGGAATTCCGCAGTATGTCCGCGGACTGCACCTTCAACTTACATTGCAGCCACAATACAGATGCAAGAAAGAGACACTGATATATAAACAATCTATAACAAACAACACGTTGTACCAGCCTGACTGCGCAGGACAGAAAACTGCCGACCATTTATGGATTGACCAATCAGAGTGTGACATGTATGTGTCTTGTGACTTGAAACCCTGCCTGTATTGAATGTTTATATATTTCATGTGAATACACTGCGCATGAGCAATACTGCCCCATATTCTGTCTATAAAAGTTAGTACAAAACAATAAAGGGGGCCCTTTCCAAACTTATGTTACTGATACGTACATCAGCTGTCTGTGTCTGTGATTTTAAGTTGTAAGCAGAACTGCAGCTGCTAACTCCAATCTGATACCAACCTATCCTGGGGAGTGTCTGGCTCCATAAAGTCTGGCAAATTAAAAGGTAACATTATCAATATCCAGGGCTGTATCCATGTTTTCCAGGGCTGTATCCATGATTTCCAAGGCTGTAGCCATGTTTTCCATTGTTGTATTCATGTTTTCAAGGGCTGTGTCCATGTTTTGCCGTGATGTATCCATTTTCCAGAGCTGTAGCCATGTTTTTCAGTGTTGTATCTATGATTTGCAGGACTGTATCCATGATTTCCAAGGTTGTAGCCATGTTTTCCAGTGTTGTATCTATGTTTTCCAGTGTTGTATCCATGTTTTCCAGTGTTGTATCCATGATTTCCAGGGCTGTATCCATGTTTTCCAGGGCTGTATCCATGTTTTCCAGTGTTGTAGCCATGATTTCCAGTGTTGTATCCATGATTTCCAGGGCTGTATCCATGATTTCCAGGGCTGTAGCCATGTTTTCTATTGTTGTATTCATGTTTTCCAGTGTTGAATCCATTTTCCAGTGTTGTAGCGAAGGAATTTTGATACCCACCTGCCGTGAAATTCCTGTTCCTGGGTCCTATGGCAGCACAGAATGGGTTAAGTCTAAGTCCCCTAGAACAAGGCAGAAGACACATACAAAGCAGTTACCAATAAAAATTGGTCACACCATATATAAGGCAGGAAGGACCACCCATAGTCAGAGTTTTTTTCTTCTGCACGGGTAAGAAGAGACAATGCGTCTTACCGTGCACTTTACTTATTTGTGTATTTTCTTGTTTTTTTCAGCCTGCCCTTTCAGTGTTGGGGGCAGGCCTGTATTTAGAGTTCATGCTGCCCTGGGCACTTTGCATGCTGAGGCGCACCCAAGGCAGGCAGCTGGGGATCGCAGGAGGAGCAGATGGGGTGACAGGGGGAGGGGGAGAAGCTGGGGAACAGGGGGAGTAGCTGGGGCGCTGAAGGCAGCTGGGGAGACGGGGAGAAGCTGCGGCGACAGGGGGAGAAGATGGGAGGGCAGGTGGGGTGGCAGGGGGAGGGGGAGAAGCTGGGGAACAGGGGGAGCAGCTGGGGCGACAGGGGGAGGGGGAGCAGCTAGGGGTGGAAGGGGGAGAAGATGGGAGGGCAGCTGGGGTGGCAGGGGGAGAAGCTGGGGTGAAAGGGGGAGAAGCTGGGGTGACAGGGGGAGAAGCTGGGGCAACAGGGGGAGAAGCTGGGGAACAGGGGGAGAAGCTGGGGCAACAGGGGGAGAAGCTGGGGAACGGGGAGAAGCTGGGGAACAGGGGGAGAAGCTGGGGCGACAGGGGGAGGGGGATCAGCTAGGGGTGGAAGGGGGAGAAGATGGGAGGGCAGCTGGGGTGGCAGGGGGAGAAGCTGGGGTGACAGGGGGAGAAGCTGGGGTGACAGGGGGAGAAGCTGGGGAACGGGGAGAAGCTGGGGAACAGGGGGAGCAGCTGGGGCAACAGGGGGGCAGTCGGGTTAACAGGGAGGGGGAGAAGCTGGGGAACAGGGGGAGAAGCTGGGGCGACAGGGGGAGGGGGATCAGCTAGGGGTGGCAGGGGGAGAAGATGGGTAACGGGCAGCAGCTGGGGTGACATGGGGAGGGGAAGCAGCTAGGGGTGGCAGGGGGAGAAGATGGGAGGGCAGCTGGGGTGGCAGAGGGACCAGCCGGGGGGGAGGCAGAGGGACCAGCCGGGGAGGGGGGGCAGAGGGACCAGCCGGGGAGGGGGGGCAGAGGAACCAGCTGGGGGGGAGGCAGAGGGACCAGCTGGGGGGGAGGCAGAGGGACCAGCCGAGGAGGGGAAAGGGACCAGCGGGGGGGGGGGGCAGAGGGACCAGCTGGGGGGGAGGCAGAGGGACCAGCCGAGGAGGGGAAAGGGACCAGCGGGGGGGGGCAGAGGGACCAGCTGGGGGGGGGCAGAACGACCAGCTGGGGGGGGCAGAGGGAACAGCCGGGGGGGAGGAAGAGGGACC
The DNA here is from genome assembly GCA_027789725.1 of Dendropsophus ebraccatus. NCBI lineage: Eukaryota > Metazoa > Chordata > Amphibia > Anura > Hylidae > Dendropsophus > Dendropsophus ebraccatus. The sequence goes on from JAQFWZ010000022.1 coordinate 36,630,419, forward strand.
AGCCGGGGGAAGCAGAGGGACCAGCGGGGGGGGGGGGCAGAGGGACCAGCCGGGGGGGGGGGGCAGAGGGACCAACTGGGGGGGAGGCAGAGGGACCAGCGGGGGGGGGGGGCAGAGGGACCAGCGGGGGGGGCAGAGGGACCAACTGGGGGGGAGGCAGAGGGACCAGCCAGGGGGGCAGAGGGACCAGCGGGGGGGGCAGAGGGACCACCGGGGGGGGCAGAGGGACCAGTTTGGGGGGAGGCCAGGTGAAGGCAGAGAGGCAGGCTGGGAAGGAAGGTCCCCCTATGCAGGGCCGGTGTCAGCAGCGTGCGTGTGACGTCATCACGCCGCTGCTGAGCAGGGAAGTTCGGGCATCGCGGGGCTGCAATGTGAGCTTCCGGCCTGTGTGACAGTCTGTGCCGGAAGCTCACGCCGGCCCTGCATAGGGGGACCTTCCTTCCCAGCCTGCCTCTGTTCCTGCCGCTCGGCTGATCCCCCGGCCGACCGATCACAAGCCATCCCCCCCCCCCCCCCCCCCCCGCACAACCCGGGCGCGGACGTCAGCGGCAGGGTGGCAGAGGGGGTAAAAATTTAAATTAAATTAAAAAAGAAATGTGTCCTGCGGGTGCCTAGTGGCAAATACGGCCCTGGTTGGGGGCACAACATTCACTACATCATAGGGTCAAAAAACACAGTGTTGTGGTTTTCTATGTTTGTGTGTTTCGTACTATGAGGTTGGGTCAGGATCCAGGTTGAGCGGTGTCGCATGCCTCCTGAACCATAAGAGATTTATTCGGGTACCCCTTCCAGATGGGAGAAGATTTGGGGTCCCGTTCTCCCTCTATACATGTTCTGGAGGCCGAGACCGGTAACAAGGATCGGGGCTATCCAGACCCAGGATACCGGGGATTGTCCTTCCTGATGTACGATTCGCTGTCTAATTAGAGGCGGGACGATTCATCTGACCGGCGAATCTTATGTGTGGTAAGTGTGTTGTGTGTAACTGTTGATTCTACTCCCATCAGAGCATCTCAGGAAAGAATCTTCCCCATAGCAGTACGAGTGCGGCTGGGAGAGTAGTGCTGGATACTTTCTCCTCCCCAGTGGGCGTGTTGCTGCGGTCGCGCGCTGTCAGTCCTGTTTGAATTCAAACTTGGCGCCTGCAGTTCAAGCGTGCGCAGCGCGGCGGTGTCTGTCATTCCTCCTCTCCTCCTATAAGCAAGGTGAAGCCTTTGCATATTCAGGTAAGGGGAGTGGTGGGGGCGTGGCGGAGGTGTTTCTACAGGTGGGGGAAATCCTTCTTTACGGAATGGGAATGGGCGATTAAAACTTCCCCCTCGGGTAAGGCCCCTGGTCCAGACGGTCTCACCTTGCCCTACTATAAATCCTTTGGCCCCCTCTTAAAGGATCATTTCCTGTCGCCTATAACTATCTCCACTGGCTCTACCCTGCCCTCAGACTCTCTCCGTGCCCATATCTCTGTCATTCATAAAGACGGTAAAGATCCCTCTCACTGTCAAAACTACCGGCCTATCTCTCTTCTGAACTTGGATCTCAAGTTCTTTTCCAAAATCCTCGCGGCCGGTCTGACCCCATTCCTTCAACCCATTATACACTCAGACCAGGTTGGCTTCATGCCCATGTGAGGGGCCCGAGACAACACCACCAGGGCAATAAATATCATTCACCATGCCCACTCCTCACCCCTGCCTTCCATGCTATTGTCTACTGACGCAGAGAAGGCCTTTCCTCTTTGCCACACTCCGACATATCGGCCTCGGCCCGTATATGTTAGAATGGATCGGCTCTTTGTATTCCCATCCCTCCGCCCAGGTTTCGGTCAACGGCCTTCTCTTTGCTTCGTTTCCTATCTCAAACGGCACGCGGCAGGGTTGCCCCCTCTCCCCTCTCATCTTCGTTCTGACACTGGAACCTTTTCTTAGGCACGTCATAAACAATGCAGACATCTCTGGAGTACGTGTGCGTTCGGGGGAACATAAAGTATCGGCATATGCGGATGATCTTCTCTTTTTTCTTACCCAACCCTCTGTGTCCCTCCCCAACCTCCTCTCGGAGCTTTTGCGGTATCAGGCCCTATCCCACTACAAGATCAATCTGCAAAAATCCCTCTCCCTCTTCCCTCTTCGGCGGTATCCGCCCTAGAGTCCTCCTTCCCCTTCCGCTGGGCGCGCTCCTCCCTGACATACCTGGGGGTCCAACTGACGCCTTCGGCCTCTGACATCTTCAAAGTAAACTTCCCACCTATGCTTCGGCGCATCGAGTTGGATCTGCTGAGGTGGCACAGGCAAGGGCGGATTAACTTTACCATAGGCCCCGGGCTGTTCACCAAGCCTGGGCCCCCCCCCACTGTAACTATGGTGGCACTAGCCTGCCGTTCATAGTACAGGATAGATAATGTCATGATGTCCTGATTTGTGCAAAACTACCATAAAAAAACAGTGTTTTTTTGCAAATTATGGCGGAAGTGTAGCCAGGAGACAGTACACCACTGAAAGTATAAGTCTTTTTGGGTGGTCATGGGCCCCCCAGGAGCTCAGGGCCCCGGGCTGACGCCCAAAACGTCCCTGTTATAATCCACTACTGGGCACAGGGGCACCTTCACATGGTTTGGGTGCTGTTCGATCTTCAAGATGAACGTCTTGCCTCGCTTGCTGTATCTCTTCCAGGCCTTGCCAGTGGCAGTGCCCCTGTCCTACTTTCAGCAGCTCTCGTCGATACTCACTAGGTTTATCTGGGCGCATAAGCAGCCTAGATTGGCAAAGACGGTCTTATACCGGCCTAAATCAAGGGGGGGACTCGGGCTTCCCAACCTTTACCATTACTACATGGCGGCCCACCTCTCCCGAGTGATAGACTGGCACCGCCACGCACCTATGAAAGCATGGGTAAGCCTAGAAATGGCGTTGTCTCCTCTTTCTCTGTTGGCAGCCCGTGGTTGCCAGGTGCCTTCCGTCTGGTGGGCTCACACCCTACTATTGCCCCCACTCTGAGAGTGTGCCAGAAACACCTTTCCACGGGCTTCTTAGCCCCACATCCTTCCCCTCTGTTCCCTGTCTTGGGTAATCCCTCTTTCCCGACTAGCGTTGAGGACCCGGTTTTCCGAACCTGGCTCCGAGCTGGCAACTTCCGCGCCTTCTCCTTCCTCGCGGGTCAGGCTTGGTAATCCCTCTCCGCGCTCAATGGCCTCGTTGACCCTTTACCCCTAGGGTTCTGGAGGTCACTGCAGCTCCATCACTTCCTCCGCTCTCTCCCTAACCCTTCTTGTTTAACACGGTCACTCACTCAGTTCGAGTCCCTCTGCTTGGGTTCCGACCCTCTACGCCACACCCTCTCTCTCTTATACGCCATGTTGGGCTCCCCACCAGAACAGCCAACACCCCCCTACCTCGTCGCATGGGAAGAGGACCTTAATATTACGCTTACAGCAGCGCAAGTTGAGCGGGTTCTCACTTGTAAGCACTCGCCATCCATCTCCTCGCACTCGCCATCTTTCCGGACGTATCTCCACTCTGCGGAGAAACTTTCTGCAGCTGTCCCAAAGCGGTACCTTTTTGGAGAGAAGTGTGGCGCATTTCTTCCACCTTCACCGATCACCAGCTCCCCTTTTCTCCATCGCTTTTTCTCCTGCACCTGTCGGAGATCTCCCTTAAGACCTACCGCCGCTCAGTACTCCGACACCTGATCAATGCTGCCCGTGCCTGCATTCCGGTTCTCTGGCGTCAATCGGACCCTCCCACCACTTCCATGTGGATATGTAGAGTGGAGGAGATCAAACGCATGGAAGATCTAACGGCACAGTTGTACAGCCGCGACTCTCATTTCTACAAGACCTGGTTTTACTGGGACCACCTCACTGAATCGGCCGGATTCCGGACTCTTTTGGCGCAGTGAGGAACTGCCCTTTCCTTCCCCTTCTATTCTCCCTCACCCTCTCCATACCCCCCCCCCCCTCAAATTCTGGGACCTGCTCTCTTTTCTTTTCTTTTCTCCCTCTTCCCCCTTCTTCTTCCCATAGGATTTATTTTGACCGAGCGTTAGCTCACTCCCTTACCTTTGGTAGACGCCGGCACCACCACCCAACTGGGAGCTGCGGAACGCTCTGGGTTTTGTTGCAACATGGTTTGTTCAATGGTTTCATTGGTCTCTTTGTACTTTCATGTTTGGTTACTGGGCCTATGCTCTCCTGTAGATGTGATGTTTTGGTCCTCGTTTGACTTTTTGTTTTATAAAAGTGGAAAATGAATAAAATTGAGAATTTAAAAAAAAAAAATCAGTTAAGGATAAAGCACCCATGGATGCACTGTATTCCTTTCCTGCAAATGATGATAAAACCTTTCCTTCCCATCCGTTATTAGTGTCATGGATGCAGAAAGACTGGGGCAAACCTGATAAGCTCTTGGATGTCAGCTCAAGATTTAAATCTGTGTACAGGTTACAAGAGGCACATACCTCTTCTTGGGAAGCCCCTCCTAAGTTGGACCTAGCAGTAGCAAAATTGTCTGGAAAATCTATTTTTCCACAGGAAGAAGCTACTCTACTCAAGGATCCACTGGACAGAAAGGCAGATGCACTTGCTAAGAAGTCCTACTCGGCTGCTTCAGCACTGTCTAAAGTGGCTTTGGCTGCGGCTCCGGTGGCACGGGCTCTACGGGTATGGCTTAGTAACATTACTAAAGATCTTTCTTCGCAGGTATCACGAGAGGAGATCCTGGAAAAGTTACCTACTATGAAAGCCGCTGCTGAATATCTGTGCGATGCACCTGTGGACTCGCTGGCTTTGGCTTCAAAAATTTTAACAGCCTCTAATTCCACCAGGAGATGCCTCTGGCTGAAACAATGGCCAGGGGATATGTCATCTAAGCAGCATTTCTGCTCACTGCCTTTTCAGCCTGAGTCCCTTTTCGGTCCTCAACTCAAGGATATTTTGAAGGACTTGCACGAGGAAAAAGGGACCACATTCCCTTCAAACCTAGACAAAACAAGTCTCCTCCTAAGGGACGCAAGGATTACAGAACCAATAGGTTCAAAAACTTCAGGCCAAGACAATCATGAGCAGCGTCATCCAGCTCCAAAAGAAGCCCCCGCTAAGAAAGACTCCCAATTATGGCGCCAATTTACAATGCTCAGGCGTAGGCGGGAGGCTCAGGCATTTTTTACCTGCTTGGACAAGTTCCACCACAGACAGGTGGGTGCTAGATCTCATCAAAAATGGTTATTTTCTGGAGCTAAGAACTATGCCTCCGGATCGTTTCTTCCTCAACAGAGCCACAGATCCTCATCTGCTTCCCTTAGTCAGGGAATTTGTCTCCAAGAATGCATTGGAGCCGGTCCCCGCTTCTCAGAGGGGAAAGGGATTTTACTTGAAGATATTCACGGTACCCAAGTCCGTGGGGAAGTACAGATTGATCATAGACCTCTCCCATCTGAACAAATTCAAGAAAAAAATTCAGTTTAAGATAGACAATATCAGGTCGGTGATACCGCTTCTCGACAAAGGGGACTTTCTAGCATCACTGGACCTTACAGATGCCTATCTCCATATCCCTATAACACCGGCTCATCGGAGATTTCTTCGGGTGGCTCTATTCTGGGAGGGGAAGATCTACCATCTGCAATTCCGCTGTCTCCCGTTCGGGCTCTCATCAGCCCCCAGGGTGTTTACAAAGTTCTGTGTAGTCTTCTCAGCAATCCTGAGAATCAGGGGTGTACGAATTGTGCCCTACCTAGACGATTGGCTACTCATCGCCGGTTCAGCATGCCAGCTGTCTCACCAAGTTCAATCCATCTGCTACAGCAGCACGGATTCTTGGTGGATTTCAAGAAATCGCATCTGATTCCTTCTCAGTCTCTAACCTTTTTAGGGTTCAAAATCGACACTCAACAGATGATGCTGTACCTTTCGGAGGATCGCGTTCAGAGGTTGAAGAAGCAAGTCTCTCTCCTACTGAGGAATACTACATGTACCATCAGAACGGCCATGGGGGTGCTAGGCACCCTGTCATCAACCTTGGACGCAGTCCTTTGGGCGAGGGCCCACATCTGGCAGCTGCAGAAGGATATCCTGACAGCCTGGAACAGGGATCATTACTTCTTAGAAAATCTCATGACGATCTCCAGAGCGACTCAGGAAGACCTTCGTTGGTGGCTCAAGCCCCTCCATGTATCACGGGGTATGTCCCTGTCTCCTCAGTTCGGGTGGGGAGCACATGTCCAGAACTCCTGGATTCAGAGGAAATGGTCTGCCCAAGAGAGGTCCATGTCTTCGAACAGGCGAGAGTTGAGGGCAATCAAGTTAGCCCTTTTCCATTTCCAGCCTCAGCTAAAGAACCAGAATATATTGATACAATCAGACAACCTGGAAGCAGTTTTCTATTTGATCAAACAGGGAGGCACAAGATGCCCGTCTCTCTTGGAAGAGAGCCAGTCGATTTTCCGTTGGGTGGAACGAAACGTAGCCCATATATCAGCTGTCCATCTCAAAGGCACCCTGAATCGGACTGCAGATTTTCTCAGCATACATTACTTCCAGGCGAATGGTCTCTGTCAACAGAAGTCTTTCATCGAGTGACTCAGAAATTTGGAGTCCCAGACTTAGACACCTTTGCTGTGTAGTAGAAACCACGGCACTCGTTTTACATGCAAGAATAGGTGAAGGTTTTATTGAACAGTGTGATACAAGGTATATACTCCGACCATAGACAGAAAGTACATGAGATCCATCTCAACATCCGACGTTTGTGGACGGTCTGACGACTCCCTGGAAAGAGAATTTTGTTCATGCCTTCCCTCCTCTAGCCATGATTCCCAAGGTCCTATCCAAAGTGAAGACAGAACGGGCAAAATGCATCCCCATTCTTCCTTATTGGCCTCGCAGGCCATGGTTCTCGGTGGCGAAGAATCTGGCGAAGGCAGAATATGGATCCTTCCACTAGTTCCAGATCTTCTATCCCAAGAGGGATTTCTTCACCCAAACCCGGACCGTCTCAATCAAACAGCCTGGCGGATGAAATGAGTGCCTTGGATTGTGAAGAATTTCCGGAAGATGTTCAGAACACCTTAATAAATGCCAGGAGGAAGAGTACTAGATTAAAGTACGCTGGGGTCTGGAAAACCTTCAAAGCTTCCTCTTCAGATTGCTCTATCTCCAGTGTGCTTAGCTTTCTTCAAAGAGGTTTGAATCAAGGACTGAAATTCAGCACTATTCGGGGCGTGGCCTGGCTGCTGTTCTGGATGGACGTGTGAGCAGGAGCTCCTGACTATACTACCCAGAATTAAGCATCCAAACCCAGCAAAACCTGTCCAATTCCATACAAAAAGGTGTATAATATCCCCCCGCAGATATGCCTTATAGAAAGAAGAACAAAAAAAGGCTCAACAAGCTTACAAATGACTCTAAATCCGACAATGAGCTGGATCAAGATGGCGCCGATTACCTATCCGAGTCATCCGCCTCCATGTGCTTACAGCCCGCCGGTCCCAGACTCCCTCCACTGAAAAGAATAACAAAGGAACTGAGATCAGCATCAGATCCCGCTCTAGCTTTGGTAATAAGAGATGCAACCACCAGCAGATTCAAGAGAGGACCCGGTGCAGCAAGTAAATGGAGCGACACAGGAGAAGTGCAGGCGCTGACAAAGAAGACCCCAGAGAGAGTGGCAACCACGCACTTACCCCCAGACGGAGAATTGCATTGTCCGGAGGGCCATCTGAGATTCGGTGAAGGAACGGGAGCGTTAATCCTTGCAGTGACGGGCTGGGAACCGGACCGGAAGTGCGCGGCCGAAGGACCGGAAGTAGAGGAGCCGCCATTGCTAACGAGCGTCAGCGCGGCATCCAGCGCGGCGTCCAATGCGGCACACAGAGCAGCAGTCCGCCGCTCACCTGAATCACCGGAGCAGGTGGTGAGTCCCCAATGCCGGGAGGACTCAGCCGGAGAAGGATCACAATCGGCGGCAGAGCGGAGCTGGGGCCAGGTACCTGTAAGAGATAAGAAGCGGAGGTCTGAGGTGAAACAGCCACCATTAAACACTGCCGCGGCCCCGCCATATACAGACTATAAACACAGCTACATTACTAGACAAAATGAGAGGTCTGAGGGAGATACTGGACACAGTATGAGGCTAGATGGAATACAGATATACCACAAGGACGAGAATACAGAGAAATAGCAATGTCCCTAAATAGAAATCCTATAAAATCCCCATATACAGTCCCTCAGACTACAAGATCTACAAATATGAGAGAGAGGGAAGAGGATTCCATCACCCACAAGAATATTAGGGATGCTGGGCAGATTGACGGCTCTCCACTTCAAAGCCCTGTAAGACAAGCAGACTAACAGTAACACCACAATTGCCTGACATTGAGGCAAATACTATTGAGGAAAATAGTACAAACGACCTGCTAATGTCATATCCCGTACCTGACAATTCTATAGCTGTGTCCACAATGAGAGACATGCTACTTGCACTGAAAAAAATCCTTTCATGAGGACATAATTGCATTGATCGATCCAGTAAAAACTGCAGTGGAAGAACTGGGGGAGAGAGTTGACAAAGTGGAGAACAGAGTGGGAGAGATAACAAGCTCACACAACGATCTTATCGAATCACACAATGAAATGGAAGAAGATATAACTACCATTAAAAACAAATTAGCGGACCTTGAGGACAGAAGTAGGAGAAATAAGGTAAAACTGAGAGGTGTACCAGAAACAGTACTTCCAGCTGAGATCCCTAACTACGTTAAAACGCTCCTCAAAACCACCTACCACACTGCACCCCACAGGAAATAGAGGTAGATCGTGCACATAGACTGCCTAAACCCAAACACCTAGGCGACAACGTCCCGAGAGACGTGATTGCAAGAATTCACTTCTTTCAGACAAAAACTACTGGAATACTCTAGAAAAAACAACTCCCTACCACCTCCCTACCACAAGATAGTCGTGTTTGCAGACTTATCACTAACTACCCTACAACAAAGAAGACACCTGCAACCTATCACCCTTGCTCTCAGGGAACAGAAAATCCCATACCGCTGGGGATATCCGGTGAAAATCCTAATCCAAAGAAATAACAACATACGCCATCAGATCCGTGGATGAAGGTCGCCAGTTGCTTCACTCCTGGAACATCGCGATCAAGACATCTTGCAGACAAACCGACACACCACGCCGTAGAATCCAAGAAGAATGGACAGTAGTCCGCTAAATGGCAGGGGTATATTCCCCTCTGGGTGAGGGATAGTATGTCCATCCGGGACAGCTCAGGAACAAACTCTACCCCCATAACATGCTTGGTTTAACATGCTTTGTTTATGGCAACCAATGCTTTACATTGTTCTAACATGTTTTTTCTTTATGTTTAACTGTCATCCAATTATGTGGTTGATTTTTGGCACAAATATCCACAATCTGCTTCCCTACCATTCTCTGTGGATCCGTTCTGGCTGGGAGACGGTTTCCACAACTAATAAAGGTAATATGCATGACATAAACAATTTCACGCCCCCCACGTTATGGTACTGACAATTGCCAGCCTAAATGTGAGAGGCTTGAATTCTCCTCACAAAAGGTCATATATGTGGAAGGAGGCCAAAGAACTAAAGTGCCATGTCTTCTGTCTACAAGAGACACATTTAATAGCCAAAGATGCTACAAGATTAAAGAACAAAAAATGGCCCTATGCTTTCCACTCCCACCACACCAAAAAAACTAGAGGTGTCTCTATCTTAATTAAAAACACTGTATCTTTTAAATTAAATAAGGAAATCACAGATAAACTTGGCCGCTATGTCATACTAATCTGTTTGATCAACAACATACAATACACCCTGGTATCTTTGTATGCTCCGAATTTAGGCCAAATAGCCTCTATGCAGAAATTGGCTAAAATTATAGATAAAAACAAAAAAGGCAAATTAGTTGTTTGTGGAGATTACAACATCATAGCAGATCCGGAAGTGGATACAACAACAACTTCACGCAGCAAACTACCCTCACTATCCAAAACAATCACAGAATTCGATTTATTTGACATTTGGAGAATACTCCACACTACTGAAAAAGATTATACTTATCACAATTCGTATTCTAGAATAGATATGTTCCTAATAGACAGATTAAGTATTTCTTCAGCAACAAAGTCTAACATCGGTCTGATTAAATGGTCCGACCATGCAGCTATCACTTTGTCGCTTACGGAGAAGCATAATCAACCCCTGTCTTATCTATGGAGATGCAGCCCATTTGTTTTATCCCATTCTAAATATGGTCCCGAGATACAACAAGAACTTCTTTAAGAGAAATAAAACCCCAGAAGTTGGCCCACAGACAATAGGGAATTCCCATAAGGCCTATATTAGAGGTCTGTTTATTAAATTCGGATCACGCCTAAAGAAAATTAGAGAAGCAAAAATTTCAGACACCCTAATCCAAATATCCACCCTTGAAGCACAAAATAAGACAACACCATCACAGCAGTTAGATGAAGAAATCAGAGTAAAAAGAAACCAACTGAGCTTGCTATTATTAGACTCATACGAAAAAGCATTGAGAAAGACTAAAGCCTTATACTACTCCCAAGACAATAGGGCCAGCAAACTACTAGCATCAAGGATACAATATACCCAAGCCAAATCTAAAATTCCATTCTTATAAAAGAACAACACCAAAATATACTCACCAAACGAAATAGCCAACGAATTCCAAGAATTCTATTCTAACCTATATAATTTAAACAAACAAACTAATTCGAAACCCTCACTAGAAAAAGACACAGCTACTTTCTTAAACAATCTAAATCTCCCTAAACTACCAGCAAACCTACTCCCTTCCCTACATAAAGAAATCTCCTTAGAGGAGATAGAGAGCATAGTCAAAAGAATCCCAGGACCAGATGGTTTTATTAATCTATACTATAAAAAACACTGTAAAATACTGGCCCCGCATTTAAAGGACTTTTTTGAATATGCTATCTCTTCAGGCCAATTTCCTAAAGAGAATCTCGAGGCACTCATTGTGACATTGCCTAAGCCAGGAAAAGAGACCCGGAAAACCTCCGTCCAATATCATTATTAAATAACGATATTAAAATCTTTGCAAAACTTATAGCCAAGCGTATCGCCCCAACCCTATCCCAGGTCATTAACATAGACCAGGCTGGATTTGTTCCGGAACACCAAGCATCAGATAATACAAGGCGTCTTATCCACATATTACGCAGAGCGGAAGTTAGTAAGGAACCTATGTTGGTTTTGGCTTTGGATGCCGACAAGGCGTTCGACCGGCTCTGCTGGTCGTTCGCCTTCTCAGTACTTAAACACTTGGGCTATGAGGGAGAAATAATAGCAGCCATATCTGCCCTATATTCATCTCCAACGGCGAAAGTATTTGTTAACGGTAGTTTCTCTAACAGTTTAGATATCACAAATGGATCCAGACAAGGGTGCCCCTTATCACCCTATTATTTATCATATCGATGGAACCTCTGGCCCAGGCAATTAGATTACACCCTGATATAAGTGGCATAGAATGAGGCAGCAAACAGCATATAATCTCTCCGTATGCAGACGACGTAATACTATCACTAACAAAACCCCAAAAATCCCTCCCCGCTGTCATGTCTCTAATTCAACACTTGGGTGAACTCTCATACTACCATCTAAATGATACAAAAACCCAGGCTCTACCCATTAATATGCACCCCCTTACAATAAATCTAAATACCCCTTTGATTGGAAGACAACACACGTAGACTACTTAGGAATTAAACTAACCCCCAAATACTCCTCATTATATAAATTAAACTACCAAGCACTATTAATGGAAATCGAACACGACTTAACGAACATGGCTAAAACCGAACTGTCTTGGATAGGCCGAATAACAGCATTTAAAATGTTCACTCTTCCAAAATTTCTGTATAAGTATAAAACCGTCCCTATAGAACTACCACAATTTTTCTTCACAAAAGCGCATTCACTGCTATCCAGATTTGTACGGTCCAATTCCAGGCCAAGAATCGCAGCTAAAATACTCTTTAAAAATCGCAGGGCCGGTGGATTAGGTCTCCCCGATCTGAAAAGCTACTACATCGCCTCTATGGTAGCCACCCTGAAAAAGTGGTGGAAAAATGATCTATATATCCCATGGGTTAACATTGAACACAACCAACAAGATATAAAGGATTTGAAAAGTAGCCGATATTATACATTCTGGTCTAACATGAATACTAATAGCAATAACCCTCTAATCTTAGCATCATAGCAAGCATGGAAAACATACCCCAAAACCTCCCAGCCAGATACTCACCTTTCTATAAAGTCTCTTCCGATCTCTGTGGTGGAAGCTATGATCCCATGCCACGACCTAAGGGAATGGAAACAAAAAGGCTTCATTTCAGTCACACAGCTTTATGAAAACGATATTATGATTACCTTCCAATCTTTACAACATAAGTACGATCTGGGAAGAACAGATTTTTGCAAATATCTGCAGATCCGAGATTGCCTTTCTAACCTCACACCCTCTAGCATTAAAGCGGACAAATATGTCTTTACTTATATGGACTCGCACAAAAAGAGTCTTAGCTATCTTTACAGAAATATTAATGAAAATGATTCACTCACTAAAACAAAGTGTCTGTTTAGATGGGAATCGGATCTGGGTATGCAGTTCTCCGACAATGAATGGTCACAAGTGTGTATCTCATGTTGAATCAACATACAAAACATTAACCAGATGGTATTATACACCCGATAGATTAGAATGTATGAAGGCGACAATGATACATGTTGGAGAGATTGTGGGGATAAAGGGGACCTTTTCCATATATTGTGGTCATGTCCAAAAATCACTGACTTCTGGAATCAGAGTCCCATGGTGACCCACTTAGCTGCCATACATGGCCCACACCAAACATTACTGTTCCTTAATACAGAACATTTCCCCCTGAAATATCGGAGACTAATATGTTTATTTTATATCCATACCAAGACCATAATAGCTAGACACTGGAAAACACCTACAATTCCGAAAATACAGGAGCTTATTGACTCCTTAAACAACACATACCACTACGAGAAGATTATTGCCTGGGGCTCGGGGTCTACTGAACGGTTTACACAGACATGGGGCTACTGGAGTGCGTCTGCATCCTGCAAGGAATTATACTGAAGTCATATCTTGATTTATAGCATTACCTCATTTTAATTGACCTATAATATAGCTACCGTCTATATCAGTAAGATAACTCTCACTGGCCGAAACTAGGGAATGCGGCCATTGTTAATGCCTGTAATGTAGAGAATAATAATTATGTTTACTATTTCAGTACCGACCACTGGACGACAGTTTAGTTTTATTTTGAGTGTATGTTGTCGTCCATAAAGGACGGATTTTCTTTGTTATACCAATGTTATACTATGTACCTAACATTTCCGTAAAGATGATACGCATTCTACTATTAAGTATATACTATGATACATATAGTAATATTCTTGAATCTATAATGAAAAAAATACTTTGTTTTTGTTTTTGAAACATTTTAAAAATGTTCAATAAAAAATTTTTGAACCGGAAATTCAGCACTATTCGAGTACAGTTTGCTGCTATCAATTCTTTCATGTCCGGGAAATATTCAGGGAACCCCCTAATCGCCAGGTTCCTCAAAGGAGCAAGGAATTTGAGACCGCCAATAAGCACTCCCGCTCCGGCCTGGGATCTACATCTGGTACTGGAGGCCCTCAAGCAAGCACCCAATGAGCCAATAGCCTCATCAGAGTTACATCACCTCTCATGGAAAACAGCTTTCTTAGTGGCCATAGCCTCGGCACGAAGAGTCAGCGAGTTGCAGGCCCTCTCATGTAGAGAACCTTATCTAAGAGATCTGGGAGACTCTTTATTTATGCAGACAATGCCAGGTTTTTTACCCAAAACAGCTACCCATTCAGCCTTAAATCAGGAAATTGTGCTTCCAAGGCTTCCTTCATCAGACCCTATAGGCAACCCGCTGGATGTCAGAAGATCTGTTTTGGAGTACCTCAAGAGAGTGAACTCCTTTAGGTGCGAAGAGAATCTATTCATCCACTACGATGGAAAAATGAGGGGATTCAAAGCATCTAAGCGAATTATCTCTAGCTGGATTCGGACGCTCATTACTTTGGCCTACTCACTGTAGGATCTTCAGGCTCCAACAGGTATCAAGGCCCATTCAACCAGGGCGATATCATCATCATGGGCTGAAGCTGCGAATGTGCCACTACATGAGATCTGTAGGGCGGCTACGTGGTCAAGTACTTCAACGTTCATGACATACTACAGGTTGGATGTCACTGGCGAAGCAGCCCTGGGCAGGAAGGTACTAGAGTACTGAGTATTGGATTTGTACCCCCCCCCTATTATTTTTACTGCTACATAATCCCATTGTGTGCTGCCGTAGGACCCAGGAACTCGGGAAATTCGAATGCTTACCTACCGGGAAATTCCTGTTCCTGGCGTCCGAAGGCAGCACAACACACCCTCCCTATTAAATGTTTGTTTGCTGCATACAAACTCTGACTATGGGTGGTCCTTCCTGCCTTATATATGGCGTGACCAATTTTTATTGGTTACTGCTTTGCATGTCTCTTCTGCCTTGTTCTAGGGGACTTAGACTTAACCCATTCTGTGCTGCCTTCGGACGCCAGGAACAGGAATTTCCCGGTAGGTAAGTATTCGAAATTCCCGAGTTCCAGGGCTGTAGCCATGTCTTGCAGTGTTGTATCCATGTTTTTAATGGCTGTATCCATGTTTTCCATTGTTGTATTCATGATTTCCATGGCTGTATTCATGTTTTCCAGAGTTGTATCCACGTTTTCCAGTGTTGTATCCTTTTTTCCAGGGCTGTATCCACATTTTCCAGTGTTGTATCTATGATATTCAGGAATGTATCCATGTTTTCCATAGCTGTATCCATGATTTCCAGGGTTGTAGCCATGTTTTCCAGTGTTGTATCCATGAAAATTAGGTCTGTAGCCATGTTTTGCAGTGTTGTATGCATTTTCCAGGGCTGAAGCCATGATTTCCAGTGATGTAGCCATGTTTTCCAGTGTTGTATCCATCATTTCCAGGGCTGTAGCCATGTTTTCCAGGGCTGTATCCACGTTTTTCAGTGTTTTATCCATGTTCTCCAGTGTTGTAGCCATGTTTTCCAGTGTTGTAGCCATGTTTTCCAGTGTTGTAGCCATGTTTTCCAGTGTTGTAGCCATGTTTTCCAGTGTTGTAGCCATGATAATAAGGGCTGTAGCCATGTTTTTCAGGGCTGTATCCATGATTTCCAGGGCTGTATCCATGTTTTCCAGGGCTGTATCCATGTTTTCCAGTGTTGTAGCGATGTTTTCCAGTGTTGTAGCCATGTTTTGCAGTGTTGTATCCATGATAATAAGGGCTGTAGCCATGTTTTTCAGGGCTGTAGCCATGTTTTCCAGTGTTGTATCCATGATTTCAAGGGCTGTATCCATGTTTTTGAAGGCTGTATCCATGTTTTCCAGTGTTGTAGCCATGTTTTCCAGTGTTGTAGCCATGATTTCCAGTGTTGTAGCCATGTTTTGCAGTGTTGAATCCATGATTTCCCGGGCTGTATCCATGTTTTCCAGTGTTGTAGCGATGTTTTCCAGTGTTGTAGCCATGTTTTGCAGTGTTGTATCCATGATAATAAGGGCTGTAGCCATGTTTTTCAGGGCTGTAGCCATGTTTTCCAGTGTTGTATCCATGTTTTCCAGTGTTGTAGCCATGATTTCTAGTGTTGTAGCCATGTTTTGCAGTGTTGTATCCATGATAATAAGGGCTGTAGCCATGTTTTTCAGGGCTGTAGCCATGTTTTGCAGTGTTGTATCCATGATTTCCAGGGCTGTATCCATGTTTTCCATTGTTGTATTCATGTGTTCCAGTTAGTCCTACGGCGGCACACAATGGGTTAAGTCTGGATCCCGAGTGCAAGACAGAAGAGACATGCTCAGCAGTAACCAATCAATAGAGGTCACATGCTATAAGAGGCTGGATTAACCACACCAACACAGTTTTTTACTTCTGCAAGTTAAGAAGAGACAATTATGTGTTTTACACTTAATTTATACTTCTTTCTTTGTGTTTTTTTCAGATATGCCTGAGCAGTGTATTGCTGGCACAACGCATGTTTTCAGACTTGGATATCAGGCTGCAGTGTTGCAGTTTGCCTTGATCTGTCATGCCCTGGATGGGATCCAGAGTTGGACTAAGGGTTATCGTGGTATGGTTCTCCAAACTCTTTTTTTGATCCCGGTCCGCACTGAAGACGGCCGTACTACCAAGGACGATGTGACCTCCCACCCTCTTCTAGACGCAGTGTGCGGACCCCCCATACATTCCGTGATGCATGTTCCTGTCTGCCTACTCCGGCTTTGGATTCACGGGACAGGATGCACATGTTGCGGGACATGGTGAGTGTATGGTACTATCATGCTTTGATCAGGTTAGTCCCGTTGTCTTTCATAAAGGCACACTTCTCTGTGTTATTATGGCCTCGGTTGCTACCGAGTGGGAGAAGATTAGAGCTTGCTGTGTTTTCATTGGCTGTTGATTTTTTCAAGTCTTGGCGCCAAAACCACCCGCACTGTCTCCTGCCGTGAATGCACGAGGACGCCGGCGGCGGAAGTTCAGCACCATTTGCGGTCCACTTGCGGTCCAGCGCTCTAACAGCTTCCTGCCGTGCTGGACTCTTCTCCCGTGATCAGGACATGTAGAGCGGCGTCCCGGAAGTCAGGGACTGCAGCCGCTCAGACTCAGGTACTTATGTATTCCCTTAATAAGTTTTGCCTATACTGTTTGTATACTGTAAAGGGCTGTTACAAGACCGGCCGGGACATGATGATTGTTTATTATTTATGTTCCCGGCAATCCGGAAATCTGCATTTGCATGGCCAATCCGGAGGGATGTCAATCCTCATTGCGGGTGGAGTTTTTCCTTTTTATATGAAGTATTTGCCTGATCCTGTGCACACTGCCAGGCAGCCGTCTCCCCCCGAGTACTAAGTAAGTAACTGGCTCTCTCAGCCCTTTTCCTGATCGTTTGATAATAAAGTTTTCAGGGTCATTTGCATCTGTTTATTTCAGACTGTCTGCAGCATGTCTTCCCCTGTGAGCAAAAGTTCTACTAAGAGTAAACATAGAGTGTGCAATAAATGTAATGATTTCTTACCGGATGATGCACCCAGTGACACCTGCAGACTATGCTCGGCTGCTACGCCCGACCCTGCTCCTTCTTTGTCTGAATCTATCAGAGAAATCATAAGAAGTGAACTGCATAACATGTTTGGGGATGGCGGTCCCCCAGCAAAGAGAATTAAATCTGTGAGGGCCGCTGCTTCTCCTACACATTCTAATAAAGATGATGACTCCTCTTCAGATTCTGAAACGGAATCTAAAGACTATTTTCTTTTTCACAAGGATGATGTGACCAGATTAATAAAATCGATTAAGGGTACACTCGAATCTGACAAATCCATTAAAGATAAAACACTGCGTGATGCTCTGTATTATTTTCCTCCAACGGAGGGTAGAGTGTTTCCTTCCCACCCTCTTCTAGATGAATGGCACAAGAAGGACTGGAATAAACCTGATAGACGCTTGGATGTGGGGTCCCGATTCAGGTCTATGTATAGACTGGACGAAGCCCATACGTCTTCTTGGGATGCACCTCCTAAGGTTGATCAAGCTGTCATCAAGCTGGCAAAAAAATCCATATTCCCAGCAGAGGACTCCACCATGCTGAAGGAGCCGTTAGACCGGAAGACGGATGCCTTAGCTAAAAAGATCTATACAGCTGCGGCAGCCTCATCTAAGGTTGCTCTGTCTTCTATCCCAGTTGCTCGTGCCTTGAGAGTGTGGTTGAGCGAGATTACGAAGGATTTATCGTCAGATGTCCCAAAGAGGGAAATCTTAGAGAAGATGCCTACTCTGAAGGCTGCTGCAGAGTTCCTCTGCGATGCCCCTGTGGATTCCTTAGCACTGTCATCAAAAATCATGACAGCAGCCAACTCGTCAAGAAGGTGTTTGTGGTTGAAACAATGGCCAGGGGACTTGGCATCAAAACATCACTTCTGTTCTCTACCGTTTCAGCCAGAGTTGTTCCTCAATTAAAAGGAATATTGAAGGACTTGCATGAAAACAAGGAGACTACATTCCCCATGCCTAAGAAACCTTCTTTCAGGAACAAGAAGCAGACGAAGGCATCTCCTAAAGCCCGTAAAGATTATAGGGCCAACCGGTTCAGACACTTTAAATCTAGACCAGCTAGGCCAGCATCTTCCTCCAAGGGGAAAGTTCCGGCCAAGAAGGACAGTCAGTTATGACGCCACTTTGCCCCCGCCAGCGGTGGGAGGCCGACTCAAGTGGTTTCTCCCCCAGTGGAGAAAAGCCACTTGCGACAAGTGGGTTCTGTCAGTAATCCAAAACGGCTACTGTCTGGAGCTCCTTTCACCTCCCCCGAACAGGTTCCTGTTGAACAAGACCTTCTTCTTCTTGTGAAGGAATTCATCGCCAAAAAAGCTCTGGAGCCAGTGCCGCTGGAAGAAAGAAGAAGCGGTTTTTATTCACGTATTTTCCTAGTACCCAAGCAAAACGGGAAATTCAGACTCGTGGTCGACCTTTCACCCCTCAAATACATGAGGAAACTGTGGTTCAAAATGGACAACATCAAATCCGTCATCCCACTTGTCAACAAAGGGGACTATCTGGCTTCCATAGATTTGACAGATGCCTACCTGCACATCCCAATCGCTCCCTGTCACCGGAAGTATCTGCGGGTGGCCCTACAGTTGGGAGACCAAATTCACCACCTCCAATTCACGTGCCTGCCATTTGGTCTATCTTCGGCTCTGAGAGTCTTCACAAAGATCTCGATAGTTCTGGCAGCTGTACTCAGGCTCAAAGGCATGAGGATTGTGCCGTATTTAGACGACTGGTTACTAATAGCCGAGTCCCTTTCATGTCTGAACGATCACGTCCAACAATCAGATTGCTGCAGGATCATGGTTTTCTAATAAACCATCAGAAATCGCAACTAATCCCTTCACAGACACTAGTTTTCCTGGGCTTCCGAATAGACACCGTACGGATAAGAATTTTTCTGTCAGACGACAGAATCAACAAATTAGTCAAACAAGTTTCCAACTTGAAATTGCAACGTTCAGTGTCTCTGAGAACTGCCATGGCAGTATTGGGAACTCTAACGTCAACACTGGATGCAGTACCGTGGGCCAGAGCGCATGTCCGCGCACTTCAAATGGAGATACTAACTGCCTGGGACAGAAACCACCTGTCCTTACACCATCCGATATCTATTTCAAGCCGAACTGGGAGGGATATTGCTTGGTGGCTGAACCCTGTGATTTTTTCCAAAGGTGTCCCTCTTATCCAAGAGGAGAAGATTGTCCTCACGACAGATGCATCCCAATATGGATGGGGCACACACACCCAGGACCAATGGGTACAAAGAAAGTGGTCGTTGAGGGAGTTACAGATGTCATCAAATCGCAGAGAACTCAAGCTGGGGGCTATCAAGCTGGCGTTATTTCACTTCAACCGTCTTCTTCACAACAGCAATGTCCTAGTTCAGACCGACAACCTTTCGGCAGTATTCTATCTGAACAAACAGGGTGGCACCAGGAGTCTCCCTCTTCTGGAAGAAAGTCGAGCCATATTCTCCTGGGCGGAGCTTCATCTTTCAGGATTAGCAGCGGTTCATATCAGAAGTACCCTCAATTCCACAGCAGACTGGTTGAGCAGGCATTCTCTCCATCCGGGCGAGTGGGAGTTATCAGAGAAGATTTTTCTTCAAGTGACGAAGAAGTTTGGCACCCCACAATTAGACGTCTTTGCCACTCGAGCGAACGCAAAGCTCCAGAAGTTTTGCTCCAGAAGCCAGTCAGATTATCCAACATTTCTGGACGGTCTTTCAATCTCGTGGAAAAAGACTTACATTTATGCCCTCCCTCCTCCAGCTCTGATCATGGCAGCTCTTCGGAAGGTGAAGGAAGAAAGAGCATCAGCCCTTATGATTCTACCATATTGGCCTCGCAGACCTTGGTTCTCCCTAGCGTGCTCCCTAGCGAACGGGAAAGTGTGGAAGTTACCGTGCACACCGGACCTTCTAGTCCAGAAAGGCCTTCATCATCCCAGTATCAGCCTTCTCCAGCTAGCGGCATGGAAGTTGAACTAACTTCTTGGAGAAAATCGGGTCTGTCTAAAAATACCATCTCGACCATGATAAATGCTAAGCGAGCAAGCACTAGAAAGAAGTATGAAGGCATCTGGAAGGTCTTTACCTCCAACTCCAAGGACTTTTCCCTTACTTCAATACTAAACTTTCTTCAGAAAGGGTTTGACCAAGGGCTGAAACTAAACACACTGACTGAAGGTGCAGTTCGCAGCTATAAATTCTTTTCTTGGAGGAAGATTCGCTAATGAACCTTTAGTCTCCACTTTCCTGAAAGGTGTCAGAAACATCCGACCACCTGTAAAGTCTCCAATCCTATCCTGGGATCTACAAATCATATTGAAAGCACTGAAGCATCCTCCATTTGAGCCGCTAGATTTTTCCGATTTGCAACATCTGACTTGGAAAACCACGTTTCTGGTGGCGATTGCCTCAGCTCGTAGAGTGAGTGAGATCCAGGCTCTGTCGTCCAGAGAACCATACTTTAGAGACCTTGGTGACGCTATATATCTACGGACCATTCCGGGATTTATTCCGAAGATAACATCTTCAATTGATCAGGAGATTGTTCTTCCAAGACTTCCTGTAACAGATTCAGGAGAAGATCTATTGGACGTCAGACGGGCAGTGCTCATCTACAAAGATAGAGTGGAAGACTTCAGGAAAGAAGAAAATTTGTTCCTTATTTATGATGGAAGATCCAAAGGGCTCAAAGCCTCAAAGGCCCTAGTGGCCAAATGGATTAAAAATACAATAGCATTCAGCTATTCAGCGCAAGATCTTCAGACACCATCTGATCTTAAAGCACATTCGACTCGAGCTGTCGCAACTTCCTGGGTGGAATCGTCAAACGTATCCCTGCAGGAGATATGTAGAGCGTCAGCGAGGTCAAGCAGTTCTTCATTTGTGAATTACAGATTGAATGTCTCTGGGGAGACAGCCTTAGGCGCTACAGTGCTGAAGTCATAAGTACTGTTTTTTTGTACCCCCCCTATTATTTCTAAACTGCTGTGCAATTCCCATTGTGTGCCGCCGTAGGAATAACTGGAACACAGGAATTTTGATACTTACCTACCGGGAAATTCCTGTTCTTGTTAGTCCGTAGGCGGCACAACACACCCACCATAATTAAATATCACTACTGCATACGAACTCTGTGTTGGTGTGGTTAATCCAGCCTCTTATAGCATGTGACCTCTTTTGATTGGTTACTGCTGAGCATGTCTCTTCTGCCTTGCACTCGGGATCCAGACTTAACCCATTGTGTGCCGCCTACAGACTAACAAGAACAGGAATTTCCCGGTAGGTGAGTATCAATATTCCTGTGTTCCAGGGCTGTATCCATGTTTTCCAGTGTTGTATTCATGTTTTCCAGTGTTGTATCCATTTTCCAGGGCTGTAGCCATGTTTTCCAGTGTTGTAGCCATGATAATCAGGTCTGTAGCCATGTTTTGCAGTGTTGTATGCATTTTCCAGGGCTGTATCCATGATTTCCAGGGATGTAGCCATGTTTTCCAGTGTTGTATCCATGTTTTCCAGGGCTGTATCCACGTTTTTCAGTGTTTTATCCATGTTCTCCAGTGTTGGAGACATGTTTTCCAGGGTTGGAGCCATGTTTTCCAGTGTTGTATCCATTTTCCAGGGCTGTAGCCATGTTTTACAGTGTTGTAGCAATGTTTTGCAGGGCTGTATCCACATTTTTCAGTGTTGTATCTATGATATTCAGGACTGTATCCATGTTTTCCATAGCTGTATCCATGATTTCCAGGGTTGTAGCCATGTTTTCCAGTGTTGTATTCATGATAATCAGGGCTGTATCCATGTTTTGCAGGGTTGTATGCATTTTCCAGGGCTGTATCCATGTTTTCCATTGTTGTATTCATGTGTTCCAGGGCTTTATCCATGTTTTGCAGTGTTGTATCCATTTTCCAGGGCTGTATCCATGTTTACAAGTGTTGAATCCATGTTTTCCAGGGCTGTATCCATGTTTTCCATTGTTGTATTCATGATTTCCATGGCTTTATCCATGTTTTCCAGTGTTGTATCCATGTTTTCCAGGGCTGTAGCCATGTTTTCCAGAGCTGTAGCCATGTTTTCCAGTGTTGTATCCATTTTCCAGAGCTGTAGCCATGTTTTCCAGTGTTGTATCCATGTTTTCCAGGACTGTATCCATGTTTTCCAGTGTTGTATCCATGTTTTCCAGGACTGTATCCATGTTTTCAAGTGTTGAATCCATGTTTTCCAGGGCTGTATCCACATTTTCCAGTGTTGTAGCCATGTTTTCCAGTGTTGTAGCCATGTTTTCCAGTGTTGTATCCATATTTTCCAGTGTTGTAGCCATGTTTTCCAGGGTTGTAGCCATGTTTTCCAGGGTTGTAGCCATGTTTTCCAGTGTTGTAGCCATTTTTTCCAGGGCTGTATCCATATTTTCCAGTGTTGTATCCATATTTTCCAGTGTTGTATCCATGTTTTCCAGTGTTGTATCCATGTTTTCCAGTGTTGTATCCATGCTTTCCAGTGTTGTAGCCATGTTTTCCAGGGCTGTAGCCATGTTTCTAGTGTTGTATTCATGTTTTCCAGTGCTGTAGCCATGTTTTCCAGTGCTGTAGCCATGTTTTCCAGTGTTGTAGCCATGTTTTTCAGTGTTGTAGCCATGTTTTCCAGTGTTGTAGCCATGTTTTTTCAGGGCTGTATCCATGTTTTCCAGTGTTGTATCCATGTTTTAAAGGGCTGTAGCCATGTGTCTAGTGTTGTATTCATGATTTCCAAGGCTGTAGCCATGTTTTCCAGTGCTGTAGCCATGTTTTTCAGTGTTGTATCCATGATTTCCAAGGCCGTAGCCAGGTTTTCCAGCCAGTCTTCGGGATGCCACAGATCGACCAGAGACCGGGATTCAAAAGCCGATTGTTTAGCTTCACACAAACGAAGCCGCTTCCTTCATCTCCAATGTTAAGTTATCCTCTAACAGTTGTGGGAGGAGAATTGGAGGAAGACCTGTGGACTCGGCCATGTCTTACCATTGGCGGCTGACCGTGCATGGCTACGTGCAATATCCTCAGTAATGTAATGTAATCATGTAATCTAGCAGATTGGCACCCAGCTAATGTCAGGCCCTGTAATACGGCCCTTAGACCAGATGTAAACACCTGTGCTCATGTGATGGTGAGGAGCTGTCACTATGATTTCCTGCACGGCCATATATTTACCTTCTGCCCCCGCGCCATTCTTGTTTAATCCTTTTATGCCCCTCACGCCCTGCTCAGATAACACACAGACAACCCTATGTGTCTTGGCCGGCTGCCCAGTGCACACAGGGAATCACCACTGGGTGAGCTGTTTATGAGGACTGGGAGGGACCCGACCCTGAGACGTGACTCCACAAAAAACCTGCAGGAGCGGCTGAGGCGAGGGATATTCCCGGTAATTACTTATCATTGCATCTGTATTGTAGACATAGAGTCCAGGCAGTGTATCTAAGCCTGTGAAGTGTGATACTCTCTTCTTAGTTATCTATGACAGATGGGTTTGGTACTAGCTAATATAAGATTTTTGCTAGTGATCAGCGAGCATGCTGGTCCGAGCTTGATACTCGATCCAGTATTAGGGTACTCAATGGTACTCGTTACTTGGACGAGCATCTTGCGATACTTGAGGAAATCTCATCATTCGTTTCCTGTAAGTCTGGGCGCTATTTCTCAGCCAATAAACATGCAGGAGACTCTTTGGTACATCCTGCGATCACGTGGGACCCATACATGTCGATAGCAACGATTGGTTGGCCAGATCAGATGACCCTGCCATATAAAAAGCGCGTCTGCCAAGGCTCGGCTCACATGCATGCTGGAAGCGATTAGGGACAGAGCTTCTGTCTGTCAGGGAGAGCGTTAGGGAGGGAATTAGTGTTCCTGTAGGCCGGGTATATACTAGAGAAACAACCAAACAGACCTTGTAAGGGTCTTAACATCTTAATTTTTTTTGTATTACTACAGACTGCTGGCTGGGACTTGCAGTGCAGCTACCATGATTTCAGCAGCACACTGTGGTGACCGGCTGCTGGCAGAAAGGGGACATTAGGTGTTGTATACACCCCCCTAAGAAGTGCTCAGTACTATTATATTATTTTGTGGCCGGTGCTGCTGCTGTTGTACATTATATTGCTGTGATTTGTAGTACACCTGCATAGAGTTTCACTGCGCATTGTCTTGTGTAACAGGTGGCATAGACCACAGACCACCATTTACACACAGACTATACGACAACCTCCAAAAACTAGTGTGACCATCAGTATATTTTCTTATTTCTGTATTTCTTTGCAGCCATATCCAACCTCACTGCTCATTGCCCTGTGTGAGAGGTGGCATACACTATATACCTGCACTTACACACAGACTCTATACGACTACCTCCTAAAGTAGTCTGAGTAATATATTTTCTTGGCTTGCTGTGATCTGCAGTGCTATCTCAGTCTTGACTGTGCAGTGTCCATAAAATGGTGAACCCCAGGAGTAAGGGTCGAGGGCGAGGGGTTCCAAGCGATGCAGTGGGCAGAGGCCGTGGTTCAGGGCAGGGTGACACAGCAGCACCTGTTGAGGAGGTAGCAGTGGCACCGCAGACATTCACTTCCTAGCTTCCTCTTGCAACTTAGGGTAGACCACTATTGAAACCGCTGCAGTGTGAACAGGAGCTGACGTGGATAGCAGATAATGTGTCCAGTAACTTATCCACCACCCAGTCTTCCACGCACTCCGCCCACGCTACCCCAAGGGAGTGGAACCCTCGCTCCATTAGCTCAGCCTCCTTCCCCACAGCCTGGCCCCTCCATCCACCACCACCACCACCACCACCAGGCTCCCAGGAACTCTTTTCTGGACCCTTCCCTGAGTCACAGCAACCGGAGCAGTCGATCTGTCCTGATGCCCAAACTATGCAGCTCAGGCAGTCGGTGGGTGATGAAAGTGGGGAGCAAGCGGGGTTGGAAGAGGCGTCTGATGATGGAGATGAGACCCGGTTGTCAGACAGTGAGGTTGTTGTCATGGATGTAACTCAAAGTGAGGAGGAGAGTGAGGAGCTGGTGGATGAGGAAGACCGTGCTTCTGAGGGGAGTCAAGTTCACCCGCAGGACCGGTTGGAAGAGGAAGAGGGGTGGGCAGAGGGAGAGGCAGGGGCAGAGCGAGTAGATCAGCAACTGTTTCATGGAGTCAATCTCCCGTGGCCAGGGCTAGATGTTCCCAAGTCTGGAGGAAGAAAGTGTGGATGACCGACGGACTGTAGTGTGCTACGTGTGCCACGCCAGGATCAGCAGGGGAGCCACCACTACCAGCCTAACCACTACCAGCATGCGCAGGCATATGAGTGCTAAACACCCCACTCAGTGGAACCAAGGCCGTTCAGTGACTGCAAGTCGCACCCCTGCTCCTTCCCCTGTGTCAGGTGCCGGCTCTGTCAGTCCCCCCACCCAGGCCCCAGGCACGAGCGCCTCCCACCCTACACGCACCCCTTCACCTCCACTATGCTCCACACCCTCCAGCAAGGTGTTTAAGCGCAGCGTTCAACTGTCCCTGCAGCAGACCTTTGAACGGAAGCGCAAATACACGGCCACTCACCCGCATGCACAAGCCCTAAATGTGCACATAGGCAAACTGCTGAGCCTGGAGATGCTGCCCGTCTTCAAGGCCTTTGACCTTCAAAGTGACCTTCAGGCCTTTGACCTTGGTTGCATGTGCCTCGCCCATCTTGGTCTGGGTCAGCACTATTATCTTGAGGTTGACCACCAGGCTGTTGCCCATAATTTGGTATAATGGTGCCATTAGGCAGCCTCAGAGGTATCCATACATGCTGCCCCTGCTGTTTCCTGGCCATTTCCGTGGTGTTTCCATCATTTTCTGAGGATGACAGGTTTTCACACGACCTTCCCTCTACCGAACTTGGGTCCCCTGCAAAAATGCTCGAGTTTCCCATTGACTTCAATGGGGTTCATTACTCGAAACGAGCACTCGAGTATCGGGAGATATTCGTCTCGAGTAACGAACACCCGAGCATTTTAGTACTCGCTCATCACTAATTATTGCCATGAGAGATAATCAGCAACATTGCAGACTTGACGGCCAAGAAAGGCGATATACAGTATCTGCAGGACGGGGGCTCTATAATATACACTCACCGGCCACTTTATTAGGTACACCTGTCCAACTGCACGTTACCACTTAATTTCTAATCAGCCAATCACATGGCGGCAACTCAGTGCATTTAGGCATGTAGACATGGTCAAGACAATCTCCTGCAGTTCAAACCGAGCATCAGTATGGGGAAGAAAGGTGATTTGAGGCCTTTGAACGTGGCATGGTTGTTGGTGCCAGAAGGGCTGGTCTGAGTATTTCAGAAACTGCTGATCTACTGGGATTTTCACGCACAACCATCTCTAGGGTTTACAGAGAATGGTCTGAAAAAGAAAAACCATCCAGTGAGCGGCCGTTCTGTGGGCGGAAATGCCTTGTTGATGCCAGAGGAGAATGGGCAGACTGGTTCCAGCTGATAGAAAGGCAACAGTGACTCAAATAGCCAACCGTTACAACCAAGGTAGGCCGAAGAGCATCTCTGAGCGCACAGTACGGCCAACTCTGAGGCAGATGGGCTACAGCAGCAGAAGACCACACCGGGGGCCACTCCGCTCAGCTAAGAACAGGAAACTGAGGCTACAATTTGCACAAGCTCATCGAAATTGGACAGTAGAAGATTGGAAAAACGTTGCCTGGTCTAATGAGTCTCGATTTCTGCTGCGACATTCGGATGGTAGGGTCAGAATTTGGCGTCAACAACATGAATTCATGGATCCATCCTGCCTTGTATCAACGGTTCAGGCTGGTGGTGGTGGTGTCATGGTGTGGGGAATATTTTCTTGGCACTCTTTGGGCCCCTTGGTACCAATTGAGCATGGTTACAACGCCACAGCCTACCTGAGTATTGTTGCTGACCATGTCCATCCCTTTATGACCACAATGGACCCAACATCTGATGGCGACTTTCAGCAGGATAATGCGCCATGTCATAAAGCTAGAATCATCTCAGACTGGTTTCTTGAACATGACAATGAGGTCACTGTACTCCAATGGCCTCCACAGTCACCAGATCTCAATCCAATAGAGCATCTTTGGGATGTGGTGGAACGGGAGATTGGCATCATGGATGTGCAGCCGACAAATCTGCGGCAACTGTGTGATGTCATCATGTCACTATGGACCAAAATCTCTGAGGAAGCTTCCAGCACCTTGTTGTATCTATGCCACCAAGAATTGGGGCAGTTCTGAAGGCAAAAGGGGGTCCAACCCGTTACTAGCATGGTGTACCTAATAAAGTGGCTGCTGAGTGTATATATATACTGTCTGCTGAGCTGATGTGTCTAAGACTCTAACGCATAATACTACTACATAGTATACAGGAGGGAACAGCACTGATCAGACACAGAGGGATATTACTACATAGTATACAGGAGGATACAGCAGTGATCAGACACAGGGAGATATTACTACATGGTATATACAGGAGGATACAGCACTGATCAGACACAGGGGGATATTACTACATGGTATATACAGGAGAATACAGCACTGATCAGACACAGGGGGATATTACTACATGGTATATAGGAGGATACAGCACTGATCAGACACAGGGGGATATTACTACATGGTATATACAGGAGGATACAGCACTGCTCAGACACAGGGGAATACTACTACATGGTATATACAGGAGGATACAGCACTGATCAGACACAGAGGGATACTACTACATGGTATACAGGAGGATACAGCACTGATCAGACACAGGGGGATACTACTACATGGTATACAGGAGGATACAGCACTGATCAGACACAGGGGGATATTACTACATGGTATATACAGGAGAATACAGCACTGATCAGACACAGGGGGATATTACTACATGGTATATACAGGAGGATACAGCACTGATCAGACACAGGGGGATATTACTACATGGTATATACAGGAGGATACAGCACTGATCAGACACAGAGGGATACTACTACATGGTATACAGGAGGATACAGCACTGATCAGACACAGGGGGATATTACTACATGGTATATACAGGAGAATACAGCACTGATCAGACACAGGGGGATATTACTACATGGTATATAGGAGGATACAGCACTGATCAGACACAGGGGGATATTACTACATGGTATATACAGGAGGATACAGCACTGATCAGACACAGGGGGGTATTACTACATGGTATATACAGGAGAATACAGCACTGATCAGACACAGGGGGATATTACTACATGGTATATAGGAGGATACAGCACTGATCAGACACAGGGGGATATTACTACATGGTATATACAGGAGGATACAGCACTGCTCAGACACAGGGGAATACTACTACATGGTATATAGGAGGATACAGCACTGATCAGACACAGGGGGATATTACTACATGGTATATACAGGAGGATACAGCACTGATCAGACACAGGGGGACATTACTACATGGTATATACAGGAGGATACAGCACTGATCAGACACAGGGGGACATTACTACATGGTATATACAGGAGGATACAGCACTGATCAGACACAGGGGGATATTACTACATGGTATACAGGAGGATACAGCACTGATCAGACACAGAGGGATACTACTACATGGTATACAGGAGGATACAGCACTGATCAGACACAGGGGGATATTACTACATGGTATATACAGGAGAATACAGCACTGATCAGACACAGGGGGATATTACTACATGGTATATAGGAGGATACAGCACTGATCAGACACAGGGGGATATTACTACATGGTATATACAGGAGGATACAGCACTGCTCAGACACAGGGGAATACTACTACATGGTATATAGGAGGATACAGCACTGATCAGACACAGGGGGATATTACTACATGGTATACAGGAGGATACAGCACTGATCAGACACAGGGGGATATTACTACATGGTATATACAGGAGGATACAGCACTGATCAGACACAGGGGGACATTACTACATGGTATATACAGGAGGATACAGCACTGATCAGACACAGGGGGACATTACTACATGGTATATACAGGAGGATACAGCACTGATCAGACACAGGGGGATATTACTACATGGTATACAGGAGGATACAGCACTGA
Organism: Dendropsophus ebraccatus; assembly: GCA_027789725.1. Classification (NCBI taxonomy): domain Eukaryota; kingdom Metazoa; phylum Chordata; class Amphibia; order Anura; family Hylidae; genus Dendropsophus; species Dendropsophus ebraccatus. The sequence goes on from JAQFWZ010000022.1 coordinate 36,659,828, forward strand.
TCAGACACAGGGGGATATTACTACATGGTATATACAGGAGGATACAGCACTGATCAGACACAGGGGGATATTACTACATGGTATACAGGAGGATACAGCACTGATCAGACACAGAGGGATACTACTACATGGTATACAGGAGGATACAGCACTGATCAGACAGAGGGGGATATTACTACATGGTATATACAGGAGGATACAGCACTGATCAGACACAGGGGGATACTACTACATGGTATACAGGAGGATACAGCACTGATCAGACACAGTGGGACATTACTACATGGTATACAGGAGGATACAGCACTGATCAGACACAGGGGGATATTACTACATGGTATACAGGAGGATACAGCACTGATCAGACACAGGGGGATATTACTACATGGTATATACAGGAGGATACAGCACTGATCAGACACAGGGGGATACTACTACATGGTATATACAGGAGGATACAGCACTGATCAGACACAGGGGGATATTACTACATGGTATATACAGGAGGATACAGCACTGATCAGACACAGGGGGATATTACTACATGGTATACAGGAGGATACAGCACTGATCAGACACAGGGGAATACTACTACATGGTATATACAGGAGGATACAGCACTGATCAGACACAGGGGGATACTACTACATGGTATATACAGGAGGATACAGCACTGATCAGACACAGGGGGATACTACTACATGGTATATACAGGAGGATACAGCACTGATCAGACACAGAGGGATATTACTACATGGTATACAGGAGGATACAGCACTGATCAGACACAGAGGGATATTACTACATGGTATACAGGAGGATACAGCACTGATCAGACACAGGGGGATATTACTACATGTCATAAAGGAGAATACAGCACTGATCAGACGCAGTCACAAGGGGCAGCCCCCATATAGCATTAGATTCCCGTTGTGCATCCTTCATATAGTAGATAGCCCTGTATAGTATTACTCCTCTCTGTGGAGTCCCATATATTATTAGGTCCCCTCTGTGCAGCCCCCATATAGCATTAGGTTCCTGTTGTGCATCCTTCATATAGTAGATCGCCCTGTATAGTATTACACCTCTCTTTGGAGTCCCATATATTATTAGGTCCCCTCTGTGCAGCCCCCATATAGCATTAGGTTCCCGTTGTGCATCCTTCATATAATAGATCGCCCTATATAGTCTGACACCGCTCTGTGAAGCCCCATATATTATTAGGTCCCCTCTATGCAGCCCCCATATAGCATTAGGTTCCCGTTGTGCATCCTTCATATAGTAGATCGCCCTGTATAGTATTACACCGCTCTGTGGACCCCCATATATTATTAGGTCCCATCTGTGCAGCCCCCATATAACATTAGGTTCCCGTTGTGCATCCTTCATATAGTACATCGCCCTGTATAGTATTACACCTCTCTGTGGAGCCCCATATATTATTAGGTCCCTTCTGTGCAGCCCCCATATAGCATTAGGTTCCCGTTGTGCATCCTTCATATAGTAGATAGCCCTGTATAGTATTACTCCTCTCTGTGGAGTCCCATATATTATTAGGTCCCCTCTGTGCAGCCCCCATATAGCATTAGGTTCCTGTTGTGCATCCTTCATATAATAGATCGCCGTATATAGTCTGACACCGATCTGTGAAGCCCTATATATTATTAGGTCCCCTCTGTGCTGCCTTCATATAGCATTAGGTTCCCGTTGTGCATCCTTCATATAGTAGATCGCCCTGTATAGTATTACACCTCTCTGTGGAGCCCCATATATTATTAGGTCCCCTCTTTGCAGCCCCCATATAGCATTAGGTTCCTGTTGTGCATCCTTCATATAGTAGATCGCCCTGTATAGTATTACACCTCTCTGTGGAGCCCCATATATTATTAGGTCCCCTCTGTGCAGCCCCTATATAGCATTAGGTTCCTGTTGTGCATCCTTCATATAGTAGATAGCCCTGTATAGTATTACACCTCTCTGTGGAGCCCCATATATTATTAGGTCCCCTCTGTGCAGCCCCCATATAGCATTAGGTTCCTGTTGTGCATCCTTCATATAGTAGATCGCCCTGTATAGTATTACTCCTCTCTGTGGAGTCCCATATATTATTAGGTCCCCTCTTTGCAGCCCCCATATAGCATTAGGTTCCCATTGTGCATCCTTCATATAGTAGATCGCCCTGTATAGTATTACACCTCTCTGTGGAGCCCCATATATTATTAGGTCCCTTCTGTGCAGCCCCTATATAGCATTAGGTTCCTGTTGTGCATCCTTCATATAGTAGATCGCCCTGTATAGTATTACACCTCTCTGTGGAGCCCCATATATTATTAGGTCCCCTCTGTGCAGCCCCCATATAGCATTAGGTTCCTGTTGTGCATCCTTCATATAGTAGATCGCCCTGTATAGTATTACACCTCTCTGTGGAGCCCCATATATTATTAGGTCCCTTCTGTGCAGCCCCTATATAGCATTAGGTTCCTGTTGTGCATCCTTCATATAGTAGATCGCCCTGTATAGTATTACACCTCTCTGTGAACCCCCATATAGTATGACATTTCTCTTTGCAGCCCCCATATAGCATTAGCTTCCTGTTGTGCATCCTTCATATAGTAGATCGCCCTGTATAGTATTACACCTCTCTGTGAACCCCCATATAGTATGACATTTCTCTTTGCAGCCCCCATATAGCATTAGCTTCCTGTTGTGCATCCTTCATATAGTAGATCGCCCTGTATAGTATTACACCTCTCTGTGAACCCCCATATAGTATGACATTTCTCTTTGCAGCCCCTGCATAGTAGCTTCTACCTCACCTCCCTAAATTCTGACACTGGAACCAAAAATGAATTCACATCCCATAAAACAACATACTAAGTGCACAAATACTTAATAGGTACAGCAGTTCGAACCATGTAGGGAACAAATAGGAAGGACATGGACAGTGGACCCCACCCACTGTCCCCGCCTACTTGCCACATTCAGCCCTAAGCAGCTGCCGACAACTGGGCGACAGTCCCTGACCTATACCATCTGCCAACACAAAACGCAGACAGAGCAGACAACTAAAAGGGATGGTCAACAGGCCAAGGTCACAACAGGCGGACAGCAGAAGTACCGAGATGTAATCAAGAGGATAGTCTGGTCACAAGCCGAAGGGTCATGGTGGGCAGAAAACCCGGATAATCAGAATACAGAGAGCCAGGGTCAGATAAGACCAAAGGATACACCAGAGATGTACGCACGGAAGTCCAGCACACTGGGGAACCTAGTCTAAGAGCCAGCGTCTAGGGATGGAACTGGATGCACTATATAGGGGGTCAGAGGGCTAGTGCACTGGTTTCCCTGACAGCACACCTGACTAAGTGACTTCTGACAGGACCACAGACCTGTCAGTAACCTAGAGTGCATGAGGCCCAGCTGAGCCTAGGATGGGCCCCCAGGCCGGTGACACGAGCCTGCAGGAGCATGGACATGTGGGTCGCCATAATGAAAAACTGCTTGGATAAGGGTGTGCAGGTAACAATGTGCTGACATGAGAAGCTGCTGAGCTACAAGAATCAGCTGAATGGAAGCAGGGGAGCACAGAGAGATCAGGTTAACCGCTGCCTTGCTGGATTAAAGGGTCTGTCACAAACAGAGAAAAAGAAGGTTGCATAGAGCCTTAGCCTGTATAATGCGCCATGCTGTTACAGCCTTTGGCCCTCGATCCAACCAGCCCCATTCTGCAGATGGCCCGATGATCGTGCTCGGCAGGATACTCATCACTATTCTACATCTTTCATGCGTGATACTGCCTCGCACGAGCATAAAGCACCCCCATCATGCAATGCTATTTTACAGTTGTATAACTAGCAATGCCTAGTATATGTACAAATCCAACTACAGCTGTGTAACCAAGGAAGAGCAGAGAGGAAGATGAATGGCCGGGTCCACACATGTTGATCGGCCACATTTTTGCCATTCAGCAGATTATACAATGACACGCCTTCAGTCCACCACTAATCCATTACAAACACAAGATTGATGGAAATAGATTTTTGAGGTAATGGGATGTATAGACTGGTGGAATCTGATCTCACAGGATGATAGGCCATAGAAGAAAACCAATGAACAGTCACACACTATGGGTCAACCAATACAAAAAGACCCAACAGGAGTGGACAAGCACTGCGAGAGCTTCAAGTCACATTGTGGCGTCCCACTATTAAGTCCCCTGGACACCTGTTGCAAAGTTCTCACTCCAGGTTATATGGTAAATGAGGTAGTATTCTACAGTTTCACCACTAGGTGTCAGCATTATTTATAAGTTTTGTTGTTTCATGCACAGATGAAGGAAGGTAATGGGTTACTGTTACTGTTGTACCATGTGTTTAGTGCTGACCAATAGAAGGTGCTTTTTCTTCTTCTACCTATCCCTGCTCTAGACACACACTCAACCCCTGTAGGAGAGGTTAGTTAGCTCCAGGTGTGAGGAAGTGACCAGAGAGGAGTCCATTCTAAGACATGAGTGTGTTCAGATGCAGCTAGAGACAACTAGTTCTCCCATTACTTCTACTATATCTACTATCCAGTGCTAAACACTAAAAAGTGAAAAGAGTCTAGAAACACCCTAACCCATGCCGTGAACCGGTCTAAAAGGTGCAGGGCAGCATTCTGAAACACAAGAGGAACTAGCCTGGATAGGACAAAGCTACCAAAGGAAGGTCTACGTATCCTATATTGCAGTGCAGGTAACTGTGACACCAACGGAAACTTAGCTTCACCCAGATAACCATGACATGGGGGGTCTGTGGGTCACTGAGGCTATCTTCCAGAACATTCCGAACCCCTCTCATATAGGTCTGTGAGTCACTGAGGCTATCTTCCAGCACATTCCGAACCCCTCTCGTGTGGGTCTGTGGGTCACTGAGACGATCTTCCAGCACATTCCGAACCCCTCTCGTGTGGGTCTGTGGGTCACTGAGGCGATCTTCCAGCACATTCCGAACCCCTCTCGTGTGGGTCTGTGGGTCACTGAGGCTATCTTACAGCACATTCCGAACCCCTCTCGTGTGGGTCTGTGGGTCACTGAGGCGATCTTCCAGCACATTCCGAACCCCTTTCGTGTGGGTCACTGAGGCGATCTTCCAGCACATTCCGAACCCCTCTTGTGTGGGTCTGTGGGTCACTGAGGCTATCTTCCAGCACATTCCGAACCCTTCTCGTGTGGGTCTGTGGGTCACTGAGGCTATCTTCCAGCACATTCCGAACCCTTCTCGGGTGGGTCTGTGGGTCACTGCGGCTATCTTCCAGCACATTCCGAACCCTTCTCGGGTGGGTCTGTGGGTCACTGCGGCTATCTTCCAGCACATTCCAAACCCTTCTCGGGTGGGTCTGTGGGTCACTGCGGCTATCTTCCAGCACATTCCGAACCCTTCTCGTGTGGGTCTGTGGGTCACTGAGGCTATCTTCCAGCACATTCCGAACCCCTCTCGTGTGGGTCTGTGGGTCACTGAGGCTATCTTCAAGCACATCCCGAACCCCTCTCGTGTGGGTCTGTGGGTCACTGAGGCTATCTTCCAGCACATTCCAAACCCTTCTCGTGTGGGTCTGTGGGTCACTGAGGCTATCTTCCAGCACATTCCGAACCCTTCTGGTGTGGGTCTGTGGGTCACTGAGGCTATCTTCCAGCACATTCCGAACCCCTCTCATGTGGGTCACTAAGGCTATCTTCCAGCACATTCCAAACCCCTCTCGTGTGGGTCTGTGGGTCACTGAGGCTATCTTCCAGCATATTCCGAACCCTTGTGTGGGTCACTGAGGCTATCTTCCAGCACATTCCGAACCCTTCTTGTGTGGGTCTGTGGGTCACTGAGGCGATCTTCCAGCACATTCCGAACCCCTCTCGTGTGGGTCTGTGGGTCACTGAGGCGATCTTCCAGCACATTCCGAACCCCTCTCGTGTGGGTCTGTGGGTCACTGAGGCTATCTTCCAGCACATTCCGAACCCTTCTCGTGTGGGTCTGTGGGTCACTGAGGCTATCTTTCAGCACATTCCGAACCCTTCTCGGGTGGGTCTGTGGGTCACTGCGGCTATCTTCCAGCACATTCCAAACCCCTCTCCTGTGGGTCTGTGGGTCACTGCGGCTATCTTCCAGCATATTCCGAACCCTTCGTGTGGGTCTGTGGGTCACTGAGGCTATCTTCCAGCACATTCCGAACCCCTCTCGTGTGGGTCTGTGGGTCACTGAGGCGATCTTCCAGCACATTCCGAACCCCTCTCGTGTGGGTCTGTGGGTCACTGAGGCTATCTTCCAGCACATTCCGGACCCCTCTCGTGTGGGTCACTGAGGCTATCTTCCAGCACATTCCGAACCCTTCTCGGGTGGGTCTGTGGGTCACTGCGGCTATCTTCCAGCACATTCCGAACCCCTCTCGTGTGGGTCTGTGGGTCACTGAGGCTATCTTCCAGCACATTCTGAACCCCTCTCATGTGGGTCACTGAGGCTATCTTCCAGCACATTCCGAACCCTTCTCGTGTGGGTCTGTGGGTCACTGAGGCTATCTTCCAGCACATTCCGAACCCCTCTCGTGTGGGTCTGTGGGTCACTAATAACCTGGTTATCCTCTTTCCTGCCCTACATGAATTTCTCTCCACCTCTCTAAGGAGTTTGTGATCTGGTTCCTCCCTACCTCTGTATATAACAAATGAAGGCCATGTTGTTGAATCTGAGAAAAATGTATGTGAGAGTAATCTATAGCTCTTCCTACTTTCAGTGGGAGATTCTCCTCTTCTCCTTACTAGTGTTGATCGAACTGTTCGAGAAAAGTTAGGTTCGAGTCGAACATCTCGATTTTCTCAAACTTGAAACGAACGGAACATTTTACTGTTCATTCGAGTTAGCGTTCGAGTGCCTTTTTGCAGGCCAATCAGTGCAGAGCACTTAGAAGTGTCAGAAACGTCATTGTTGAGGTATAGGGGGCTCATTGGCTGCTAATATCACATGACCATCTCATATATATATATATATATATATCACTGTGATGTGTTTTGGACGCCATTATTTCCTCACTCACTGTGCTGGATAGAGTGCTCTTTCAGTGTCTCCTTGTTTCCATGCATGCTGGCATTCGACTAGACAGATAGGAAGTGAGATTAGTGGGGGGTTTAGCAAGGTTACACTAGCATATTTGCAACAAGCATTTTCCTGTCCATAGACACCATTGCAGCCACAGCAATACGTATCTGTGGGATTGCAGGCCGCATATTGGATTTGCCAATTTATAAAAATTGCCCAAAAGTGTATTTTGGTCTGCTCACATCTGTTATACAGTAATTAAACGTACATCTCATTTGTGTATGTGCATTTGTTTAGTGATTACAGCTCTATTCCTATAAGCTGAAAAACGTCCTCTGTCCATCAGCAAAAATACGAAATACTTGACATCTGTTATACCAGGGGTGTCAAACTCAAATACACAGTGGGCAAAAATAAAAAAATTGGACAAAGTCGTGGGCCAACCTTGATAATTATTGAAGCACGAATGCAGCGGTCCTGGCACTGTCAGTGGTGTGCGTCTCTCAGCACTGTGCACTATGATAAATCACATGATATATTGCTATGCCAGAATTAAACCTCAACCCGTGTAATAGCCAAACCCCCTCCCATATTGCCCCATGTAATAGCCAACCCCCCCCATATTGCCCCATGTAGTAGCCAACCCAACCAAACTTGCCCCACATATTAGCCAACCCTCACCATAGTCTCTTATATAGTAGCCAGCCCTCCCCATAGTCTCTTATATAGTAGCCAGCCCTCCCCCATAGTCTCCTATATAGTAGCCAGCCCTCCCCATAGTCTCTTATATAGTAGCCAGCCCTCCCCCATAGTCTCTTATATAGTAGTCAGCCCTCCCCATAGTCTTATATAGTAACCAGCCCTCCCCCATAGTCTCTTATATAGTAGCCAGCTCTCCCCCATAGTCTCTTGCATAGTAGCCAGCCCTCCCCCATAGTCTCTTATATAGTAGCCAGCCCTCCCCCATAGTCTCTTATACAGTAGCCAGCCCTCCCCATAGTCTCTTATACAGTAGCCAGCCCTCCCCCATAGTCTCTTATACAGTAGCCAGCCCTCTCCATAGTCTCTTATATAGTAACCAGCCCTCCCCCATAGTCTCTTATATAGTAGCCAGCCCTCCCCCATAGTCTCTTATACAGTAGCCAGCCCTCCCCCATAGTCTCTTATATAGTAGCCAGCCCTCCCCCATAGTCTCTTATATAGTAGCCAGCCCTCCCCCATAGTCTCTTATATAGTAGCCAGCCCTCCCCCATAGTCTCTTATATAGTAGCCAGCCCTCCCCCATAGTCTCTTATACAGTAGCCAGCCCTCCCCCATAGTCTCTTATACAGTAGCCAGCCCTCCCCCATAGTCTCTTATATAGTAGCCAGCCCTCTCCATAGCCTCTTATATAGTAGCCAGCCCTCCCCAATAGTCTCTTATATAGTAGCCAGCCCTCCCCCATAGTCTCTTATATAGTAGCCAGCCCTCCCCCATAGTCTCTTATACAGTAGCCAGCCCTCCCCCATAGTCTCTTATACAGTAGCCAGCCCTCCCCCATAGTCTCTTATATAGTAGCCAGCCCTCCCCATAGTCTCTTATATAGTAGCCAGCCCTCCCCATAGTCTCTTATATAGTAGCCAGCCCTCCCCATAGTCTCTTATATAGTAGCCAGCAGGGCCGGACTGACCATAGGGCAATTCTGGCAAATGTCAGAGGGTTCATATTCCTGGGGCTCATATTCCTGGGGCTCATATTCCTGGGGCTCATATTCCTGGGGCTCATATTTCTGGGGCTCATATTTCTGGGGCTCATATTCCTGGGGCTCATATTTCTGGGGCTCATATTCCTGGGGCTCATATTCCTGGGGCTCATATTCCTGGGGCTCATATTAAGATAGTAACATAGTAAATAAGGTTGTAAGAAGACAAGAGTCCATCAGGTTTAACCTAGGGAAACCCTACTGTGTTGATCCAGGAAGGCAAAAACCCCCATGAGGCAGACGACAATTGCCCCACCACAGGGAGAAAACTCCCTCCCGATTCCAATGGCGACCAGAACAATCCCTGGATCAACGGAAATCTAATGCCCATAACTTGTAATATTATATTGTTCAAGAAAAGCATCCGGGCCTCCCTTGTACTTATATAATGAATCGGCCATGACAACATCATGTGGCAGAGAGTTCCACAGTCTTACCGCTCGTACAGTAAAGAATATAGAGAGTCCCACAGTCTTACCGCTCGTACAGTAAAGAACCCGCGTCGATGCTGATGATGAAATCTTCTTTCCTCTAGACGTAGAGGATGCCCCCTTGTCATGGTTACAGACCTAGGAGTAAGGAGACCCCTACAAAGATCTCTGTACTGTCCATTCATATATTTGTACATTGGGATCAGATCGCCCCTAAGACGTCTTTTTTCTAGCATAAATAACCCCAAGCGTGATAACCTGTCCTGGTCCTGTAACCCACCCATTCCCTTAATGACCTTTGTTGCCCTCCTCTGCACCCGCTCCAGTTGGGCTGTGTCCTTCTTATATACCGGTGCCCAAAACTGTACACAGTTCTTATATACAGGTGCCCGGTGCTGTATACAGTATATACCATGTGTGGTGAGCAGTGATCTGTATAGAGGGCACTATGTTCTTCTATACATGTGCCCGTTGCTGTATACAGTATATACTATGTGTGGTGAGCAGTGTTCTGTATAGAGGACACTATGTTCTTATATACAGGTGCCCGGTGCTGTATACAGTATATACTATGTGTGGTGAGCAGTGATCTGTATAGAGGACACTATGTTCTTATATACAGGTGCCCGGTGCTGTATACAGTATATACCATGTGTGGTGACCAGTGATCTGTATAGAGGACACTATGTTCTTATATACAGGTGCCCGGTGCTGTATACAGTATATACCATGTGTGGTCTGACCAGTGATTATTTATAAAGAGGCAAAACTGTGTTCTCGTCTTTAGCATCTATACCTCTTTTGATGCATCCTATTATATTATTAGCCTTGGCAGCTGCTGCCTGGCACTGATCACTATAGTTGAGTTTACTCTCCACCAATACCCCCAGGTCCTTTTGAGAAGTAGTTTTACCCAGTGTTTTATTATTTAGCACATAACTGTACTTAATATTTCTACTGCCCAAGTGCATAACCTTACATTTATCCACATTATATACATTATCTGCCATTTCACTGCCCAAGCCTCCAGCTTCTCCAAATCCCTCTGTAATATGATATTATCATCCTCTGTGGTGATTACTTTACCCAGTTTAGTATCATCTGCAAAAATGGAGATTCTACTCTGTAGCCCCTCAACAAGATCATTAATAAAAATATTAAAAAGAAGTGGACCCAACACTGACCCCTTGTCACGGCCGCGGCGGCGTCCCGTGCTCCGGGCCGCCGCCGCGACCTCTCTCTGCCCCATGCAGCCGCCGGGGTCCTTGTGCAGGGACCCGGCGCTGCTACCTGTTCGGCCCCGGGGGGCGCCTTACCTCGCCCCGCTCCTGTCTCCGTCTGTGCCGGCCGGCCGGCGCGCGCCAGCTGTCTCGAATTTAAAGGGCCAGTCCGCCCCTAATTGGAAGTTGCACTAATCACTCCCTATAAATTCCAGCCCTGCCTCACTACAGGTGTTGGAGCCTCTGCATGCTTCCCATAGCGTTTGGCCCAGCTCTCTGTTGTTCCTGACCGTAGTCCTTGTTCCTTGTTCCTGTCCGCAGTCCTTGTCCCTAGTCCCTGCCCACTGCCTTCCCATTGTTCCTGAGTCCTGTCCGCCACCTGCGATCACGCCTACAGACCTCTGCCTGCACTATCTCCTGCCTACTGCTCCTGCCACGCCTCGCCTGCCGTCACTAGCAACCAAGCCAGGGGTAGCGACCTGGAGTTCTAAAGACCGGGCAACTGATCTCCCGCCACTATTGGTGGCCTAGCCTACTCCAAGATGTCAAGGACTTTGTGGCTTCCTGTACCATCTGTGCCAGAAACAAGTCCTCCCGTCAAAAACCTGTTGGCCTACTTCAGCCCTTGCCAGTTCCAGACCGCCCCTGGTGCCATATAGGCATGGACTTTGTCACAGACTTGCCTCCATCTGCGGGTAACACTGTCATTTGGGTTGTTACTGACCGCTTCTCCAAGATGTCCCACTTCGTGGCTCTTCCTGGACTACCATCAGCTCCTCGCCTGGCCCAGCTGTTCTTTCAGCATATCTTCCGCCTACATGGTCTTCCTCTTCATATAGTGTCTGACAGAGGCTCACAATTCGTCTCCAGATTTTGGCGTGCTCTCTCTGCTCTCAACTCCAAGTGAAGCTGGACTTCTCATCGGCCTATCATCCATAACCAATGGGCAAGTGGAAAGGGTCAATCAGGTCCTTGGCAATTATCTTCGACACTTCGTCTCTGCTCGCCAGGACAACTGGTTGTTAGGGCCACGGCGGCGTCCCGTGCTCCGGACCGCCGCCGCACCCTCTCTCCCACTTCTGCAGCGACCCGGTGCTGCTGTTGCTTCGGCCCCGGGGGGGCGCCTCACCTCACCGAGCTCCTGCCCGTCGCTGTGCCGGCCAGCGCGCGCGTCCCCATTTCCTAGGGCGCGCGCGCGCTGGCTGTCTCAGATTTAAAGGGGCAGTGCGCTCACACGGCAGTCACACTATCGCTCCTGTGTTCAGCCTGTCACCTGCGGCTACGCCTACAGACCTCTGCCAGCACCATCTCCTGCCTACTGCTCCTGCCTCGCCTCGCCTGCTGTCACTAGCAACCAAGCCAGGGGTAGCGACCTGGGGGTCGCCTGCTGCAGCAAGTCCTTCCCGCCTTGCGGTGGGCTCTGGTGAGAACCAGCGGCCCCTTAGACTCTGCTCCCTGGTGCGGTTTTGTGCCATCGCTAGTGTCGGCCCAGTGGATCCACTACTCCAGGCGTTACAGTAGGCTCCAACCAGGTGCCTGATATCCGCGACATAGCCCGAGTGGTCGCCCAACAGGCTCTACAAATCCAGCAACAGCCGCAGCGGATCCAGCAACTCACTGCCGCCTTACAGCAGCATACTACAGCCCAGCGCACACCACCTCCTGCTGCTTCTTCGACAACTTCGACTGGCTCTCCCAAGCAAATACGCTGGTGACTCCAAGTTGTGCAGAGGATTCCTGACTCAGTGCACCATGCATATTAAACTCTTAAGTAGTCAGTTTTCCACCGAGCGCTCTAAAGTGGTTTTCATCATCAGCCTAATTATAGTAGAGCTCTGGCTTGGGCCACGCCGCTGTGGGACCGAGATGACCCTGCTGCTGCCAATCTCCGAACCTTTCTGGCCGAGTTTCGCTCCGTATTTGAGGAACCTGCCCGTGCGTCTTCGGCTGAGACTGCTCTACTCAATCTCTTACAAGGGAGTTCCTCCGTTGGCGACTACGCCATCCAGTTCCGCACCCTGGCAGCGGAATTAGACTGGAATGAGGCCGCTCTAATAGCCACCTTCAAGAAGGGCCTGTCCAGTTGGGTGAGAGACGTGCTTTCCGCCCGAGACCTACCTACCTCCCTGAACGAACTCATCCTACTGGCCACCAGGGTCGATACTCGTTTTTCTGAGAGAGAGGAGGAGGTCTGGCATGAACGGCGACTAAGCCTGTCCCGTCGCCATCACCAGCTGGCGCTGGTCTTCCAGAATCCTGACGTTCCGGTGTCCCAGTCGACTCCTGAGATTGCTATGCAGGTGGAACGGGCTCACCTGATGCCTGATGAAAGAATTTGTCGTCTGGAGCTGGATCTCTGCCTCTACTGCGGTGGTCCGGATCACTTTCGGCTGAGATGTCCCCAACGTCCTCAAGCGTCCGGGAAACTCCAGCACCTAGGTCCGATGGGAGAGGCCTCCCTAAGTCTGAATGCCACCTCTCCAAGGTTGTCTGTGCCAGTCTCCATCCAGACACCCTCAGGACAAACTCACCAGACTACTGCCTTTCTCGATTCTGGGTCAGCAGGCAGTTTTATTGCAGCTACATTGGTCCAAAGATGGCGGCTACCCGTGACCCAACTAGCCAGACCCCTGACTATCTCCTCGGTCACAGGCGAGATTCTTACCGACCAGATATATTTCCAGACCGCACCTCTAGTCCTCCAGGTGGGTCCTTTACATCAGGAAAAGATATCCTTCTACGTCCTGCCCCGTTCATCCCCCGCCATCCTCCTGGGACTCCCTTGGCTGCGATTACATGCCCCTAAGCTGGACTGGAGAACCGGGAAGATTCTCAGTTGGGGTCAGGACTGTTCCAACCGGTGTCTGAGGTCACCTCAGCCCAAGTACTCTATGTTGTCTACCGACCCCGCCAAGCCTCTATCCGGCCTACCGGCGGAATACCAAGACTTGCCTGATGCCTTCTCTGCCACGGAGGCGGACTCTCTACCACCTCATCGGGCGTACGATTGTCCCATAGACCTCCTTCCTGAAACTTCTCCTCCACAAGGTCGGGTGTACCCTCTCTCCGTACCCGAAACTGAGGCCATGTCCTCTTTCATCCAGGAGAACTTACAGAAAGGTTTCATCCGTAAATCCATATCCCCTCGCCACATAGGGATGGACTTCATCACTGATTTGCCTCCATTTGCAGACCAGAAAGAGGGGGAGGCCAAAGGGGGGGGGGGTACTGTTAGGGCCACGGCGGCGTCCCGTGCTCCGGACCGCCGCCGCACCCTCTCTCCCACTTCTGCAGCAGCCGGTGTCCATATGCAGGGACCCGGCGCTGCTGTTGCTTCGGCCCCGGGGGGCGCCTCACCTCACCGCGCTCCAGCCCGTCGCTGTGCCAGCCGGTGCACGCGTCCCCGTCTCCTAGGGCGCGCACCGGCTGTCTCAGATTTAAAGGGGCAGTGCGCTCCTAATTGGCTTGTATGTTAATCACTCCCCTATAAGTTCCAGCCCTGCCCCCTTCCAGGTGTTGGAGCCTCTACATGCTTCCCATAGCGTTTGGCCCAGCTCCCTGTTGTTCCTGATTCCTGTCGCTACCTGGTCCCTAGCCCTTGTTCCTGATTCCTGTCCGCTACCTGGTCCCCAGTCCTTGTTCCTGGTTCCTGCTCCTTTGTCACACTATCGCTCCTGTGTTCAGCCTGTCACCTGCGGCTATGCCTACAGAACTCTGCCAGCACCATCTCCTGCCTACTGCTCCTGCCACGCCTCGCCTGCTGTCACTAGCAACCAAACCATGGGTAGCGACCTGGGGGTCGCCTGCTGCAGCAAGGCCATCCCGACTGGTGAAAACCAGCGGCCCCTTAGACTCTGCTCCCTGGTGCGGTTTTGTGCCATCGCTAGTGTCGGCCCAGTGGATCCACTACTCCAGGCGTTACACTGGTCCAGTCTGCTTCCATGGGCGGAGTTCTCCTACAACCATCTGGACTCGAGTTCCACAGGCAAGTCACCCTTCTATGTGGTCTATGGGCATCACCCTCGTCCTCCTCTGCCTCTCTCTCCATCCTCCGAGGTCCCTGGAGGAATTGTTATCTGACCTGCAGTCGATCTGAGAACAGACTCGACAATCTTTGCTCAAGGCATCTGACCACATGAAGAACCAGGCGGATAAGAGAAGACCTGCCACAAATTTTCTCCCAGGTGACAAAGTCTGGCTCTCGGCCAAATATGTCCGACTCAAGATTCCCAGCTACAAGTTGGGTCCTCGATTCCTCGGTCCTTTCTCGGTACTAAAACGCATCAACCCTGTCACCTACAAACTCCGCCTACCCCCTACTATGCGGATTCCGAACGCCTTCCATGTTTCCCTCTTAAAGCCAGTGGTCCTCAACTGGTTCTCCAATAAGTCTTCGTTCTCTGCTCCACAAGCCGTCTCTGACGACGTCTACATTGTTAAAGACATTCTGGCCATAAAAACTGTCAGAGGGAGACGGTTCTTCCTAGTGGACTGGAGAGGATTTGGCCCGGAGGAGAGGTCCTGGGAACCCAAGACTAACATCCTGGACCAAGATCTCATCAAGGGGTTCCTGCAGGCAAGAAAGAGGGGGAGGCCAAAGGGGGGGGGTACTGTCACGGCCGCGGCGGCGTCCCGTGCTCTGGGCCGCCGCTGCGACCTCTCTCTGCCCCATGCAGCCGCCGGGGTCCTTGTGCAGGGACCCGGCGCTGCTACCTGTTCGACCCCGGGGGGGGGGGGGGGCTTTACCTCGCCCCGCTCCTGTCTCCGTCTGTGTCTCCGTCTGCCTCTTAGGGCGCGCACGCACCGGCTGTCTCGGATTTAAAGGGCCAGTCCGCCCCTAATTGGAAGTTGCACTAATCACTCCTTATAAATTCCAGCCCTGCCCCACTACAGGAGTTGGAGCCCCTGCATGCTTCCCATAGCGTTTGGCCCAGCTCTCTGTTGTTCCTGACCGTAGTCCTTGTTCCTTGTTCCTGACCGTAGTCCTTGTTCCTAGTCCCTGCCCTCCTGCCTACTGCTCCTGCCACGCCTCGCCTGCCGTCACTAGCAACCAAGCCAGGGGTAGCGACTTGGGGGTCGCCTGCCGCAGCAAGTCCATCCCGCCTTGCTTGCGGTGAAAACCAGCGGCCCCTTAGACTCCGCTCCCTGGTGAGGTTAGTGCCATCGCTAGTGACGGTTCAGTGGATCCACGACTCCAGGCGTTACACCCCTGTGGTACCCCACTAGTAACTAAAACCCAATCTGAATATGTTCCATCAATGACCACCCTCTGTTTCCTATCACACAACCAGTTACTTACCCATTTGCATACGTTTTCCCCAAGTCCCAGCATCCTCATTTTGTAGACCGACCTTTCATGGGGCACAGTATCAAATACTATAGAAACGTCCAGATACACAACGTCCACCGCCTCCCCCAGGTCCAGTCTATATACACAACGTCCACAGCCTCCCCCAGGTCCTGTCTATATACACAACATCCACAGCCTCCCCCAGGTCCAGTCTATATACACATATACAGCCTCCCCCAGGTCCTGTCTATATACACAACATCCACAGCCTCCCCCAGGTCCTGTCTATATACACATATACAGCCTCCCCCAGGTCCAGTCTATATACACATATACAGCCTCCCCCAGGTCCTGTCTATATACACATATACAGCCTCCCCCAGGTCCTGTCTATATACACAGCCTCCCCCAGGTCCAGTCTATATACATATATACAGCCTCCCCCAGGTCCAGTCTATATACACATATACAGCCTCCCCCAGGTCCTGTCTATATACACAGCCTCCCCCAGGTCCAGTCTATATACATATATACAGCCTCCCCCAGGTCCTGTCTATATACACATATACAGCCTCCCCCAGGTCCTGTCTATATACACATATACAGCCTCCCCCAGGTCCTGTCTATATACACATATACAGCCTCCCCCAGGTCCTGTCTATATACACATATACAGCCTCCCCCAGGTCCTGTATATATATACACATATACAGCCTCCCCCAGGTCCTGTCTATATACACATATACAGCTTCCCCCAGGTCCTGTCTATATACACATATACAGCCTCCCCCAGGTCCAGTCTATATACACATATACAGCCTCCCCCAGGTCCAGTCTATATACACATATACAGCCTCCCCCAGGTCCTGTCTATATACACATATATACAGCCTACCCCAGGTCCAGTCTATATACACATATACAGCCTCCCCCAGGTCCAGTCTATATACACATATACATCCTCCCCCAGGTCCAGTCTATATACACATATACAGCCTCCCCCAGGTCCTGTCTATATACACATATACAGCCTCCCCCAGGTCCTGTCTATATACACATATACAGCCTCCCCCAGGTCCTGTCTATATACACATATACAGCCTCCCCCAGGTCCTGTCTATATACACATATATACAGCCTCCCCCAGGTCCTGTCTATATACACATATACAGCCTCCCCCAGGTCCTGTCTATATATATACACATATACAGCCTCCCCCAGGTCCAGTCTATATACACATATACAGCCTCCCCCAGGTCCTGTCTATATACACATATACAGCCTCCCCCAGGTCCAGTCTATATACACATATACAGCCTCCCCCAGGTCCAGTCTATATACACATATACAGCCTCCCCCAGGTCCTGTCTATATACACATATACAGCCTCCCCCAGGTCCAGTCTATATACACATATACAGCCTCCCCCAGGTCCTGTCTATATACACATATATACAACCTCCCCCAGGTCCTGTCTATATATACACATATACAGCCTCCCCCAGGTCCTGTCTATATACACATATACAGCCTCCCCCAGGTCCAGTCTATATACACATATACAGCTTCCCCCAGGTCCTATATATATATACACATATACAGCCTCCCCCAGGTCCTGTCTATATACACATATACAGCCTCCCCCAGGTCCTGTCTATATACACATATACAGCCTCCCCCAGGTCCAGTCTATATACATATATACAGCCTCCCCCCGGTCTAGTCTATATACACATATACAGCTTCCCCCAGGTCCTGTCTATAACTAGCCGATCAGATTAGGACCGATCCCTCATAAATCCATGCTGATGCTGCGTCATAAGATTATTTTCATTAAGATACCTCAGTATACATCTCTTATATATTATACCCCAGTATACATCCCTTATATATTATACCCCAGTATACATCTCTTATATATTATACTCCAGTATACATCTCTTATATATTATACCCCAGTATACATCTCTTATATATTATACCCCAGTATACATCTCTTATATATTATACCCCAGTATACATCTCTTATATATTATACCCCAGTATACATCTCTTATATATTATACTCCAGTATACATCTCTTATATATTATACTCCAGTATACATCTCTTATATATTATACTCCAGTATACATCTCTTATATATTATACCCCAGTATACATCTCTTATATATTATACCCCAGTATACATATCTTATATATTATACCCCAGTATACATCCCTTATATATTATACTCCAGTATACATCTCTTATATATTATACCCCAGTATACATCTCTTATATATTATACCCCAGTATACATCCCTTATATATTATACTCCAGTATACATCTCTTATATATTATACCCCAGTATACATCTCTTATATATTATACCCCAGTATACATCCCTTATATATTATACCCCAGTATACATCTCTTATATATTATACCCCAGTATACATCTTTTATATATTATACTCCAGTATACATCTCTTATATATTATACCCCAGTATACATCTCTTATATATTATACCCCAGTATACATCTCTTATATATTATACCCCAGTATACATCTCTTATATATTATACCCCAGTATACATCTCTTATATATTATACCCCAGTATACATCTCTTATATATTATACCCCAGTATACATCCCTTATATATTATACCCCAGTATACATCTCTTATATATTATACCCCAGTATACATCCCTTATATATTATACCCCAGTATACATCTCTTATATATTATACCCCAGTATACATCTCTTATATATTATACTCCAGTATACATCTCTTATATATTATACTCCAGTATACATCTCTTATATATTATACCCCAGTATACATCTCTTATATATTATACTCCAGTATACATCTCTTATATATTATACCCCAGTATACATCTCTTATATATTATACCCCAGTATACATCTCTTATATATTATACTCCAGTATAGCATCTCTTATATATTATACTCCAGTATACATCTCTCATATATTATACCCCAGTATACATCTCTTATATATTATACCCCAGTATACATCTCTTATATATTATACCCCAGTATACATCTGTTATATATTATACCCCAGTATACATCTCTTATATATTATACCCCAGTATACATCTCTTATATATTATACTCCAGTATACATCTCTTATATATTATACTCCAGTATACATCTCTTATATATTATACTCCAGTATACATCTCTTATATATTATACCCCAGTATACATCTCTTATATATTATACTCCAGTATACATCTCTTATATATTATACTCCAGTATACATCTCTCATATATTATACCCCAGTATACATCTCTTATATATTATACCCCAGTATACATCTCTTATATATTATACCCCAGTATACATCTCTTATATATTATACCCCAATATACATCTCTTATATATTATACCCCAGTATACATCTCTTATATATTATACCCCAGTATACATCTCTTATATATTATACCCCAGTATAGCATCTCTTATATATTATACTCCAGTATACATCTTATATATTATACCCCAGTATACATCTCTTATATATTATACCCCAGTATACATCTCTTATATATTATACCCCAGTATACATCTCTTATATATTATACTCCAGTATACATCTCTTATATATTATACCACAGTATACATCTCTTATATATTATACCCCAGTATAGCATCTCTTATATATTATACCCCAGTATACATCTCTTATATATTATACTCCAGTATACATCTCTTATATATTATACCCCAGTATACATCTCTTATATATTATACCCCAGTATACATCTCTTATATATTATACTCCAGTATACATCTCTTATATATTATACCCCAGTATACATCTCATATATTATACCCCAGTATACATCTCTTATATATTATACTCCAGTATACATCTTATATATTATACCCCAGTATACATCTCTTATATATTATACTCCAGTATACATCTCTTATATATTATACCCCAGTATACATCTCTTATATATTATACCCCAGTATACATCTCTTATATATTATACCCCAGTATACATCTGTTATATATTATACCCCAGTATACATCTGTTATATATTATACCCCAGTATACATCTCTTATATATTATACCCCAGTATACATCTCTTATATATTATACTCCAGTATACATCTCTTATATATTATACCCCAGTATACATCTCTTATATATTATACCCCAGTATACATCTCTTATATATTATACCCCAGTATACATCTCTTATATATTATACCCCAGTATACATCTCTTATATATTATACCCCAGTATACATCTCTTATATATTATACTCCAGTATACATCTCTTATATATTATACCCCAGTATACATCTCTTATATATTATACCCCAGTATACATCTCTTATATATTATACCCCAGTATACATCTCTTATATATTATACTCCAGTATACATCTCTTATATATTATACCCCAGTATACATCTCTTATATATTATACCCCAGTATACATCCCTTATATATTATACCTCAGTATACATCTCTTATATATTATACTCCAGTATACATCTCCTATATATTATACCCCAGTATACATCTCTTATATATTATACCCCAGTATACATCTCTTATATATTATACCCCAGTATACATCTCTTATATATTATACCCCAGTATACATCTCTTATATATTATACTCCAGTATACATCTCTTATATATTATACCCCAGTATACATCTCTTATATATTATACCCCAGTATACATCTCTTATAAATTATACCCCAGTATACATCTCTTATATATTATACTCCAGTATACACCTCTTATATATATACCCCAGTATACATCTCTTATATATTATACCCCAGTATAGCATCTCTTATATATTATACCCCA
Source organism: Dendropsophus ebraccatus (assembly GCA_027789725.1). Classification (NCBI taxonomy): domain Eukaryota; kingdom Metazoa; phylum Chordata; class Amphibia; order Anura; family Hylidae; genus Dendropsophus; species Dendropsophus ebraccatus. Next base: position 36,680,438 of record JAQFWZ010000022.1, read on the forward strand.
GTATAGCATCTCTTATATATTATACCCCAGTATACATCTCTTATATATTATACCCCAGTATACATCTGTTATATATTATACTCCAGTATACATATCTTATATATTATACCCCAGTATACATCTCTTATATATTATACCCCAGTATACATCTCTTATATATTATACCCCAGTATACATCTCTTATATATTATACCCCAGTATAGCATCTCTTATATATTATACTCCAGTATACATCTTATATATTATACCCCAGTATACATCTCTTATATATTATACCCCAGTATACATCTCTTATATATTATACCCCAGTATACATCTCTTATATATTATACCCCAGTATACATCTCTTATATATTATACCCCAGTATACATCTCTTATATATTATACTCCAGTATACATCTCTTATATATTATACCCCAGTATACATCTCTTATATATTATACCCCAGTATACATCTCTTATATATTATACCCCAGTATAGCATCTCTTATATATTATACCCCAGTATACATCTCTTATATATTATACTCCAGTATACATCTCTTATATATTATACCCCAGTATACATCTCTTATATATTATACCCCAGTATAGCATCTCTTATATATTATACCCCAGTATACATCTCTTATATATTATACTCCAGTATACATCTCTTATATATTATACCCCAGTATACATCTCTTATATATTATACCCCAGTATACATCTCTTATATATTATACTCCAGTATACATCTCATATATTATACCCCAGTATACATCTCTTATATATTATACTCCAGTATACATCTTATATATTATACCCCAGTATACATCTCTTATATATTATACTCCAGTATACATCTCTTATATATTATACCCCAGCATACATCTCTTATATATTATACCCCAGTATACATCTCTTATATATTATACTCCAGTATACATCTCTTATATATTATACCCCAGTATACATCTCTTATATATTATACCCCAGTATACATCTCTTATATATTATACTCCAGTATACATCTCTTATATATTATACCCCAGTATACATCTCTTATATATTATACCCCAGTATACATCTCTTATATATTATACCCCAGTATACATCTCTTATATATTATACCCCAGTATAGCATCTCTTATATATTATACCCCAGTATACATCTCTTATATATTATACTCCAGTATACATCTCTTATATATTATACCCCAGTATACATCTCTTATATATTATACTCCAGTATACATCTCTTATATATTATACCCCAGTATACATCTCTTATATATTATACCCCAGTATACATCTCTTATATATTATACCCCAGTATACATCTCTTATATATTATACCCCAGTATAGCATCTCTTATATATTATACCCCAGTATACATCTCTTATATATTATACTCCAGTATACATCTCTTATATATTATACCACAGTATACATCTCTTATATATTATACCCCAGTATAGCATCTCTTATATATTATACCCCAGTATACATCTCTTATATATTATACTCCAGTATACATCTCTTATATATTATACCCCAGTATACATCTCTTATATATTATACCCCAGTATACATCTCTTATATATTATACTCCAGTATACATCTCATATATTATACCCCAGTATACATCTCTTATATATTATACTCCAGTATACATCTTATATATTATACCCCAGTATACATCTCTTATATATTATACCCCAGTATACATCTCTTATATATTATACCCCAGTATACATCTCTTATATATTATACCCCAGTATACATCTGTTATATATTATACCCCAGTATACATCTCTTATATATTATACCCCAGTATACATCTCTTATATATTATACTCCAGTATACATCTCTTATATATTATACACCAGTATACATCTCCTATATATTATACCCCAGTATACATCTCTTATATATTATACCCCAGTATACATCTCTTATATATTATACCCCAGTATACATCTCTTATATATTATACCCCAGTATACATCTCTTATATATTATACTCCAGTATACATCTCTTATATATTATACCCCAGTATACATCTCTTATATATTATACCCCAGTATACATCTCTTATAAATTATACCCCAGTATACATCTCTTATATATTATACTCCAGTATACACCTCTTATATATTATACCCCAGTATACATCTCTTATATATTATACCCCAGTATAGCATCTCTTATATATTATACCCCAGTATAGCATCTCTTATATATTATACCCCAGTATACATCTCTTATATATTATACCCCAGTATACATCTGTTATATATTATACCCCAGTATACATCTCTTATATATTATACCCCAGTATACATCTCTTATATATTATACTCCAGTATACATATCTTATATATTATACCCCAGTATACATCTCTTATATATTATACCCCAGTATACATCTCTTATATATTATACCCCAGTATACATCTCTTATATATTATACCCCAGTATACATCTCTTATATATTATACCCCAGTATACATCTCTTATATATTATACCCCAGTATAGCATCTCTTATATATTATACTCCAGTATACATCTTATATATTATACCCCAGTATACATCTCTTATATATTATACCCCAGTATACATCTCTTATATATTATACCCCAGTATACATCTCTTATATATTATACCCCAGTATACATCTCTTATATATTATACCCCAGTATACATCTCTTATATATTATACTCCAGTATACATCTCTTATATATTATACCCCCGTATACATCTCTTATATATTATACCCCAGTATACATCTCTTATATATTATACCCCAGTATACATCTCTTATATATTATACCCCAGTATACATCTCTTATATATTATACCCCAGTATACATCTCTTATATATTATACCCCAGTATAGCATCTCTTATATATTATACCCCAGTATACATCTCTTATATATTATACTCCAGTATACATCTCTTATATATTATACCCCAGTATACATCTCTTATATATTATACCCCAGTATAGCATCTCTTATATATTATACTCCAGTATACATCTCTTATATATTATACTCCAGTATACATCTCTTATATATTATACACCAGTATACATCTCTTATATATTATACCCCAGTATACATCTCTTATATATTATACTCCAGTATACATCTCATATATTATACCCCAGTATACATCTCTTATATATTATACTCCAGTATACATCTTATATATTATACCCCAGTATACATCTCTTATATATTATACTCCAGTATACATCTCTTATATATTATACCCCAGCATACATCTCTTATATATTATACCCCAGTATACATCTCTTATATATTATACTCCAGTATACATCTCTTATATATTATACCCCAGCATACATCTCTTATATATTATACCCCAGTATACATCTCTTATATATTATACCCCAGTATACATCTCTTATATATTATACCCCAGTATACATCTCTTATATATTATACCCCAGTATACATCTCTTATTTATTATACCCCAGTATAGCATCTCTTATATATTATACTCCAGTATACATCTCTTATATATTATACCCCAGTATACATCTCTTATATATTATACCCCAGTATAGCATCTCTTATATATTATACCCCTGTATACATCTCTTATATATTATACTCCAGTATACATCTCTTATATATTATACCCCAGTATACATCTCTTATATATTATACCCCAGTATAGCATCTCTTATATATTATACCCCAGTATACATCTCTTATATATTATACTCCAGTATACATCTCTTATATATTATACCACAGTATACATCTCTTATATATTATACCCCAGTATAGCATCTCTTATATATTATACCCCAGTATACATCTCTTATATATTATACCCCAGTATACATCTCTTATATATTATACCCCAGTATACATCTCTTATATATTATACCCCAGTATACATCTCTTATATATTATACTCCAGTATACATCTCATATAATATACCCCAGTATACATCTCTTATATATTATACTCCAGTATACATCTTATATATTATACCCCAGTATACATCTCTTATATATTATACCCCAGTATACATCTCTTATATATTATACCCCAGTATACATCTCTTATATATTATACCCCAGTATACATCTCTTATATATTATACTCCAGTATACATCTCTTATATATTATACACCAGTATACATCTCCTATATATTATACCCCAGTATACATCTCTTATATATTATACCCCAGTATACATCTCTTATATATTATACCCCAGTATACATCTCTTATATATTATACCCCAGTATACATCTCTTATATATTATACTCCAGTATACATCTCTTATATATTATACCCCAGTATACATCTCTTATATATTATACCCCAGTATACATCTCTTATAAATTATACCCCAGTATACATCTCTTATATATTATACTCCAGTATACACCTCTTATATATTATACCCCAGTATACATCTCTTATATATTATACCCCAGTATAGCATCTCTTATATATTATACCCCAGTATAGCATCTCTTATATATTATACCCCAGTATACATCTCTTATATATTATACCCCAGTATACATCTGTTATATATTATACCCCAGTATACATCTCTTATATATTATACCCCAGTATACATCTCTTATATATTATACTCCAGTATACATATCTTATATATTATACCCCAGTATACATCTCTTATATATTATACCCCAGTATACATCTCTTATATATTATACCCCAGTATACATCTCTTATATATTATACCCCAGTATACATCTCTTATATATTATACCCCAGTATACATCTCTTATATATTATACCCCAGTATAGCATCTCTTATATATTATACTCCAGTATACATCTTATATATTATACCCCAGTATACATCTCTTATATATTATACCCCAGTATACATCTCTTATATATTATACTCCAGTATACATCTCTTATAAATTATACCCCAGTATACATCTCTTATATATTATACCCCAGTATACATCTCTTATATATTATACCCCAGTGTACATCTCTTATATATTATACCCCAGTGTACATCTCTTATATATTATACCCCAGTATACATCTCTTATATATTATACCCCAGTATACATATCTTATATATTATACTCCAGTATACATATCTTATATATTATACTCCAGTATACATCTCTTATATATTATACCCCAGTATACATCTCTTATATATTATACCCCAGTATACATCTCTTATATATTATACCCCAGTATACATCTCTTATATATTATACCCCAGTATAGCATCTCTTATATATTATACCCCAGTATACATCTCTTATATATTATACCCCAGTGTACATCTCTTATATATTATACCCCAGTGTACATCTCTTATATATTATACCCCAGTATACATCTCTTATATATTATACCCCAGTATACATATCTTATATATTATACTCCAGTATACATATCTTATATATTATACTCCAGTATACATCTCTTATATATTATACCCCAGTATACATCTCTTATATATTATACCCCAGTATACATCTCTTATATATTATACCCCAGTATACATCTCTTATATATTATACCCCAGTATAGCATCTCTTATATATTATACCCCAGTATACATCTCTTATATATTATACTCCAGTATACATCTCTTATATATTATACTCCAGTATACATCTCTTATATATTATACCCCAGTATACATCTCTTATATATTATACCCCAGTATAGCATCTCTTATATATTATACCCCAGTATACATCTCTTATATATTATACACCAGTATACATCTCTTATATATTATACGCCAGTATACATCTCTTATATATTATACCCCAGTATACATCTCTTATATATTATACCACAGTATACATCTCTTATATATTATACCCCAGTATACATCTCTTATATATTATACCCCAGTATACATCTCTTATATATTATACCCCAGTATACATCTCTTATATATTATACCCCAGTATACATCTCTTATATATTATACCCCAGTATACATCTCTTATATATTATACCCCAGTATAGCATCTCTTATATATTATACCCCAGTATACATCTCTTATATATTATACCCCAGTATACATCTCTAATATATAATACTCCAGTATAGCATCTCCTATATAACATACTCCAGTATAGCATCTCTTATATATTATACCCCAGTATACATCTCTTATATATTATACCCCAGTATACACCTCTTATATATTATACCCCAGTATACATCTCTTATATATTATACCCCAGTATACATCTCTTATATATTATACTCCAGTATACATCTGTTATATATTATACCCCAGTATACATCTCTTATATATTATACCCCAGTATACATCTCTTATATATTATACTCCAGTATACATCTCTTATATATTATACCCCAGTATACACCTCTTATATATTATACCCCAGTATACATCTCTTATATATTATACCCCAGTATAGCATCTCTTATATATTATACTCCAGTATACATCTCTTATATATTATACCCCAGTATACATCTCTTATATATTATACCCCAGTATACATCTCTTATATATTATACCCCAGTATACATCTTATATATTATACCCCAGTATACATCTCTTATATATTATACCCCAGTATACATCTCCTATATATTATACTCCAGAATACATCTCTTATATATTATACCCCAGTATAGCATCTCTTATATATTATACCCCAGTATACATCTCTTATATATTATACCCCAGTATACATCTCTAATATATAATACTCCAGTATAGCATCTCCTATATAACATACTCCAGTATACATCTCTTATATATTATACTCCAGTATAGCATCTCTTACAAACCCCTCATATACTTTACCTACTATAGATGTTAGACTTACAGGCCTGTAGTTTCCAGCATCGCTCTTTGACCCCTTCTTGAATATTGGTAGCACATTAGCTATGCGCCAGTCCTATGGAACAATCCCTGTCGTAATAGAATCTTTAAATATTAGGAATATCGGTCTGTCTAACACAGTACATAATTCCTGCAGTACTCTAGGATGGACCTTCTGGGCCCGGTGACTTATGGATTTTAATGTTTTTAAGGCGTCGCCCCACTTCTTGTTGTGTTAGGCAGGTGAGATTTATGGGAGGATTTACATTATCCCTAGTCATGTCCTCTGTTATGTGAATACAGTAGAGAAGAATGTATTTAGTAGATTGGCCTTTTCCTCTTCCCCCTCCACCATTACACCCAGATTATTTTTGAGGGGACCAACATTTTCGGTTTTAAGTCTTTTGTTGTTTATATAAGTGAAGAACATTTTGGGATTCCTATTACTTTCTGTGGCTATCCTTCTTTCTGTTGCTATTTTTGCTTCTTTTATTTGCTTTTTACACATCCTATTCTTCTGTCTATAGTCGCTCCATGCTTCCCCACCACCTTCTTGTTTTAGTAGTCTGAATGCTTGTCTCTTATCACTTATTGCCCCCCTTACAGCTGTAGTTACCACATTGGATTTCTCTTATTTCTACTACGTTTATTCCCATATGGTACAGTATGTGTCCTTCACATGATCTACCCAGGATGCTCTAACATATGTCCCATTTCTCTTGTGTACTTTTATTTCTGAAGGCATTGTCCCAGTCTATGTTCTCAAGGTCCTCTCTTATATCTCAGGGCAGTGTCCCAGTCTATGTTCTCAAGGTCCTCTCTTATATCTCAGGGCAGTGTCCCAGTCTATGTTCTCAAGGTCCTCTCTTATATCTCAGGGCAGTGTCCCAGTCTATGTCCCCGGGGTCCTCTCTTATATCTCAGGGCAGTGTCCCCCCAGTCTATGTCCCCGGGGTCCTCTCTTACTCCTCAGGGCAGTGTCCCCCCAGTCTATGTCCCTGGGGTCCTCTCTTATATCTCAGGGCAGTGTCCCAGTCTATGTCCCCGGGGTCCTCTCTTATATCTCAGGGCAGTGTCCCCCCCCAGTCTATGTTCTCAAGGTCCTCTCTTATATCTCAGGGCAGTGTCCCAGTCTATGTCCCCGGGGTCCTCTCTTATATCTCAGGGCAGTGTCCCAGTCTATGTCCCCGGGGTCCTCTCTTATATCTCAGGGCAGTGTCCCAGTCTATGTCCCCGGGGTCCTCTCTTATATCTCAGGGCAGTGTCCCAGTCTATGTCCCCGGGGTCCTCTCTTATATCTCAGGGCAGTGTCCCCCCAGTCTATGTCCCCAGGGTCCTCTCTTATATCTCAGGGCAGTGTCTATGTCCCCGGGGTCCTCTCTTATATCTCAGGGCAGTGTCTATGTCCCCGGGGTCCTCTCTTATATCTCAGGGCAGTGTCCATGTCCCCGGGGTCCTCTCTTATATCTCAGGGCAGTGTCCATGTCCCCGGGGTCCTCTCTTATATCTCAGGGCAGTGTCCCCCCAGTCTATGTCCCCGGGGTCCTCTCTTATATCTCAGGGCAGTGTCCCCCCAGTCTATGTCCCCGGGGTCCTCTCTTATATCTCAGGGCAGTGTCCCCCCAGTCTATGTCCCCGGGGTCCTCCCTTATATCTCAGGGCAGTGTCCCCCCAGTCTATGTCCCCGGGGTCCTCTCTTATATCTCAGGGCAGTGTCCCCCCAGTCTATGTCCCCGGGGTCCTCTCTTATATCTCAGGGCAGTGTCTATGTCCCCGGGGTCCTCTCTTATATCTCAGGGCAGTGTCCCCCCAGTCTATGTCCCCGGGGTCCTCTCTTATATCTCAGGGCAGTGTCCCAGTCTATGTCCCCGGGGTCCTCTCTTATATCTCAGGGCAGTGTCCCCCAGTCTATGTCCCCGGGGTCCTCTCTTATATCTCTATTTGTCTTATAAGAAGATTTTCTGACTCTTCCACTATACTTGGAGGTTTATAACTCACTCCTATAAGAATTTTATTATTCTTCGTCCCTCCCCTTATTTCTACCACATTATCATCACTTATATCCTCCCGCACAATAGGCTTAAGGCAGGATATAACATATAGACAGACCCCTACCCCTTTCTTATTTTTACGGTCATTTCTGAATAGACTATAACCCTGGATATTAACCGCCCAGTCATAGGTCTCGTCCAGCCAGGTCTCGCTTATCCCCACTATATCATATTTCTCTTCAACCATTATGAGTTCTAATTCCTCAGCTTTATTAGTGCGGCTTCGAGCATTAGTATACATACATTTAATATATTTGTCCATATTCCCTTTCCTTTTATCACTAGTGACTGTTCTAACCCCTCCCGCCGCTCCCCCCCAGTTCCATAATCTAGGCCCAGCTCTCCATCTACTCTGTCTTCACTTATTATATTGTAGTTGCCCTCCCCCCCCCCGGTCTCCTCCAACCTCTTAGCCATCTTCTCCCCCAGCACGGCTGCCAGCTCCCCATTGAGATGCAGCCCGTCCCTACCGTAGAGCCTGTAACCGACCGAGAAGTCGGCCCAGTTCTCCATGAACCCAAACCCCTCTACCCTACACCAGCTCTTGAGCCACTTATTTACCTCCCTAATCTCCCGCTGTCTCTCAGGTGTGGCTCGTGGTACAGGTAATATTTCGGAGAATATAACCTTGGAGGTCTTTGTCTTAAGTCCCTGAAATCGTTTTTAAGGACCCGCCACCTACCTCTAACTTTATCATTGGTGCCAATGTGCACCATGACCGCTGGGTCATCGCCAGCCCCTCCCAGTAATCTGTCAGCCCGATCCGCGATGTGACGAACTCGAGCGCCAGGAAGGCAACACACTGTTCGACGATCCCGGTCTTTGTGACAGATTGCCCTGTCTGTCCCCCTAATAATTGAGTCCCCCACTACCAGTACCTGCCTGGCCTGCCCTGAACTCCTGTTTCCCACCTTACTGGAGCAGACACCCCCCCCTGGCTTTCAGAGGCAGTGTCCTGCTGCAGCAATGCCACCCCTGAATCAACATCCCCCTCATCCGCCAATTTGGCAAACTTGTTGGGGTGTGCCAGATCAGGACTGGCCTCCCTCACACTCTTCCCTCTACCCCGTTTTCTAACTGTGACCCAACTAGTTGCCTCTTCCTCCTGCACCTCCATGCTATCACCCCTCCCCCATCTACCCCTGCGAGCGCTTCCTCAGTCAGCAGCAGACTCCTTTCCAGTTTGCTAATGCATCTCAATCATCGCAGCTGCTCATTTAGATCCAGGATCTGGGCTTCCAAACCAGCAACATGCACACATCTCCCACAATGGTATATACCCTCCCCCCCCCCCCCCCCCCATACATCTCCCACAATGGTATATACCCTCCCCCCCCCCCATACATCTCCCACAATGGTATGCACCCCCACCCCCCCATACATCTCCCACAATGGTATATACCCTCACCCCCCCATACATCTCCCACAATGGTATGCACCCTCACCCCCCCATACATCTCCCACAATGGTATATACCCTCCCCCCCATACATCTCCCACAATGGTATGCACCCTCACCCCCCCATACATCTCTCACAATGGTATACACCCTCACCCTCCATACATCTCACACAATGGTATATACCTCCCCCCCCATACATTTCCCACAATGGTATATACCCTCCCCCCCCATACATCTCCCACAATGGTATATACCCTCACCCCCCCATACATCTCCCACATTGGTATATACCCTCACCCCCCATACATCTCCCACAATGGTATATACCCTCACCCCCCATACATTCCCCACAATGGTATATACCCTCACCCCCCCATACATCTCCCACATTGGTATATACCCTCACCCCCCATACATCTCCCACAATGGTATATACCCTCACCCCCCCATACATCTCCCACAATGGTATGCACCCTCACCCCCCCATACATCTCCCACAATGGTATATACCCTCCCCCCCCATACATCTCCCACAATGGTATGCACCCTCACCCCCCCATACATCTCTCACAATGGTATGCACCCTCACCACCCATACATCTCCCACAATGGTATATACCCTCCCCCCCCATACATTTCCCACAATGGTATATACCCTCCCCCCCCATACATCTCCCACAATGGTATATACCCCCCCCCATACATCTCCCACATTGGTATATACCCTCACCCCCCATACATCTCCCACAATGGTATATACCCTCACCCCCCATACATTCCCCACAATGGTATATACCCTCCCCCCCCATACATTCCCCACAATGGTATATACCCTCCCCCCCCATACATCTCCCACAATGGTATATACCCTCACCCCCCCATACATCTCCCACATTGGTATATACCCTCACCCCCCATACATCTCCCACAATGGTATATACCCTCACCCCCCATACATTCCCCACAATGGTATATACCCTCACCCCCCCATACATCTCCCACATTGGTATATACCCTCACCCCCCATACATCTCCCACAATGGTATATACCCTCACCCCCCATACATTCCCCACAATGGTATATACCCTCACCCCCCATACATTCCCCACAATGGTATATACCCTCACCCCCCATACATCTCCCACAATGGTATATACCCTCACCCCCCATACATCTCCCACAATGGTATATACCCTCACCCCCCCCATACATCTCCCACAATGGTATATACCCTCACCCCCCCCATACATCTCCCACAATGGTATATACCCTCACCCCCCATACATCTCCCACAATGGTATATACCCTCCCCCATACATCTCCCACAATGGTATATACCCTCACCCCCCATACATCTCCCACAATGGTATATACCCTCTATCAGTTGATCAAGGATTGCATACATCGCACAAGATGTACATTGGGCCGCATTGTCAAACATGGCGCTCATTTCTATGGGGATATTATGTATAACTAAACAAAACAAAAACAACAAGCAACAAAAGCAAACAATGTATTCAAAAGCAAATAAACAATTTGTTTTCCTCTAAAACTCCCCGAATCTAAAGTCCCGTAATATTAAAGTCCCGGAATATTAAAGTCCCGTAATATTAAAGTCCCGTAATATTAAAGTCCCGGAATATTAAAGTCCCGTAATATTAAAGTCCCGTAATATTAAAGTCCCGTAATATTAAAGTCCTGTAATATTAAAGTCCCGGAATATTAAAGTCCCGTAATATTAAAGTCCCGGAATATTAAAGTCCCGGAATATTAAAGTCCCGTAATATTAAAGTCCCGTAATATTAAAGTCCCGGAATATTAAAGTCCCGGAATATTAAAGTCCCGTAATATTAAAGTCCCAGAATATTAAAGTCCCGGAATATTAAAGTCCCGGAATATTAAAGTCCCGGAATATTAAAGTCCCGTAATATTAAAGTCCTGGAATATTAAAGTCCCGTAATATTAAAGTCCCGTAATATTAAAGTCCCGTAATATTAAAGTCCCACACTTGAGACACAAACACACTTCAGATCAAAAACTCGCTCACAAATACAATATAAAAGAACTAAGCTTGCAGAGATAGCTGTTTCTGGCTCCTTCTGGGGTTCATATTTCTGGGGCTCATATTTCTGGGGCTCATATTTCTGGGGCTCATATTCCGGGGACTAATTTTTTTAGGGTTCATATTTCTGGGGCTCATATTTCTGGGGCTCATATTCCTTGGGCTCATATTTCTGGGGCTCATATTCCTGGGGCTCATATTTCTGGGGCTCATATTCCTGGGGCTCATATTCCTGGGGCTCATATTTCTGGGGCTCATATTCCTTGGGTTCATATTTCTGGGACTCCTAATTCTGGGGCTCATGTTCCTGGGGTTCATATTCCTGGGGCTCATTTTCCTTGGGCTTATATTTCTGGGGTTCATATTCCTGGTGCTCATAGTTTTGGGGCTCATATTCCTGAGGCCCATATTTCTAGGGCTCATGTTCCTGGGGCTCAAATTTCTGGTGCTCATATTCCTGGGGTTATTATGTCTGGGGCTCATATTTCTGGGGCTCATATTTCTGGGGCTCATATTTCTGGGGCTCATATTCCTGGGGTTATTATGTCTGGGGCTCATATTTCTGGGGCTCATATTTCTGGGGCTCATATTTCTGGGGCTCATATTTCTGGGGCTCATATTCCTGGGGCTCATATTTCTGGGGCTCATATTCCTGGGGCTCATATTCCTGGGGCTCATATTTATAGGGTTCATATTTCTGGGGCTCAAATTCCTGGGGCTCAAATTCCTGGGGCTCATATTTCTGGGGCTCATATTTCTGTGGCTTGTATTTCTGGGGTTCATATTCCTGGGGCTCATATTCCTGGGGCTCATATTCCTGGGGCTCATATTCCTGGGGCTCATATTTCTGGGGCTCATATTCCTGGGACTCATATTTATAGGGTTCATATTTCTGGTGCTTATATTCCTGGGGCTGAAATTCTGGGGGCGCATATTTATAGGGTTCAAATTCCTAGGGTTCATATTTCTGGGGCTCATGTTCCTGGGGCTCATATTTTTGGGGCTCATATTCCTGGAGCTCATATTCCTGATGTTAATATTTCTGGGGCTCATATTCTTGTATTTATACGGTCATATTCCTGGGGTTCATACTCCTGGGGCTCATACTCCTGGGGCTCATATTCCTGGGGCTCATATTCCTGGGGCTCATATTCCTGGGGCTCATATTCCTGGGGCTCATATTCCTGGGGCTCATATTCCTGGGGCTCATACTCCTGGGGCTCATATTCCTGGGGCTCATATTCCTGGGGCTCATATTCCTGGGGCTCATATTCCTGGGGTTCATACTCCTGGGGCTCATACTCCTGGGGCTCATATTCCTGGGGCTCATATTCCTGGGGTTCATACTCCTGGGGCTCATATTCCGGGGACTCATTTTTTTAGGGTTCATATTCCTGGGGCTCATGTTCCTGGGGCTCATATTCCTGGGGCTCATATTTCTGGGGCTCATATTTATAGGGCTCATATTCCTGGGGCTCATATTCCTGGGGCTCATATTCCTGGGGCTCATATTTCTGGGGCTCATATTTCTGGGGCTCATATTTCTGGAGCTCATATTTCTGTATTTATAGGGTCATATTTCTGGGTTTTATATCTCTGGTTATTAAGTTACTGGGAAATATATTTTTGTACCATTTTATACCTGTTCCAATATTGTCTTTTTCTATATCAGTTTCTCTGAAAGTTCCTCTAGCTGTTCTGAGTAATTGCACCCCTCCCATGTGTACCGCTCTCCGGCTGGCGTGCCTAGCTACACCTGTTCTTCAGGTATGCAGCTCCTTACCCTCGTAACCCTTCTGCCCTCCCAGGGCGGTATATAAGGCCTCAGACCGGTGTGAGGGACAGATCCTGGGCCGCCTGCAGGTATGTACCATGTCTATGCTGTGTATATGTGGACACTATCTGCACATTACTGCTTATTACTGTACAGATGTAGCCGAGCTGTATCGTGATTTGCTCTGTGCGATCTGGCTCTGCTACATCCATGCTTATAGCTCTTAACCTTTTTACTTTGAGGATTTTTCTTTGCTTCCTCTATAGCGTGTCATACATTTAGGGATTTTTCTGTGAAGTCTTTTGCTATCGTTCTATTATTTACTGGCTCGGCTTGGTTTATGGTGGGTTCAGTAGAACTGGAGATGGTCAGAGTATTGGGGTCATAATTACGGCCACCTGGCACTGAATAAGGCCATATTGGTGCAGAGGATAAGGGGACAATTCTGCCCTAGGGTTACGGTCAATTCTAGTGCATAAATTTTGTAGGAGGTAATTCACTACATCTGTACAGAAATTGATCTGCCGCTCAGATGTTGAATCTAAAATGTTTCAGACAGGTACCATCCCCCAGGTACTATCCCCCACGTACAATCCCCCAGGTGCCATCCCCCAGGTACTATCCCCAGGTACCATCCCCCAGGTACTATCCCCCACGTACAATCCCCCAGGTGCCATCCCCAGGTACTATCCCCCAGATTTCATCCCCCAGGTACCATCCCCCAGGTACTATCCCCCACGTACAATCCCCCAGGTGCCATCCCCCAGGTACTATCCCCCAGGTACCATCCCCCAGGTACCATCCCCCAGGTACTATCCCCCACGTACAATCCCCCAGGTGCCATCCCCAGGTACTATCCCCCAGGTACTATCCCCCAGGTACTATCCCCCAGGTACTATCCCCAGATACCATCCCCCAGGTACTATCCCCCAGGTACTATCCCCCAGGTACTATCCCCCAGGTACCATCCCCCAGGTACCATCCCCCACGTACAATCCCCCAGGTACTATCCCCCAGGTACCATCCCCCAGGTACTATCCCCCACGTACAATCCCCCAGGTGCCATCCCCAGGTACTATCCCCCAGGTACTATCCCCCAGGTACTATCCCCCAGGTACTATCCCCAGATACCATCCCCCAGGTACTATCCCCCAGGTACTATCCCCCAGGTACTATCCCCCAGGTACAATCCCCCAGGTACTATCCCCAGATACCATCTCCCAGGTACTATCCCCCAGGTACTATCCCCCAGATACCATCCCCAGGTACCATCCTCCAGGTACTATTCCCCAGATATCATCCCCCAGGTACTATCCCCCAGGTACAGTACCATCCCCCAGGTATCCCCCAGATACCATCTCCCAGGTACTATCCCCCAGGTACTATCCCCCAGATACCATCTCCCAGGTACTATCCCCCAGGTACTATCCCCCAGGTACTATCCCCCAGGTACTATCCCACAGGTACCATCCCCCGGGTACTATCCCCCAGGTACTATTCCCCAGATATCATCCCCCAGGTACTATCCCCCAGGTACAGTACCATCCCCCAGGTATCCCCCCAGGTACTATCCCCCAGGTACAGTACCATCCCCCAGGTACAGTACCATCCCCCAGGTATCCCCCCAGGTACCATCCACCAGGTACCATTAACCAGAAACCTTCCCCCAGGTACTATCCACTAGGTACCATCCCCCAGGTATCGTCCCCCAGGTACCATCCCCCAGGTACCATCCCCCAGGTATCGTCCCCCAGGTACCATCCCCCAGGTATCGTCCCCCAGGTACCATCCCCCATACCATCCCCCAGGTACCATCCCCCAGGTACCACTCACCAGATAACATCCCCCAGAAACCACTTACCAGATAACATCCCCCAGGTACCAACCCCCAGTTATCATCCCCCCAGGTACCATCCCCCAGGTACTATCCCCCAGGTACCATCCACCTTATACTTCATAATAAGATGTGTATAACGTACGAGAAATACCTTGGTGTTGCAGCTCTTCAATGCTCGCTCCAAGAAGTAGCAAGAACGTGTACTCACACAGATGCAGGCTTTACTTTCATTTATTTCTCTTTAGTCGGTATCTCGTACAGGACAAAATCAAATGCTCACTGGCTGGCGTGTTCTCCTCTCAGTCCAAACCATCCAACCTCGCGGCGGACGTTTCGGAGGACAGGCTCCTCCTTCCTCATGCGCGAGGTTGGATGGTTTGGACTGAGAGGAGAACACGCCAGCCAGTGAGCATTTGATTTTGTCCTGTACGAGATACCGACTAAAGAGAAATAAATGAAAGTAAAGCCTGCATCTGTGTGAGTACACGTTCTTGCTACTTCTTGGAGCGAACATTGAAGAGCTGCAACACCAAGGTATTTCTCGTACGTTATACACATCTTATTATGAAGTATTGCTGTTACATTGCGGATTGAGTGGGATCCGGTGTGATGTGTACGGACTGATATACTGCCTATAGAGTGCGGTGTTGGTTATTTATTGTTAGACCATCCACCTTATACCATCCCCCAGGTGCCATCCACCAGGTACCATTTACCATCCACCAGGTACTATCCACTAGGTACTATCCACTAAGTACCCTCCCCCAGGTACCATCCACCAGGTGCCATCCGCAAGATACCATCTGCTACGAACCCCCTGAACACAACAACCAGCAGTTCAGGTCTCCCCTTAGATGCTGAGTCCAACCATGGGTTTCCAGCCCAGCTTCCCTCCAGAGCAACAGAATATACAGAGGAACCTGATCCGAATCATGCAGCACTGCAGGGGGGACGCCAACCCCCTAAATAATAATAGCACCACGTATTGATAACGCCCATTCATATTCCCCTCAGAGTAACAAGGCCCCCTCTTTACCCTCTTAGTAATAATGCCCCATCTTTACCCTCTTAGTAATAATGCCCCCTCATTACCCTCTTAGTAATATTGAACCCTCATTACCCCCTTAGTAATAATGCCCCATCTTTACCCTCTTAGTAATAATGCCCCCTCATTACCCTCTTAGTAATATTGAACCCTCATTACCCCCTTAGTAATAATGCCCCCTCATTACCCTCTTAGTAATAATTAGTGATGAGCGAACTGAGTAAAATGTTTAAAGCGACTCTGTACCCACAATCTGTCCCCCCAAAGGTGGGGGGGGGAAGATTGTGGGTACAGAGTCGCATTAATTTCGAGTCGAACCTCAAACAACAGTGGTGTTCGTTTGAGGTTCAACTTGAACTCGAACCCCATTAAAATCAATGGGAGATGTTTGGGTTAATTTTTATACCTATACAGGTGATCAGAAGCTGGAATTACCATCCAGAAGAATAAACTGGATACATGGAACAACTTAGTGAAGAGAATTTGGCACTAAGAATGACAGGGAAAAAATGGAGGGAAAAAATGGAGGGTAAAATACTTCATTATTTTCAATGGATAACTGAGGTAGCAAAGTTGAGAGAGTGACATACAGTAGCAGAGTTGAGGTAGTAAGAAAGTGATGTAGCAGAGTTGATGTAGCAGAGTTGAGTGGACAGTGATGTAGCAGAGTTGAGGCGGCAGTGACGTAGCACAGTTGAGGTAGTAAGGTATTGACATAGAGTCGAGGTAGTAAGGTAGTGACGTAGCAGAGTTGAGGCAGCAGTGACGCCAGTTGTAGGTCACTCAGCTTTCCTAGCATGTTGTATAGTAGTCAGTGTAATGGAGGTCACCCAGCTTTCCCAGCATCTTGTATAGTAGTCAGTATAATGGAGGTCACTTAGCTTTACTAGCATCTTGTATAGTAGTTAGTATAATGGAGGTCACCCAGCTTTCCTAGCATCTTGTATAGTAGTCAGTATAATGGAGGTCACCCAGCTTTCCTAGCATCTTGTATAGTAGTCAGTATAATGGCGGTCACCCAGCTTTCCCAGCATCTTGTATAGTAGTTAGTATAATGGAGGTCACCCAGCTTTCCTAGCATCTTGTATAGTAGTCAGTATAATAGCGGTCACCCAGCTTTCAAAGCATCTTGCATAGTAGTCAGTATAATGGAGGTCACCCAGCTTTCCCAGCATCTTGTATAGTAGTCAGTATAATGGAGGTCTCTCAGCTTTTCAGCATCTCGTACAGTAGTCAGTATAATGGAGGTCACCCAGCTTTCCTAGCATCTTGTATAGTAATCAGTATAATGGAGGTCACCCAGCTTTCCTTGCATCTTGTATAGTAGTTAGTATAATGGCGGTCACCCAGCTTTCCCAACATCTTGTATAGTAGTCAGTATTATAGAAGTCACCCCGCTTTCCTAAGATATTGTATAGTAGGCAGTATATGGAGGTCACCCAGCTTTCCTAGCATCCGGTATAGTAGTATAATGGAGGTCACCCAGCTTTCCCAGCATCTTGTATAAAGCCGGTCAGCAGCTTTTCTAGCATCTTGTATAGTAGTCAGTGTGATGAAGGTCACCCAGCTTTCCCAGCATCTTGTATAGTAGTCAGTATAATGGCGGTCACCCAGCTTTCCAAGCATCTTGTATAATGGCGGTCATCCAGCTTTCCTAGCATCTTTTATAGTAGTCAGTATATTGGCAGTCAGCCAGCTTTCCCAGCATCTGTATAGTAGTCAGTATAATGGAAGTCACCCAGCTTTCCCAGCATCTTGTATAGTAGTCAGTATAATGGCGGTCACCCAGCTTTCCCAGCATCTTGTATAGTAGTCAGTATAATGGCGGTCACCCAGCTTTCCAAGCATCTTGTATATTAATAAGTATAATGGCGGTCACCCAGCTTTCCTAGCATCTTGTATAGTATTCAGTATAATGGAGGTCACCCAGCTTTCCCAGCATCTTGTATAGTAGTCAGTATAATGGAGATCACCCAGCTTTCCTAGCATCTTGTATAGTAGTCAGTATAATGGCGGTCACCCAGCTTTCCTAGCATCTTGTATAGTAGTCAGTATAATGGCGGTCACCCAGCTTTCCTAGCATCTTGTATAGTAGTCAGTATATCAGTCATCCAGCTTTCCTAGCATCTTGTATAGTAGTCAGTTTAATGGAGGTCACCCAGCTTTCCCAGCATCCTGTATAGTAGTCAGTATAATGGAGGTCACCCAGCTTTCCCAGCATCTTGTATAGTAGTCAGTATAATGGAGGTCACCCAACTTTCCCAGCATCCTGTATAGTAGTCAGTATAATGGAGGTCACCCAGCTTTGATATTGGAAAGATGGAAAGCTATGGGAGGGCTATTTATTAATGCAATAAATGATTTTTGGGGGGATACCCCTGTGAAAATTACACATTTTGCCATTGAGAAAGATTTAGCAACAGATAGAACTCTATTTCCTGGATATATATCTGTATGACAATAACACACGGTGTATATATATATATCTGTATGACAATAACACACGGTATATATATATATATATATATATATATGTATGACAATAACACACGGTATATATATATATATATATATATATGTATGACAATAACACACGGTATATATATATATCTGTATGACAATAACACACGGTATATATATATATATCTGTATGACAATAACACACGGTATATATATCTGTATGACAATAACACATGGTATATATATATATCTATATGACAATAACACACGGTATATATATATATCTGTATGACAATAACACACGGTATATATATATATCTATATGACAATAACACACGGTATATATATATCTGTATGACAATAACACACGGTATATATATATATCTGTATGACAATAACACACGGTATATATATATCTGTATGACAATAACACACGGTATATATATCTATATGACAATAACACACGGTATATATATATATATATATATATATATATATATATATATATATATATACCTGTATGACAATAACACACAGTATATATATATATATATATATGACAATAACACACAGAATATATATATATATATATATATATATATATATCTGTATGACAATAACACACGGTATATATATATATATATATATATATATATGACAATAACACACAGTATATATATATATATATATATATCTGTATGACAATAACACACGGTATATATATATATATATATATATATATATATATATATATATCTGTATGACAATAACACACGGTATATATATATATATCTGTATGACAATAACACACGGTATATATATATATATCTGTATGACAATAACACACAGTATATTTGAACGGTATTTCACCCCCAAAACTGACAAAAATGAACTTTTAACTAAGCATCTCCTCTGTATGATAGATTGATGTGTATGACAGACGGGGAGACTTTTTTATACTATTATTCAGCAATGAAAACTGACAAAATGGACTTTAGGGCCCTGAATGTGAATAATAAAATAATGGAGGTCGCCCAGATTTCCCAAACCCAAGTATTGCTGTCTATGGAGAGGGAAATGCTATCTAACTAAGTCTACGCTTCTCCCTAAGTCCCTGAGCTTGTCCCTAAGTCCCTGAGCTTGTCCCTAAGTCCCTGAGCTTGTCCCTAAGTCCCTGAGCTTGTCCCTAAGTCCCTGAGCTTGTCCCTAAGTCCCTGAGCTTCTCCCTAAGTCCCTGAGCTTCTCCCTAAGTCCTTGAGCTTGTCCCTAAGTCCTTGAGCTTGTCCCTAAGTCCCTGAGCTTGTCCCTAAGTCCCTGAGCTTGTCCCTAAGTCCCTGAGCTTGTCCCTAAGTCCCTGAGCTTGTCCCTAAGTCCCTGAGCTTGTCCCTAAGTCCCTGAGCTTGTCCCTAAGTCCCTGAGCTTGTCCCTAAGTCCCTGAGCTTCTCCCTAAGTCCCTGAGCTTCTCCCTAAGTCCTTGAGCTTGTCCCTAAGTCCTTGAGCTTGTCCCTAAGTCCCTGAGCTTGTCCCTAAGTCCCTGAGCTTGTCCCTAAGTCCCTGAGCTTGTCCCTAAGTCCCTGAGCTTGTCCCTAAGTCCCTGAGCTTGTCCCTAAGTCCCTGAGCTTGTCCCTAAGTCCCTGAGCTTGTCCCTAAGTCCCTGAGCTTGTACAGCACAGTGAGTGAGCAGAAAATGGCGCCCAGAACACATCACAGTGATATATATATGAGATGGTCATGTGATTTTAGCAGCCAATGAGACTAGGGATGGTCCGGACCCTCCAAGGTTCGGATTTGTACGAACCTGAACTCTCGGCAATGATTCCCACTGTCTGCCCGCTCCGTGGAGAGGGTGGATACAGCGGGAGGACCGCCTGGAAAACTGGCATATAGCCTATGGCTGTGGCTGTATTGCAGTTTTCCAGGCGGTCCTCCCGCTAAATCCACCCTCTCCACGGAGCGGGCAGACAGCGGGAATCATTGCCGAGAGATCAACAGATTCCGCAGCACTGTACAATTCTGGGGTACATACATAGACAGAAATCAGACATTACAGAGATCCTACATATAATTATCCATCCATGAGGAGTGAGGTCCCTGCTCGCATGCATCAGCTTACACACTATCGGGAGGGGGGGGGGGAGACAGAATGGCAGAGGGGCAAAGTGCATCATTGTTCAGGTTCGTACGAAACCCAAACCTCGGCAGGTTCGGACCATCCCTAAATGAGACCCCTACACCTCAGCAATGACGTTTCTGACACTTCTATGTGCTCTGCATTGATTGCCTGGCAAAAAGGCGCTCGAACTCGAACACTTACTCGAACGAACAGTAAAAAGGTTGGTTTGGTTCGGTTCAAGTTCAAGAAAATCAAGATGTTCGACTAGAACTTAACTTTTCTTAAACAGTTCGATCAACACTAGTAATAATGCCTCCCAGTAATAATGAACCCTCATTACCCCTTCAGTAATAATGCCCCCTTATTACCCCCTCAGTAACAATAACACAGTTTACTGATAATGCCTATTCATATTCCCTTTAAAGTAACAAGGCCTCCTCATTACCCCCTTAGTAATAATGCCTCCTCATTACCCCCTTAGTAATAATGCTCCCTCATTACCCCCTTAGTAATAATAACATCTCATTACCCCCTTAGTAATAATTGCCCCTCATTACCCCCTTAGTAATAATTGTCCCTCATTATCCTCTTAGTAATAATGAACCTTCACTACCTTATTATTAATAATAACCCCCAATTACCACCTTAGTAATAATGTCCCCTCATTACCACCTTAGTAATAATGCCCCATCATTGTTCCATTAGTAATAATGCCACTTCATTACCCCCTTAGTAATAATTCCCCCTCATTACCACCTTAGTAATAATGCCCCATCATTACCACCTTAGTAATAAAGTCCCCTCATTACCCCCTTAGTAATAATCCCCCCTTATTGTCCCATTAGTAATAATGCTCCCTCATTACCCCCTTAGTAATAATGCTCCCTCATTACCCCCTTAGTAATAATAACATCTCATTACCCCCTTAGTAATAATTCCCCCTCATTACCACCTTAGTAATAATGTCCCCTCATTACCACCTAAGTAATAATGCCCCCTTATTGTTCCATTAGTAATAATGCCCCCTCATTACCCCCATAGTAATATTGCCCCCTCATCATCCCATTAGTAATAATGCCACCTCATTACCCCCTTAGTAATAATTCCCCCTCATTACCACCTTAGTAATAATGTCCCATCATTACCACCTAAGTAATAATGCCCCCTTATTGTTCCATTAGTAATAATGCCCCCTCATTACCCCCATAGTAATATTGCCCCCTCATCATCCCATTAGTAATAATGCCACCTCATTACCCCACCCTAGTATTAAGGCCCTTTTGTCCTCTCGAATTATTCATGTGCTGTGGCCAAATAAAGAAAATCAACTCACTGGGGACTGAGAAGTCTAAAGGAGGAGCCAGAGGTGTCTATAAGGGAACGAAAAAGTCTGGAGGAGGAGCCACAGGTATCTATAGGGGAACAGAGGAGTACGGAGTAGGAGCCAAAGGTGTCTATAGGCAAACAGCAGAGCCTTGAGGAGGGAAACAAGAGAAGCCTGGGGGACAGAGGATTCTGGAGGAGAGGGGCAGAGGAATCGGGAAGAGGGGAACAGAGGAGTTGGGTGGAGCACAGGAGTCTGGAGAAGGGGAACAGAGGAGTCGGGTGGAGCACAGGAGTCTGGAGAAGGGGAACAGAGGAGTCGGGTGGAGCACAGGAGTCTGGAGAAGGGGAACAGAGGAGTCGGGTGGAGCACAGGAGTCTGGAGAAGGGGAACAGAGGAGTCGGGTGGAGCACAGGAGTCTGGAGAAGGGGAACAGAGGAGTCGGGTGGAGCACAGGAGTCTGGAGAAGGGGAACAGAGGAGTCGGGTGGAGCACAGGAGTCTGGAGAAGGGGAACAGAGGAGTCGGGTGGAGCACAGGAGTCTGGAGAAGGGGAACAGAGGAGTCTGGGGGAACAGAAAAGTCTGGATGAGGGGAACATAGGAGTTTGGAGATTCTAGACCAGTAACATGACTGATCACTGGTGTGAATACCGTCATGGTAAC
Source organism: Dendropsophus ebraccatus (assembly GCA_027789725.1). Lineage (NCBI taxonomy): Eukaryota > Metazoa > Chordata > Amphibia > Anura > Hylidae > Dendropsophus > Dendropsophus ebraccatus. Next base: position 36,704,032 of record JAQFWZ010000022.1, read on the forward strand.
GTCTGCCTCATTTACATGAATTGAACGTTGCTTCTGACCGGCAGGTGATTAGTCCCCTCTGCACTGGGATAGTAACTTTCTCTTCCTCTCTCCGCAGTCATGGGTGGGGTGACAGTCCTGCAGCTGTGGGCCTTCCTGGCGCTCCTGTCCGGTGAGTACAAACCATAAGTGGCGTATTAGACGGCTGATGTGCCTAATAAGCTGTTTGCTAGATATCGGCCTATTACACGGCTCCATAATGATGCTGGAGGAACTGGGGGGAAATTGTTAGCGATGCGGTGCAGCTCTTGGCTTTCATCTGTGGTCGCCAACGTATCTATACTATATGGTGTGAGATGTCACTGGCGCATGATGATTTGTCAAGACAAGAATTGTCGCTATTACCCAGGCAGATATCTGTCCGATTCTGCAAAATATTGCTCTGTGTAATAGTGCCTCCCTCTGTTCTCAAATGCCACCCCCGTGTAGTAAAAATGCCCCTTTCTGTCTCCCTGTATAGTAATCCAAACCTCAAAAACATAAGCACAGGCTTTGTATCCAAAGGGTAAATTTATTTCATAGTCCAATAATTATAAACCCTCAAGGCACACGGCCTCTTCCTCAGATAAGAACGGACAAAAAGTTAGTAGTGTGTGAGACCAAGCGTGCTGCACACACATCTATCTGCGATACAAAGACTCTTGCTAATGCAGATAGAGGTGTGTGCAGCATGCTGGGTCTCCCACATGACGTAACTTTTTGTCCGTTCTTATCTGAGGAAGAGGCCGTGTACCTTGAGAGCGGGTTTATAATTATTGGACTATGAAATAAATTTACCCTTTGGATACAAAGCCTGCGCTTATGGTTGATGTGTTTTTGAAGTTTGGAATGCCCTGACACCCCCCATGTGTGGATGTACTTGTGTGGAGCTGCTGCTGGTATCTATACTTCACTCTACTCACATATATGTGCTATATAAGTGGCTGTGGCTATACACAACCTGATCAGGTGAGCCTTCAATCGGTGTCACATCATTGCCTTACCATGGTCCTGAGCGTACTACCCCATCAGGGGCTCTGCCTGTTTTTTTTTGTCTGTCCTGTATAGTAGTGATACCCCTTGCTATGCCCTCATATCCCTGACTGTCTGCTGTGCCTCCATAAAGAAATAATGCCCCCTGTATTGTGTTCCCATAGTAATAATGTCCCCTGATGTGCCTCCATAAAGAAAGTGCCCCCTGCTGTGCCCCATAGTAATAATGTCCTTGCTGTGCCCCATATAGAAATAATGCCTCCTGCTGTACTTCCATATAGTAATAATACCCCCTACTGTGCCACCATATAGTAATAATGTCTCCTGCTGTGCCCTCATGAAGTAATAATGTCTCTTGCTGTGCGTCTACATAGTAATAATGTCCCCTGCGCTGCCTCCATATAGTAATAATGTCTCCTGCTGTGCTCCCCATATAGTAAAAATGCCCCCTGCTTTGCCCCATATATTAATAATGTCCCCTGTTGTGCCCCATATAGTAATAATGTCTCCTGCTGTACTCTCAGAATAGTAACAATGTCTCCTGCTGTGCCCCCATATAGTAATAATGTGCCCTGCTGTGCCTCCATATAGGAATGATGCCTCCTTCTGTGCTCCCATATAGTAAAAATGTCTCCTGCTGTTCCCTATATAATAATAATGTCTCCTGCTGTGCCCCCATATATCAATAATGTGCCCTGCTGTGCCTCCATATAGAAATAATGCCTCCTGCCGTGCCCCAATATAGAAAAAAATATCTCCTGCTGTGCCTCCATATAGTAATAATGTCTCCTACTGTGCCTCCATATAGTTGTAATGACCCTTGCTGTTCCTCCATATACTAATAATGACCCTTGTTGTGCCCCTATTTAGTAATATTGCCCCCTGCTGTACCCCCATGTAGAAATAATGCCGCTGCTTGGCCCCTTTATAGTAATAATGTCCCCTGCTGTGTCCTCATATAGTAATAATGTCCCCTGCTGTGCCCTCTATATAGCAGTAATGTCCCCTGCTGTGCCCCATATAGTAATAATGTCTCCTACTGTGCCCCATATAGTAATATTGTTTCCTGCTGTTTCCCCATATAGAAATAATGCACCCTGCTGTGCTGTCCATGTGGTAATAATGTATCCTGCATTGCCCCCATATAGTAATAATGTCTCCTGCTGTGCCTCCCTCTAGTAATTATGCCCCTTCTGTGCTCCCATATAGTAATAATTTCCTCTGCTGTGCTCTCCATATGGTAATAATGTCCCCTGCTGTGCCCCCATATAGTAATAATGTCCCTACTTTGCCCGCATATAGTAGTAATGTCCCTGCTGTGCCTTTATATAGTAATGATGTTCCCTGCTGTGCCCCCATATAGTAATAATGTCTCCTGCTGTGCCCTCCATATAGTAATAATGTTCCCTGCTGTGCCCCCATATAGTAATAATGTCTCCTGCTGTGCCCTCCATATAGTAATAATGTTCCCTGCTGTGCCCCCATATAGTAATAATGTTCCTACTGTGCCTCCATATAGTAATGTCTCCTGCTGTGCCTCCATATAGAAATAATGCCTCCTGCTGTACTTCCATATAGTAATAATACCCCCTACTGTGCCACCATATAGTAATAATGTCTCCTGCTGTGCCCTCATGAAGTAATAATGTCTCTTGCTGTGCGTCTACATAGTAATAATGTCCCCTGCTGTGCCTCCATATAGTAATAATGTCTCCTGCTGTGCTCCCCATATAGTAAAAATGCCCCCTGCTTTGCCCCATATATTAATAATGTCCCCTGTTGTGCCCCATATAGTAATAATGTCTCCTGCTGTACTCTCAGAATAGTAACAATGTCTCCTGCTGTGCCCCCATATAGTAATAATGTGCCCTGCTGTGCCTCCATATAGGAATGATGCCTCCTTCTGTGCTCCCATATAGTAAAAATGTCTCCTGCTGTTTCCTATATAATAATAATGTCTCCTGCTGTGCCCCCATATATCAATAATGTGCCCTGCTGTGCCTCCATATAGGAATGATGCCTCCTTCTGTGCTCCCATATAGTAAACATGTCTCATGCTGTTTCCCATATAGAAATAATGCCTCCTGCCGTGCCCCAATATAGAAAAAAATATCTCCTGCTGTGCCTCCATATAGTAATAATGTCTCCTACTGTGCCTCCATATAGTTGTAATGACCCTTGCTGTTCCTCCATATACTAATAATGACCCTTGTTGTGCCCCTATTTAGTAATATTGCCCCCTGCTGTACCCCCATGTAGAAATAATGCCGCTGCTTGGCCCCTTTATAGTAATAATGTCCCCTGCTGTGTCCTCATATAGTAATAATGTCCCCTGCTGTGCCCCATATAGTAATAATGTCTCCTACTGTGCCCCATATAGTAATATTGTTTCCTGCTGTTTCCCCATATAGAAATAATGCACCCTGCTGTGCTGTCCATGTGGTAATAATGTATCCTGCATTGCCCCCATATAGTAATAATGTCTCCTGCTGTGCCTCCCTCTAGTAATTATGCCCCTTCTGTGCTCCCATATAGTAATAATTTCCTCTGCTGTGCTCTCCATATGGTAATAATGTCCCCTGCTGTGCCCCCATATAGTAATAATGTCCCTACTTTGCCCGCATATAGTAGTAATGTCCCTGCTGTGCCTTTATATAGTAATAATGTTCCCTGCTGTGCCCCCATATAGTAATAATGTCTCCTTTTGTGCCTCCATGTAGTAACAATGCCCCCTGCTGTGCCCCGTAAAGTAATGTCTTCTGTTACACTCCCATATAGTAATAATGTCCTCTGCTTTGCGTTTCATATAGAGTACCATCTATCTATATCACTGTCTGTACAATAGTGCCGTCTATATCACGGCACTATTGTACAGACATATATACATACTGACAGGCTCCCTGGTGTCAATATATTATCAGCTGTAGTGGATTGTATTTGGCTGGAGTTTCCTGTTCCTGAAGCCGCAGAGTCTCAATGTTTTATCTCTATGATCAAGTTTATGAATAATCAGATTTTATTAAAATTTTTGATAGAAGAATAGAAAAATAAACAGATAATATAATAAAGGAAAAGGTCCATCAAAGACAAACGTAGGACCAGAACATTTTTACAATATCACAATGTCTGCTATACAAAAGGAATGACAGACGAGAAATACTAATAGGAAACCTCGGCAACTGTATACAACATTATTCCCTGGGGGGTAAATTGAGCAGTATGCACTGTGCAGATATATATAAAATATTTAAAATAAACGGACAATTCGGCACAAATCCGACTACAGGGAAGAACAAGAGCTAGAAGGTCCTCCCAGGGTGGTCCAGTAGAGGGGACCATAAACAAAACTGTGACCAAAAAGCATCACCAGGCAAAATCAAAGATGCAGCGGACCAGCGTAAACCGAAGAATAGGGAACCTCAAAGAGAAGGTAAGAAAAAGAGAACAAACGGAGAGTAGACAAAGAAGGTGAAATAGGAAAAGAAAGAGAGGAAGAAAAAAAGGGAGGGGGGAAGGGACAAGGGGCACATACCCTGACCGGGGGGGGGGGGGGGGGGATGGGGGGGGGGGATGGGGGGGGGGTCAGGGGGGGGGGTCAGCCCTCGCTTAAGGGAGAAGGGGCTGGCAGCTTAACTAAATAGCGTAACAGGTAAACAAATCAGGAGAACAATGTCTAAAAAGCAGGAGTTTCACGGAAAAGCAACCAAGGCTTTGATGGACCCCACAGCCTCAGCAGATAGCTCCTCCATACGGTGAAGGTTTGACATTTCGGTCTGTCATTCAGTCATGTTGGGTACCTGAGTATAACGCCAATGGTGAGGAATTACTGACCGAGCTGCAGACAAACAGAAACAAAGAAGACTTTTTTTCTGTTGGCCTATAGCGCCAGGGAGTATGGAAAGGAGGGCCATCTGAGGAGTCTTAGGTGCCGTCTGAGCCGAGATTGACCAATAGGCGTTGAAAACACCTGTCCAGAATGGGGTCAACTTGTCAAACCCCCACATGTGTGGAGCATGGTGCCCCCCCCTCACTGTTACACCGCCAGCAAAGATCAGACACTGACGGGAACATGGAGTGCACCTTTGTTGGGAACAGATACCATCGGAATAGTAACTTATAGTTCCGTTCTTGAGCCAAGCATGCAGTAGATAACTTATGTGTGAAGATGTGAGCTTTCTGTCTATCCTCAGAGGAGATCGTAACAGCAAGGTCCTTCTCCCAAGCATTCCAGAACCCAGGGGGATCATCCATCTCTTTTTGTCAAAGGAGACGATAGATCAAAGAGACAAAGTGCTCAGGAGGCGAGTCAATTAGGAAAAGGGATTCAAAGGAAGTAGGGGTGGACATCAGGGAGCTGCGGCCCCCACGAGGGCTTAGATAAGAGCTGAGAGTACTCAAGCCAAGAGAGCTTGGTAGAGCCGGCGCACAATTACAAGTCCTCAAGGGAGGGAAGGGGTTTGCCCCCGAGTATTGTATGAAAACAGGGATTGTCATGGGCATTGCAGAGCAACAGTGTGTGTCTCCTGTGGGCAGGGGGAAAGTCAGAATTACAGAAAAGTGCCATAGGTTTAATTCCACTCAGGGCAAGGGAGAGTCTGCTAGGAATGGAGAAGTGACAGTGAGGGGAACCCATGGTATATTAGAAATAGGTGTCTTTATCCCGTCTTGTTCTGCAGCACCATACCGCTAACCTAATAGGTGAAACAGTACGGAGACCCAATGGTATAGACGGAGATCAGGCAAGCCCATTCCCCTGTCCGACTTATGTTTGGAGAGCGTGGAATATTTAATTCTAGGGGGCGAACTACCCCATATGAACTTGAGAAATGCTGTACGTAACTTACGAAACAAAGTAGGGGGAGGCATGATGGGGGTGGTTTGAAAAATGTAGAGAAACTGAGGAAGGATATCCATTTTTATAACATTGATTTGGCCGAACAAAGACAGAGGTTTCTTATTGTACGTCAAAAGATCTTTCAGTGTGTGGTCTAAAAGGGGTTGGTAGTTAAGAGAGTACAGGTAAGTAAGATCAGCAGAGACGTTCACTCCAAGGTATGTGAGGTGATCAGGTTGCCATCGAAAGGGGAAATTTTGGGCAATGGAGGAAGCAATCTCAGGGGGCAAGGAAATGTTTAAGACTTCAGATTTTGTATAGTTTATCTTAAAGTTGGACACTTGTCCGAACCGCTGAAATTCAGAAATAATGAAAGGGAGAGAAATGTGAGGTGTGGCGACATACAGGAAGAGGTCATCCATGTATAGAGCGGCTTTATATTGAGTCCCCCCCAGTGAAAGCCCATGAATATTGGGATTGTCTCATATGGCTGTTGCTAGTAGCTCCATCACAAGGACGTAAAGGAGGGAAGATAGGGGACACCCCTGCCGGTTACCATTAGATATGGAAATAGGAGCAGATAGTGCCCCGTTGACATGTACTCTCGCCGTAGGACCCGTATATAATGACAGCATTCTGCTAAGGAAGCGAGGGCCAACACCAACTTGTCACAAAGCAGCTTGGAGGAAGCCCCAATGGACACAATCAAAAGCCTTCTCTGCGTAGACCAAGTCAGGGTTGTATTGGTGTTGTCCCACGCCTCCCGCCCCTGTAAAAAGCCAACCTGATCAGAGAGATCCCAGGCAAAAGCGGTGTCAAACGGTTGGCAAGAGTTCTGGAGAAGAACTCTGATGATTAAGTGTTTACTTAGCAGATATCCTGTGCTTTGTGCATCAGAAGGTAAATCACTGTGCACTGAAGCGTCAGGGACTGATATCACCAGTAAAGCCCCTATTGCACAGGGGGTCATAGAGACAGAAACCAGCGCTGTCAGTGCTTGTTTGCTCCTTGCTCCCCACTCGCTGCTGGCTTTATTACACATGTTGGCAGTGAGCGGGTAAGTGCTGGGGAGGCCGTGGGGAGGTGCGCGGGGGCTGCCCAGGTGATCGCTAGATTGCCCATGCAGCCCATAGAGGATAGCAGCGGTCTGCTGCCTCCTATTCTATGGAGCAATGGCAGATCGCTGCTATCACAGTCGTTTGTCTTTCAACATTGTTCAAGTCAGCTGATTGTTGCCTTCAATTACACGGGACGACGTAATGGCCAATATTGGCCAAAAATCGATATATATATCATCAGTAACCGATAATTGTTTTGTGTGTGGGAAATGACCGATAACCCTTTGTGTGTCATTGATTAAACTGACCAGAAAATCATTGTTAATTGTTCGTTAAGTATTCTCTTATTGTACGCATCGTTCCTTCTTTTGCTGGAATCAGAAGGGGTAAGGGTCCTAATAGACAAAGCGATTTTATAACAATTACAAATTAACCATAAACAATGACAAACCAGAGCTTTTGGGAAGGACATCATATTACACCGACCGATTGACGTAAGTTGCGGTCGTTTATTCCTTCTGATCCCAGCAAACGAATATACGATGTGTACAAATAGCAAACGAATATAGAATGTGTAAGATTAGAAAACGAGTATACGATGTGTATAATTAATCAGCAAACAAGTATACGATGTGTACAATCAGCAAACGAGTATAGAATGTGTACGAACAGCAAACGAATATAGAATGTGTAAGATTAGAAAACGAGTATACGAAGTGTACGATTAAAAGAGAGACAACCTACAAAGTCCTGCCAACACACATATACAGTGCAACAACAAACCTAAACAAAATCCAAAGAACTTGCACAGTAAATAAAGGTATACAAAAAAGTCTTTATTATGGTCAATCAATTCACTTACTTGTCTTTTGTGATGCCACACTGTTGTCTTCCACCCCCCTCTGGTTTTGACTTCTGTGTTCTATCCCATATATCATTTTATCTGTTTTTATGAATTGATTGACCATAATAAAGACTTTTTTGTATACCTTTATTTACTGTGCAAGTTCTTTGGATTTAGTTTAGAAGTGTACGATTAGCAAACGAGTATATGATGTGTACGATTAGCAAACGAGTATATGATGTGTATAATCAGCAAACGAGTATACGATGTGTACAATCAGCAAACGAGTATACGATGTGTACCATCAGCAAACGAGTATACGATGTGTACGATTAGCAAACGAGTATATGATGTGTACGATTAGCAAACGAGTATATGATGTGTACGATTAGCAAACGAGTATATGATGTGTACGATTAGCAAACGAGTATACGATGTGTATAATCAGCAAACGAGTATACGATGTGTACGATTAGCAAACGAGTATACGATGTGTATAATCAGCAAACGAGTATATGATGTGTACGATTAGCAAACGAGTATACGATGTGTATAATCAGCAAACGAGTATACGATGTGTATAATCAGCAAACGAGTATACGATGTGTACCATCAGCAAACGAGTATACGATGTGTATAATCAGCAAACGAGTATACGATGTGTACAATCAGCAAACGAGTATACGATGTGTACCATCAGCAAACGAGTATACGATGTGTACCATCAGCAAACGAGTATACGATGTGTACGATTAGCAAATGATTAGGGAGCGAGTAAGGGTCCTAATTCCTTGCGGACTCCGCTTAGGATCCCACCGGCCTCAGTGTGTCAATGTGATGCCTCACATGCCTCTGATCTGTATATCACACAAGTCTTCGCATTGACAGACTGAGGCAGGTGGGATTCCGAGCATAGTCCGTGGCGGGGCTCTGCATAGAATTCCGCCTGTGTGAACAGACCCTGACAATGATTTTAGGGTCAGCTTAGAAGATGCCACCAACAGCACAGGAAAGATTTTTCCGCTCCTTGCCTGCATACACACAAAACTATTATTGTTTAAATTTGAAGGATGCAACGATTGTTCACGCAATTATCTTCCCGTGTAATAGGGCTCTAAACCATTGCAGTGACGATTGTAACTAACGACTATTGTTCTGTGTCTTATGGGGAATGATTTCAGGTTGTTCCCACAAGCTCTCGTTTGTGATTGTTTAACGTTAATCGTTAAAAATCGCTTTGTCTAATCGGGGTCTTAATGGAGGTCCCTCACATGTCCTCGCAGTCTCAGCTAAAGCGGCCGAGGAGACGTCTACAGACATCTCCCCCATCTCAGCCTCCCGAGTCATTAGGAAGCGTAGGAATGTTGAGGTTTCTTGGAGGCACGCCCGATTTCTATGGTTTGCGTGGAGTTTAAGAAGTAACCGTATGTAAAAAGAAGAGGTCACATATTGTCAACTATTGATTGGAGACCGATCATTTACCTCCATGTTATCTGATGTCAAGTTATGGCATCGTAGACAAGTTGTCTTTGTCTTGCTTTAGGCTAAAAAATGTTCAGGCTGGAAGAGCAGGTTATATGAGAATGAGCCTCAGGGTAGGGGAGGGTAAGGGTTTCGAGATGAAAGTTGCCTTTAGCCTCCAGCAATGTTACTGGACTTCCAAAGAAGATTTTTATTAAATACCACAAATTGTTTAAAGAAATGTATCGACCCCAGTCCACTGAGGCCACTATGGGTTTTGTAGAGACCACCACTGAGGATGCCCTTCGGATCCAGTAGAACATGTATATGGTCACAGCCTTCCCCATCCTCTCCTTCCCATTTCTAGATATCCTATTCTAATATCATGGTAAAAATTCTAATCTATTCTAATCTGGTAAAAATAACAATGGCGACGCAAAATTGTACTTTTGTCACAGAATAGACCAGGATACAAGGGAATATTACTCCTATAATCCCTTGTATCCTGGTTTTCTGTGAATATCAAGATGTGTGACGTCAACCCTGTTAGGGTGAGACCCCTTGCCGCAAAATGACATTTGGGGAACGTCATGTAAAACAAGTAGTTCCCGCAACATGACGTTCCCCAAACGTCATGGCTTCCCTGCCTCCCCCCGCTGTCCCTAACGGTGATCGGGCAGCAGGAGGAGGCTATGTCACACAGCATCCTCCCGCTGCCTCTGTCCGGAGGGGAGCCGCGCTCCCCACGGGCAGTTAACCCCATAAACGCCGCGGTCAATGCGACCGCAGCTTCTATGGGGAGATTAGGTGTCCTCCCGCCGATCGGGCGGCGGGAGGAGGCTGCAGAACGTTGCCTCCTCCCGCCGCCACTTCTATTATGTCCCCCGGCCCCCTTCCCCAGTCCCCCGATACCGGCGGATCTCCGCTATTACCGTTACAGCGGCGATCCGCCGGTACCGGGCATTACCGGCGCCGCCGACAGCTTTCATCTCCCCCCACCGTGAATCCACGGTGGGGGAGATGAAAATGTATAAATCAGACCCCAGATCAGCCCCCCTAGTGGGCGATCACTAACCCACTCCCCTCCCCGGGCGGCCATCAGATCCAAGATGGCCGCCCCCATCCCTGCGAACAAACGATGTGTGTTCAAAGGGATGGAAATTAATAAATGATCAAAGCCCCATGCTCTCCGCCACCGAAGGTAGCGGAGAGCATGGGGCAGTGATCGGGGACCCCCCGTGTGGTCCTGGTAAAGGCGATCAGCGGAATATACTATATACCGCTGATCGCCTGTTTCCAGTGCAAAGAAGCACTTTTTATCCCCTGTCACCATAAATGATTGGTGACAGGGAATAAAAAGTGTCAGTGTGTCGCCCCCCACCCCTCCTGTCACCCCCGTCCCCCAGTCACCCCCCCTTCCCCATATACGTTACCTGATCCTGGAGCTCCTTCCTCCTAGACGTCCTGGCTGGTTATGAAGTGCGCATGCGCTCCACAACCAGCCAACTCTGAAAATTTAATTTTGGTCTCTGTCACTGAACTATGATTACTGTGATAGAAAATATCACAGTAATCATAGTAATACAGTGAAAATGAATATGTGAAAGTACAAAAAGTGAAAAACACACAAAAAAAATAAAACACACACTTTTTATTATAGTAATAATTGCAGTTTACTCCCAAATTACCCCTAACCCCCCCCAGATTACCCGTAACCACCGCAAGTTGCCCGTAACCACTGCAGGTTTCCCGTATCCGCCCCAGGTTGCCCTTAATCAAGCCAGATTGCACGTAATCACGCCAGATTGAACGTAATCACCGCACGTTGCCCATAACCACCGCACGTTGCCCATAACCACCGCACGTTGCCTCTAACCACCGCAAGTTGCCTATAACCACCACACATTGCCCATAACCACCGCATGTTGCCCATAACCACTGCAAGTTGCCTATAACCACTGCACGTTGCCCATAACCACCACACGTTGCCCATAACCACCACACATTGCCCATAACCACCACACATTACCCATAACCACCGCACGTTGCCCATAACCACCGCACGTTGCCTGTAACCACCACATGTTGACCGTAACCACCCCGAATTGCCAGTGACCCCCTCCAGATGGTCCGTAATCAGCCCCGATTGCCCGTAACCCCCCAGATTGCACGTAACCACCGCACATTGCCTCTGACCACCGCACGTTGCCTATAACCACCACACGTTGCCAGTGACCCCCTCCAGATTGCCCGTAACCACACCAGATTGCCGTAACCACCCAAAATTACATGTAACCACCCCTGATTACCTATAAGCACTTCAGTTTATCTGTAACCACCCCAGATTGTCTGTAACCACCCCATGTTGCCCGTAACCACCGCAGATTGTCTGTAACCCCCCCCAGGTTGCCCCTAATCACACGTAATTCCCCCCAGATTGCCTCTGACCACCGCACGTTGCCTCCGACCACCGCACGTTTCCTCTGGCCACCGCACGTTTCCTCCGGCCACCGCACGTTGCCTCCGGCCACCGCACGTTGCCTCCGGCCACCGCACGTTGCCTCCGACCACCGCACGTTGCCTCTAACCACCCCAAATTGCAAGTGACCCTCTACAGATTGCCCATAACCACGCCAGATTGCCTATAACGACCCTAAATTACAAGTACCCATCCCAGATTACCTATAAGCACTTCAGTTTATCCGTAACCACCCCACGTTGCCGTAACCACCCCACGTTGCCCGTAACCACCCCAGGTTGCCCATAACCACACCAGGTTGCCCGTGACCACCCCAGGTTGCCCGTGACCACCCCACATTACCTGTTATCTCATTTTTTGTTGTATTTTAGTAACTGCGCTATTGTAATAACCATTACTAGCTGCGGTTTTGCTCCAACAAATTGGCGCTCCCTTCCTTCTGAGCCCTGCTGTGTGCCCATACAGTGGTTTATGCCCACATATGGGGTAAAGTTTTACTCAGAAGAAGCTGCGTTACAGATTTTGGGGTACGTTTTTTCTCCTGTTCCTCGTGAAATTAAGAAATTTTAAACTAAACGAACATATTATTGGAAAAATTCGAGTTTTTCATTTTTACTGTCTTATTTTGAATACTTTTCTCTAATACCTGTGGGGTCAAACCGCTCACTGCACCCCAAGATGAGTTCTTTGAGGGGTGTACTTTCCTAAATGGGGTGACTTTTGGGGGGAGTTCTATTCTGCTGACACTACAGGGGCGCTGCAAACGCACCTGGCGCTCAGAAACTTCTTTGGAAAAATCTGCACTGAAAATGCTAATTGGCGCTCCTTCCCTTCTGAGCCCGGCTGTGTGGCCATACAGTGGTTTATGCCCACATATGGGGTACCATTCTACTCAGGAGAACCTGCGTTACAGATTTTGGCATGCAGCTTCTCCCCTGTTCCTCGTGAAATTGAGAAATTTCAAACTAAACGAACATATTATTGGAAAAATTCTAGTTTTTCAATTTTACTGTCTTATTTTGAATACTTTCCTCTAATACCTGTGGGGTCAAAATGGTCACCAAACCCCAAGATGAATTCTTTGAGGGGTGTACTTTCCAAAATGGGGTGACTTTGGGGGGATTTTTCTTCTGCGGACACTACAGGGCGCACCTGGCGCTCAGAAACTTCTTCAGCAAAATCTGCATTAAAAAAGCTAATTGGCGCTCCCTTCCTTCTGAGCCCGGCTGTGTGCCCATACAGTGGTTTACGCCCACATATGGGGGACCGTTGTATTCAGGAGAACCTGCGTTACAAATTTTGGCATGCTTCTTTTCTCATGTTCCTTTTGAAAATGAGAAATTTTAATCTAAATGTATATATTATTTGAAAATTTAAATTTTACTATTTTTTTACGGCCTAATTGTGAATACTTTCCTCCAGCCCCTGTAGGGTTAAAATGCTCATTATACCCCTAGATTAATTCTTTAAGGTGTCTAGTTTCCAAAATGGGGTCACTTATGGGGGTTTCCAGTATACAAGCCTTCTAAATCCATTTAAAAAAGAACTGGTCCCTAAAAAAAATCAGTTTTGGAAACTTTCACAAAATGTGATAATTTGCTAATTTCTAAGCCCCATAACACACTAAAAAAGTAAAATATGTTTCCCAAATTATGCCAGAATAAAGAAGACATATTGGTAATGTGACTTAGTAACTAATTTATGTGCTATGACAGAGAATTTCAAAAGTTCATAAAATGCTAAATTTTCAAATTTTTCATGATATTTTGATGTTTTTAACAAAAAACACACAAAGTAGTGACCAAATTTTGCCACTAATATAAAGTGTCATATGTGACGAAAAAACAATCTCAGAATCGCTAGCATACGTTAAAGCATCACTGAGCTATAAGCGCATAAAGTGAGACAGGTCAGATTTTGAAAAATTACCCTGGTCATTGAGGCCAAAACAGGCAAAAAAGGGGTTAAATTAGTCACCTCAGATATACCTGGGTGCTGCCTAATCAAAAATGTAATGTGACAGCCGTCTGTGAGTATCAACCAAGACACATGAAAGTAACTTCAGTGTTCAAGCTTATCGAATTTATTAAGGGAAAATCAGTTCATATCTTTACAATCAGGTTAAAAAAATAGAAGAATCCCTTTTAGCCTCAATAACAAAAAAAAAAAGCCCAAAAAACCAGTCCCATCACTGTTGCAGAAACAAAAAAAGTCCCAAAAAAGGTCCCAGCTGTCCCATCACTGCACAGTTGTGTAGAAAAATGTTGGCGACTCATTGGGATTCTTGGTGTCCAGGACCGCGCACCCCAGTGCCGATGTCTGCTCCCTTAATTATGGGCAGGGGCAGTACATGTCTGTTAGTGACCATTGGGTCAACATCCCCCAGAAGACCACAGAAAGTTGGCCCATTCTTGTCGCTGTCACCTCCCCAGTGCTTTAGGGGGCCAGTTCTGCACAGGTTCTGCCTCCACCAGCTTGCAACCATCCACCGCTTTGACTGCAGTCCAACCTGCCCCGGTGTCTTACCAACCATGTCAGGCCCGGCGCTCTCAGGCTGTCCTCCATTTTGTGAGCCGTGGTGAACGGAGCACAGTGGGCAGGATCTCCTCCGGACCATCAGGGAGGAGATAAATGAATGGCTGAGCCCAGGTCAACTAACGGTGGGAAGTGTAGCCGACAATGGGAGGAACATTGTCTCTGCAGTGCAGCAGGGAGTCAGACACTTTGTGTGGCACATGTGATAAACCTCATAGTGCACAGGTTTCTGCGAATATGGTGTGCCAATTGTTGATCACTTTTGAGGACGCAACTCTGTGAGCATCAACGACATCATCCCACTCGTCCGTATTCTGGAAAGTGCGGTGAACAACATCATCAGCGAGGATTCCCAGGCCACCACTCCAAGGCTGACCATCCTCCTACTACTACTCAATTGTCTGTTCTCAATCATACTGGGCTTGGTGCAATCAGGTACTGCCCTCCTCCTCCTCTCCTCCAATAGTCTCTTTTCAACCATACTAGGCTGTTTGCAATCAAGTGCTACTGCCTCCTCCTCCCCCTCCTCCACACTGGGTCCAATACAGTACTTTTACTGCTGCTGGTTCCACTGTCAAATGTCTGTTATCACCCTACTGGCTCCAAGAAACTTTGTGTCCTATGTCCCGTCTAATCACTTACACCTTAGCTAATTTTTTTTTCACTATTTTTGCACTTTCATTTTTCCCACTTTTTTCATTGTAATAGCAGCTGCAACTAAACGAAACAATACCCTATTGTAGCTGCAATTATTCAGCCGTTATAGCAAGGTTCGTTTTAGGTTTGGTTCGTATGTGTCAGGATCGGGCGATACAGACAGGACAAGACAGTGGGCCCTAGGTCTGAACCCACCCACTGTCACCTGCCTACTTGCCTCAATCGGCCCTAGGCAGCCGTGGACAACCACGAAGATGTTCCCTACACTGATAAAGTGCACACAGAACGAGACGGACGAACAAACATAAAAGATGAACAAGCCGGGTCAAATCCACACAGGCAGCGCAGTACAAAATCAGCAGGCAAAGGGATTGTCAAATAGTCAGGCAGAAGGTCAGATAACAAGTCGAGTAACACAGAGGGATTAGGAGAGGGGTTCGCAGGAATAGACGGGGGAGCTGGGACCAGGAGTTAACCTAATTAGCCAGCGCTGGGACTCAGTCTGTGCTTAGCTTTTATGCTGACCAAGAGCCCGGTCTGGATCCTCATTGGACCGGCGCTCTGATCTTCAGGTACAGACAGGCAGAGAAACCTGTCAATCACAGCAACAACACAGGTGTAACATCAAGACCAGGAGCTTCTCAGCTTAACTCCTGCATAGCCAGAAGCTGAGAAGCAATCGGGTGTGGTACACAAAGGCAAAACACCAGGTCCAGTTCACACAGGCTACTGCAGATTCCTGACAGTGTGAATCCGAACTTCACAAAAGTTCGCCGGATCGAACCGAACCGAACTTTTCAAAAGTTCACTCATCCCTAATGAAGACATCACATTCACCACATTCAGAGGATACAGTCCCACAAGTTAGTGATGTGGAACATACAGTCTAACGGCCCTATTAAAAGTTAATATCGGCTGTTCATATTGATAATTGTTTTGTTTAATAGCATGCACAATGTCTGCTGATCATGGCCTTTCAAGATGCTGAAAGGGCATGATTTGTGCAGCGACGGTCTTCTGTTCGTTGCTCCGTGTAATAGGAGCCGCAGCAGCCGCCGCAGACCAATGGGCAGCCCGAACGATCTAAGAATCGCTCCTCCCGCTCGCAGTCATGTAATACGGCCGTATGATTACACTGTATTTGCTGAACAATCACGTGGGCAAAGCTTCGTAGACCGGTGTCTTGCTTTGATGGTCAGGTATTTGGTAGCTACATGGTGGCAAATATTTCAGGAAAGATCTTATAGCAAGAAGTTAGAAATGTAGAGATGGAGCTGCTCCCCGCCCGTGTCTAGTCACAGTGCTCTGCCTGTCAGCGTGCTCGGCGGGATGATTGATAGGCAGAGAGGCCAGTAACACACTTCTCCCATAGTGGTACCAGAAAAGTCTGAGCAATTCTAGAGCCTGACACCAGGGTCAAAACCAATCAATGGAAGTTAAAGGGGTGGTCGAGTAGTACAGAAATAAGGGATCCTCAATTGTCCAATCCCTTTCTGCTGCCATCCCAACAATTTCCGGGTCTTTGCCGATCAGTATTTCCAGGTCCAATTTTTAAGAAGGAAATATCACCTCAAGCAATGACTAACCCAGGAGGTTATGGTTGTTACAGGAACAGGAAGCACTGATCACAGAAGATCAGACACTGATTAAACGCCAGCAGAGTGTTACAGGATCAGAAGTCACTGATCAGCCAGGACTGGGGTGCTGGCGGCCTATTAGTAGTGTGTTAATCTGATACTTGATAGGCACAGACCTAGGAACTGTGGAGATGGCAGTGGTGTGTTCACACAGGACCAGGAAGGATGGTGAGGGTCAGATAAACGAGGAACTTATTCACTCCAGTTTACTGTACTTTTTTAATGCTTATCTCCAGAAAACCCCAGTAACATTGGGGTAAAAGCCATTAAAGTACTTCCCCTGTTAAGATCTTCTATGACTTCACCACATTTCATATTAGAGGTGACCATAATTCAGAGCTAGACAAACCTCACAATAACAACACAAGGCTCATGGTGTAAGGTGAAGACCCTTTATAGGGTTATCATAGTGTAAGGTGAAGGTCCTTTATAGGGTTATCATGGTGTAAGTGAAGGTCTTATATAGGGTTATCATGGTGTTAGGTGAGGGTCTTATATAGGGTTATCATGGTGTAAGGTGAAGGTCTTATATTGGGTTATTATGGTGTAAGGTGAGGGTCTTATATTGAGTTATCATGGTGTAAGGTGAAGGTCTTATATTGGGTTATCATGGTGTAAGGTGAAGGTCCTTTATAGGGTTATCATGGTGTAAGGTGAAGGTCTTATATTGGGTTATCATGGTGTAAGGTGAAGTTCTTATATATCATAGCGTAAGGTGAGGATCTTATATGAGGTTATCATGGTGTAAGGTGAGGGTCTTATATTGGGTTATAACGTTCTGTGATATCTTATGCTCTCCCTACAGGAACCTGTACAGCCGGTCCACTGGGCAAGGAATTTGTTACCGTCTTCATGCAGAACTATCAGTTATCTTACAGCAAAGCCGATTTCCAGCTTTTCATCACTGGCTACAATCCTTCCACCACAGTTACAATATGGATGAACAAGTCTAGCTTTAAACAGGTCTTGACAGTGAATGAGCGCTCAACGCTCACAGTGCAGATTCCTGCAAATGCAGAGTTACCTGCTACCAGCAAATCATGCAATGTGATTGGCATCAAGGCTGATAAACCTGTCTCGGTTCTTTCTCTCAATTACAAGTATCAAAGTGCTGACACCAGCGTTGTGTATCCCATTGAAGACCTTGGTACGGATTACTATGTGGTGACACCTTTAGATGGTCCTCCTGATGGGTTTAAAGAGTTCTCTGTGGTCAGTTATGAAGAATCAACCAATGTTGATATCTTCTTGACTGGATCTGTCACCTATCAAGAGAATACCTATGCGGCTGGTAAAAAGCTCACTGTCCTCCTAGAACCATTCAGTGCTCTTCAGCTCCTCAGTAGTGATGACTTGTCTGGTACTCATGTAGTATCTCAGAAACCTGTGGCAGTGCTGAGTGGTCATACGTGTACATGGAAGAACTCCAAATGTAACCATGTCTATGAGCAGCTCCGGCCGGTCTCCAGCTGGGGCACCGGTTTTATCATCCCTCCAATATCCTTGCAGTTGAAGTCGGATATTGTATTTGTGGTGGCTGCCGAGACGACAAAGATTGAATATCAAGTCGAAACTAAGAAGTCTAGCCAGAACTTAAATGCAGGTCAAGTAATTCAGCTTGAAGTCCCTGTCCGGACCCCCATCTATCTTACTGCTAGTGCTGGGATCCAAGTCATCTACTACTGTACCGGTTGGCAAGATAGGTTGTTAACTCAGTATGACCCTATTCTCATGACTATTCCTCCAATCAGCAGCTACTGTTCCTCTTACTACATCTATGGTCAGCAAGAATTTGACAATTACGGCACCCTGGTAGCAAAGACCACAGACGTCTCCAAAGTCACCTTCAATAAAAATCCAGTTGCAGACCTGACATGGAATGAGATTCCAGGAACAGCTTATTCCTGGACAACTCAAAGATTAGGGAAAGGAATCAGCTTCCAACTTCTGGAGAGCCCATCTTCACCCTTCATGTTACTGTCTTATGGATTTGTGAAGCTAAACAGCTATGGTTCTTCAGCCATATGCGCTAATGGTGAGTTTTTTCAGTTGTTTCAATCTGGGGAAAAGGGGAGGAGGTTATAGTTTTTAGAGGTATACTCTAACAGTATCCATCTCCATCAATGTGTTTGGCTAGAGAATCTGTCACTTAATACTCAGTTTATTTTGTTCTTCAGTCAACTCAGGTCCATCTTGTAGCACTATGAAATGCAGAGCTAAAGAGAAGTGCCAGATGACCAATGGAAAGCCAATATGTGTGCCGGAATCTGAAGCCTATTGCCATGCCGTTGGTGACCCCCACTACCGCACCTTTGATGGTCGCTTTTATGACTTCCAAGGAACCTGTACTTACACCATCGCCAAGACCTGTGGCAGTGACAGTGGTCTACCTGTTTTTAACATTGAAGCTAAAAATGAAAATCGGGGAAATACTCGAGTGGCCTATGTCAGCTATGTTACTGTACAAGCCTATGAGTTTTCCATATCGTTAGTAAGATATGAGTATGGATTTGTGAGGGTAAGTGTTTTGAGGAGTAAGCAGAGATAATGTTTGTTTGGTGCTTTTCATAATGACATTACATACCACAACCTACCTTCACTTTACATCTTTTCAGGTAGACAACCAACGCCAACGCCTCCCAATTAGTCTGAATGAGGGTCAGGTCCGCTTGTATCAATCTGGTGGCTCAGTCGTTATTGAAACTGATTTTACCTTAAAGGTTTACTATGATTGGAACTCAAACCTTCAAGTATATATCTCCAGTAGCTTTTATGGGAGTGTTTGTGGATTGTGTGGAAACTACAATGGAAACCCTTCAGATGACCTGATGACACCAGCTGGTACCCAAGCTCCTGATTTAATTAACTTTGGAAAAAGTTGGAAAGTTGAAGATGGCGACAGGTTCTGCTGGCACAACTGTAATGGGGAATGCAAGACATGTTCTCTGGAAACTCAGCGAACATACTCGAGTGAACAAAGCTGTGGTCTGATCTCTAAGCTGGTAGATGGTCCCTTCCGTCAGTGTCACTCAGTCTTAGATCCCAAAACATACCTCGATAACTGTGTCTATGATCTATGCATGAATGGAGGCTCCAAACAGATTTTGTGTCAGAGCTTAAAAACCTATGCCGATGCCTGCCAGAAAAACAAGGTCTCAATCGGAGAATGGCGGCAACTTTCTGGATGTCGTAAGTTGAAAACTCAATGTGATCTTCTGCCTTATTATTCCTGCATAACATTAAGTGAGGTTAAAGTGGTTGGATAAGATTGGAAAAAGACAGCTGATTTTTGCAGACAGACCATTAGCATTGCCTATAGTCTGGTACTGATATTTCAGGAGGAGGGAGTCCCACCTTTACTGCAGGCTAAGGGGCATATTTATCAATCTCCCCACCTTTTTTCGCCCACAGCTAATTTAAAACACCTCTTGATAAATCCAGAGTATCTGAGGCTGCTGCACAACAGGCTAAAAAATTGACGTCAGCTTTTTTTAAGCTGGCACAAAAATTCATAAATTTTAAGCATGTGGAGGACATGCCTCCCTGCGCACAATGCTGTGCTGTTAGATGGGGTCCTTGCACAAAAATCTGCCCTTTTTTTGAGTTTGCACTAGGCACCCCTAAAGGCCCGATTACACGAGACGGCCGTTATGGGTAATAATCGTCCCATGTTATAGAGGCAACGATCAGCCATCATGAACGATGTCGGCTGATCATTCCTGTCATTTTTCTTTCAACATGTTAGAAAACATACGACTGTGATAGCAGCGATCTGCTGCTGTCACTCCCTGGAATAGTAGTGGCAGCAGCAGACCGCCGCTATCGGCTATGGGCTGCCCGGACAATCTAGCGATCACCTGGGCAGCCCCCCCCACACACAGCTCCAGCATCCCCCTCCCCCCGCCCCTCCCCCACACGCTTCCAACACATTTAATAGCATCAGCAGTGAACGGGAATGAGCGATGACAGCTCTTGTTTGCTCCTCCCCGTCGCCCTATATTACAGAAAGACTGCCCTCCTTTACCAATGGCCATGACCAGTACTATCTAGGGAAACAGGGCAGACCTTTTTCTAATCTCCTACTGCTAACATAAATCGTTTACAATGTTTAATCAGCAAACACACTCTGGAAAACGTTAACTAGAAATCTTTTTCTGCTTAGCAATGCCGTGTCCTGAGAACAGCGAGTACAAGCTCTGTGCCCAAGGCTGCCCAGCCACCTGCAATGATGACGCCACACCTGCAGTATGCTCGGACTCATGTGTGGAGTCATGTCAGTGTAAGGCTGGCTATGTCCTTGATGAAGGAAAATGCATACCCAAATCCGGATGTGGCTGTATCTACCAAGGCAAATTAATTGCCCCCAATGAAAAGTTCTGGGGTGATAATAAATGTGAGAAGCAGTGTGTTTGCAACCCTTCAACCAGAAAAGTTGAATGCAAAGCCACCAAGTGTAAGTCTTCAGAGCAGTGTTCTGTGGTGAATGGAATCCAGAATTGTTACCCCCTATCTTATGGCACATGCTCAGCATCAGGAGATCCCCACTACATCACATTCGATGGTGTCAGATACGACTTCCAGGGCACATGTATCTACCAGTTTGCAGGACTTTGCAAGAAGTCAGATGATCTGGTAGATTTCCAGGTCAATGTGCAGAATGAAAACAGAGGCAGCAAAGTTGTGTCCTACGTCTCAGCTGTCCAAGTCAAGCTCTGCAACTACGACATTGTCATCGACAGGAGGTACAAGGACAGGATTGTGGTGAGTTTGCCTATATTTCCAAATGAGATAATCAACCATCCATGTTTTGTGTTTGCCGATTAGTGAGTCTATCCTAATAGTAATTTATGATCCTTTCATTCCAGCTCAACGGAGTCCTAACCAACCTCCCCTTTGTGGTTGATAATGGTAAATTATCAATATACAAACAAGGTTATTTTGCCATAGTCCAGACAAGCTTTGGTCTACGTGTCTCCAACAACTGGGACAGTTACGTTGCCGTCACCCTTCCGAGCACCTATGCTGGGGCTGTCTGTGGTCTTTGTGGAAACTTTGACAATAACAAGAATAATGATTTGCTCATGAAGAACAACCAGTTAACCACAAAACCAACTGACTTCGGAAACAGCTGGAAGGTACAAAATGTACCCGGTTGCTATGAGGAGGAAAAAGGAGATTGCTCAAAGTTGGCAGAGCTAGAACTCCGCCACAATAACAACAAGGAAGGATGTGGAATACTAAAGGATACCAGTGGACCTTTCCGTGACTGCCATGCCAAGATAAACCCAGATGGGCACTTCAAGAGTTGTGTATATGATGCTTGCTTCTA
Source organism: Dendropsophus ebraccatus (assembly GCA_027789725.1). Lineage (NCBI taxonomy): Eukaryota > Metazoa > Chordata > Amphibia > Anura > Hylidae > Dendropsophus > Dendropsophus ebraccatus. The sequence continues at coordinate 36,725,877 of JAQFWZ010000022.1, forward strand.
TGAAGGTAGACAAGACGTACTTTGCAAGCTAGTAGCTGGCTATGCAAAATTATGTCAAGAAGCTGGGGCCACCATATACCCATGGAGGACACCAAAGTTCTGCAGTAAGTTTTATTGAGAATACAAATATATACTACCAACTAGCAGTCTAAGTGTTTCCCACATGGTTATATATTTCCAACAGTAAATTAACCTTCCCAATTTCTTCTACCTCAGGTCCCGTTTGTCCAAAGAACAGCCACTATGAAGTATGTGCTTCTGGCTGTGCTCCTACATGCCAATCACTCTCTCCTCCATTGGGATGCAAACCCCAGTGCTCGGAGGGATGCGAATGTGATGACGGCTTCATCCTGAGTGGTGGAGATTGTGTTTCTATCTCCCAGTGTGGCTGCAAATACAATGACAAATATTACAAGGCTGGTGAAGTATTTTTCCCCAATGGTCTCTGCAGTCAGCAGTGTGCATGCACGGCCAGTGGAGTCGTCGAATGTAAAGCTTTTAGCTGTGGACCTAATGAAGAGTGCAAAGTCCTAGATGGAGTCCAGAAATGCCAACCAATTGGTTCTGCTCAGTGCTCTGCTGCTGGCGATCCTCACTACATGTCATTCGATGGTCTGACCTTTGATTTCCAAGGAACCTGCACCTATACCCTCACTAAGACCATCACTAAGAAGGACAATCTGGTACCATTTGCCATCAGTGTAAAAAATGAGAAGTGGGGTAATGGAAAGGTTGCAGTCACTAAACTGGTCTCCTTTGAAGTCTATGGATACACCCTTAATCTTGAGTATGAAGTTCGAGGTAAAATCATGGTAAGCTGCTATTTTCTATTATACCTTGCAGAAGGGAGGTCATGTCTGCATGGCAAAATACAGTCTATATGCAATGTTCTGTGGTTACCAGTATGAAGTTTTCCAAAATTACTGTAACTTAGAAATTATATGAATGCACCCTTTGATTTCCAAGAAAACTTAGAGGCACTTGAATTATTTTAAGAATCAAGACGACATTGAGAAGAGACTTCTATACTGAGCACCCAGAAGCCTTCCCATCACATCCCTCTCCTATTCATTCTTCTCCCACCCAATCCTTCTCTATGCATCTCCTATTCAACCTTCTTTCTCATATTAGTCCATCTCCTATCCCATTCTTCTTCTATTCTTCCTTCTCCCAAACCATCTCCTATCCCATCCTTCTCCTATTCTTCCCTCTCCCAAACCATCTCCTATCTCATCCCTCTCCTATTCTTTCTTCTTCCCCCAATCCATCTCCTATCCCATCCTTCTCCTATTCTTCCCTCTCCCAAACCATCTCCTATCTCATCCCTCTCCTATTCTTTCTTCTTCCCCCAATCCATCTCCTATCCCATCCTTCTCCTATTCTTCCTTCTCCTCTCAATCCATCTCCTATCCCATGCTTCTCCTATTCTTCCTTCTCCTCCCAATCCATCTCCTATCTCATCCCTCTCCTCCCAATCCATCTCCTATTCTTCCTTTTCCTCCCAATCCATCTCCTATCCCATCCTTCTATTCTTCCTTCTCCTCCCAATACATCTCCCATGCCATCCTTCTCCTATTCTTCCTTCTTCTACCAATCCATCTCCTATCCCATTCCTGTTCTATTCTTCCTTCTCCTCCCAATCTATCTCCTATCTCATCCCTCTCCTATTCTTCCTTCTCCCAATCCATCCCCAATCCCATCCTTCTCCTGTTCTTCCTTCTCCTCCCAATCCATCTCCTATCCCATCCTTCTCCTATTCTTCCTTCTTCTCCCAATCCATCTCCTATCTCATCCTTCTCCTATTTCTTTCTTCTCCTCCCAATCCATCTCCTATCCCACCCTTCTCCTATTCATCCTTCTCCTATCTCACCCCCCTCCTATTCATCCTTCTCCCCAATCCATCTCCTATCCCATCCCCCTCCTATTCATCCTTCTCCCCCAATCCATCTCCTATCCCATCCCCCTCCTATTCTTCCTTCTCCTATTCTTCCTTCTCCTCTTAATCCATCTCCTATCTCATCCCTCTCCTATTCTTCCTTCTCCTCTCAATTCATCTCCTATTCATCCTTCTCCTCACAATCCATCTCCTATCCCATTCCCTTCCTATTCGTTCTTCTCCTCACAATCCATCTCCTATCCCATCCTTCTCCTATTCTTCCTTCTCCTCCCAATCCATCTCCTATCTCATCCCTCTCCTATTCTTCCTTCTCCTCCCAATCCATCCCCAATCCCATCCTTCTCCTATTCTTCCTTCTCCTCCCAATTCTTCTCCTATTCTTCCTTCTCCTCCCAATCCATCTCCTATCTCATCCTTCTCCTATTCTTCCCTTTCCTCTCAATCCATCTCCTATCCCATCCGTCTTTTTCTTTCTTCTCCTTCCAATCCATCTCCTATCCCACCCTTCTCGTATTCTTCCTTCTCCTCCAAATCCTTCTCCTATTCATCCTTCTCCTCTCAATCCATCTCCTATCCCATCCCCCTCCTATTCTTCCTTCTCCTCCCAATCCATCTCCTATCCCATCCTTCTCCTATTCTTTCTTCTCCTCCCAATCTATCTCCTATCCCATTCCCCTCCTATTCATCCTCCTCCCCCCAATCCATCTCCTATCCCATCCCCCTCCTATTCTTCCTTCTCCTCTTAATCCATCTCCTATCCCACCCCCTCCTATTCGTTCTTCTCCTCCCAATCCATCTCCTATCTCATTCCTCTCCTATTCTTCCTTCTCCTCCCAATCCATCTCCTATCCCATGCTTCTCCTATTCTTCCTTCTCCTCGCAATACATCTCCTATCCCATCCCTGTCCTATTCTTCCTTCTACTCCCAATCCGTTTCCTATCCCATCCCCCTCCTATTCATCCTCCTCCCCCAAATCCATCTCCTATCTCATCCCCCTCCTATTCATCCTTCTCCCCCCAATCCATCTCCTATCTCATCCCTCTCCTATTCTTCCTTCTCCTCCCAATCCATCTCCTATCCCTCCCCCCTCCTATTCGTTTTTCTCCTCCCAATCCATCTCCTATCATATTTCTCTCCTATTCATTCTTCTCCTCCCAATCCAGCTCCTATCCCATCCCCTTCCTATTCTTCCTTCTCCTCCCAATCCATCTCCTATCTCATCCCTGTCCTATTCTTCCTTCTCCTCTCAATCCATCTCGTATTCTTCCTTCTCCTCCCAATCCAGCTCCTATCCCATCCTTCTCCTATTCTTCCTTCTACTCTTAATCCATCTCCTATCCCATCCCCCTCCTATTCTTCCTTCTCCTCTCAATCTCCTATCCCATCCTTCTCCTATTCTTCCTTCTCCTCCCAATACATCTCCTATCCCATCCTTCTCCTCACAATCTATCTCCTATCTCATCCCTGTCCTATTCTTCCTTCTCCTCTCAATCCATCTTCTATCTCATCCCTCTACTATTCTTCCTTCTCCTCCCAATCCATCTCCTATCTCATTCCTCTCCTATTCATCCTTCTCCTCTCAATCCAGCTCCTATCCCATCCCCCTCCTATTTTTCCTTCTCCTCTCAATCTCCTATCCCATCCTTCTCCTATTCTTCCTTCTCCTCCCAATACATCTCCTATCCCATCCTTCTCCTCTCAATCCATCTCCTATCTAGTCCCTGTCTTATTCGTTCTTCTCCTCCCAATCCATGTCCTATCTCATTCCTCTCCTATTCTTCCTTCTCCTCTCAATCCATCTCGTATTCTTCCTTCTCCTCCCAATCCATCTCCTATCCCATCCCCCTCCTATTCTTCCTTCTCCTCTCAATTCAGCTCCTATCCCATCCCTCTCCTATTCGTTCTTCTCCTCCCAATCCATCACCTATCCCATCCTTCTCCTCTTAAGCCATCTCCTATCTCATCCCTCTCCTATTCTTCCTTCTCCTCTCAATCCATTTCCTATTCATCCTTCTCCTCCCAATCCATCTCCTATGCCATCCCCCTCCTATTCGTTCTTCTCCTCCCAATCCATCTCCTATCTCATTTCTCTCCTATTCATCCTTCTCCTCCCAATCCATCTCCCATCCCCCTCCTATTCGTTCTTCTCCTCCCAATCCATCTCCCATCCCCCTCCTATTCGTTCTTCTCCTCCCAATCCATCTCCTATCTCATTCCTCTCCTATTCATCCTTCTCCTCTCAATCTAGCTCCTATCCCATGCTTCTCCAATACATTCTTTTCCCACACCTCCTTTTACTATTCATCCTTCTCCCTCCTGATTATTCTATTATCGATTCCCCTCTTATCCCATCCTTCTCCAGTTCCTCCTTCTTTCTCCCAATCCTCCCTATCTACAATTCATCAGTCTCCTACCTTATCCTTCTCCTATCGATCTACCTCCTATTCCATCCATCTCCTACCCCATCCTTTCCAATCTTTCTCCCACCCCATACTTCTTCTATCCATCTTTCTCTCAGACCTTCCTTATTTGATTGATCCTTCTCCTATAGATTTATCTCCTTAGGCCCAAGCCATACACATGTACTGGCCATACACATTAGATAAGTTGCCAAAACCACTGAATTTGACTTTGCTATACAGCCAAATAATGTGTATGGAGGCTCCCATATTAAGTTGGAAGAGAAAAGGATGGAGCCAGTTGTATTTTTACAGTCTGGTCCATTTGTTCTCAGGGTTGCGGTTTCCTCCCCCCTTCCCACACATGAATACTCAGCAGTTATGTATATGGCCAGATTTATCATTGGAATTAGTGACCCATAATTTTTTTTACGAATAGGCTTACAACTAACGGCCTTTCACACTTAACATTGGTGTAAATAAAGTCCTGTTATTGTCAGTCCTCATGTTCTCGTTTTCCACACAGGTTGATGACATATACTATAACCTCCCATTAAACTTGGAAGAAGGAAAGATCCGTGCTTATCAACATGGAATAAGAGTCCTTATTGACACCAATTTTGGTGTTCAGGTCAATTACGATCTTGTCTACCATGTCATAGTTACTGTTCCCGGAAACTATAAGGAGCAGTTGGGCGGCCTGTGTGGTAACTATAACGGTGATAGAAGAGATGACCTCCAGCTACCCGACAAGACGGTGACCACAGATGCCACCAAATTCGGAGCTTCATGGAAAGTCCAGATTCCTGGTGTATCTTGTGAAGATGGTTGTGGTGGTAATGGAAATATTTGTCCAACATGTGAAGACAAGAAGAAAGAAATCTTCAAGACTGAGAACTATTGTGGATTCCTGAAAAAGTCCAGCGGTCCTCTAAGTGCTTGCTATGCTACCATTAGCCCTGAGCCCTACTTCAACAACTGCATCTATGACCTGTGTGCCAGTGTGGGTGATGGAAGTTCCCTGTGCAGCAGTATTCATAGCTATGTAGCTGCATGCCAGGCGGCTGGGGTCACCATCCAACCATGGAGAACCGAAGCCTTCTGCCGTGAGTCTGCTTATCTGTACAACTACTCAATCCCACAAATGTTGCATATTCTCCATCACATTTGTAGGCAAATTGATCAAATCTATTTTGGACAACCTAATAGAAAGGGACTGCCCAAAGATTCACATATTAGCTAGCAGCTTTCCTTTCACAACATGTGTGGATGCACTAGTGTGCCTCAAGTCAGAAAACCTGCCTGTACCCTATCGTCATGTCCCGGTCTGCACAGTCAGTGCTCCAGAGCTGATTTTTTTGCTATAACTTGCTATTGTAGTCGGCCATTTTAGATGAAAGTGTCTTTTGGTCTCCCAAGTTTTCTTGCCTCTCTGTGCCTGTCAGATAAGGTTTCACTTGTTTGTGGGACCTAAAACTGCCCAGGTTTTCCAAAACACACTAAGGGATTCCCAGATGACAGCCCACACCTTCCACAGGATTCAGCTATCTTAGTGGAGCCTAAGAGCAAAGGGCTCCAACATACGATGAGGCAGGAATTAGGATGAAAAGAGATTATCCTGCAAAAATGCTGGACAAGGGCAAGAAAACGGATTGCCCATTAACACTAACGGAGCTATGACGTAGACCTCACTGAAGTTCTTCAATCTCTCCTCAGAATTGAGTGTTCTTCACCATGTGTGCGCTGGGCCGTGTAGTAAATATTCTTTGGGTGATATTTTATCTCTCCACAGCCATGAAGTGTCCAGCTAACAGCAAATACAAAGTGTGTGCCGATGTTTGCTCGTCAATATGTGCTGGGGTCACCGATCCCGCCAAGTGTCCAGAAACTTGTTCTGAGGGCTGCGAGTGCAATGATGGCTTCTTCTTTGATGGGAAAGACTGTGTGTCCATGGATAAGTGCGGCTGCTATGAAGATGGAAGATACTACCAGGTGAGTGAAACTTTAAACTGGTCTTCCGTCATCTCCTGTAACATCTAATGTAACCACATGGCTTCAGTTCAGGTAATGAAGCAAAGTGGGAAAACCATGCAACTTCTTAGGACACAAAGGTTTTGGAAATTCTTTACATTTTTATGCTTTTTTTTATGTTCTGTTTCTACAGCCTAACGAAAGGGTTTTATCGGGTGACTGTAAAGAAGCGTGCACCTGCAGTCCAATGGGTGGCCTCATCTGTGAGGACACTGGGTGTGCTGCCGACGAGAAGTGCCAGATTAAAGACGGCACAGTGGCTTGTATTAATAAAGGTGACACTATAACCAGGCCCCAGTCATGGTCCAGTTCAGGCACATGCAAACCTCTTCAACATTTCCCTTTTTCTTACAGATCCATGCAAGACAATGAAGTGTAGGACCAAAGAATCGTGCAAGATACAAGATGGAAAGCCAGTCTGTGTCCCAGATTTCACAGGCACCTGCTGGGCATGGGGCGACCCCCATTATCACACCTATGATGGATACAACTATGACTTCCAGGGAACCTGCACATATATCCTATCTAAATACAGAGGGGGAGATAATGGACTTGTTCCATTCACGATAGAAGAGAAGAATGACAATCGAGGAAGCCAAGCTGTGTCATTTGTCAGAACGGTCAACATCTACATGTATGGCTACAAGATCAGCATTATGAAAGGGGAATTTGGCAAAGTCAGGGTGAGTATGACACGTGATATTTCATACATTACTGATCCTGAGTTACATTATGTTATACCCCAGAGCTGCACTCACTATTCAGCTGGTAAGGTCACTGTGTACATACATTACATAACTGATCATGAGTTACAGCCTGTATTATACCCCAGAGCTGCACTCACTATTCTGCTGGTGGGGTCACTGTGTACATTACATTACTTCACTGATCTTGAGTTATGTCCTGTATACTTCAGAGCTGCACTCACTATTCTGCTGCTTGTTTTCAGAGACTCAGCAGGTGGCTCTTGAATATGATGTGACTATATGATGTGACTGCCTAGTGCTGGGTTTATAGACAGATCAGCAGCCGCAGATCTCTGCAGACGCACACCAGGCTGGGGCTGCTGAGGCATTTCCGCCTTTGAGCTACAGAATTGTGAGTACAGCTCTGGAGCATAATAGCAGTTTGTTTCTGATACATGTCCCCTATTCCCTTCCCAGGTGGATGATGTCATCACCAACCTACCGGTGACGCTGTTAGATGGGAAGATCTCGGGCAGCATCAGTGGTCTGAACGCGGTCATCCGCACAGACTTTGGCCTCCAGGTGACCTATGAGTATAACTGGCACGTGGTCATCACGCTCACCAGCAGCTACTTCGGCCTCACACAAGGTCTCTGCGGAAACTTCAACCAAATGACCAATGATGAGATGATGACGGCCGACAACAAAGTGGCCACCTCCATTATAGACTGGGCCAAGAGCTGGAAAGTCAACGATAGAGACCCCTTCTGCTTCGACTCCTGTCCTGGTCTAAACTGTCCGACCTGCGACGATGCCAAGAAGAGCCTGTACGGAGGAGACAACAAGTGTGGTCTGATCAGCAAGGCCGCCAACGGTCCCTTCAGAGAGTGCCACCCCAAGGTCAACCCAGACAATTTCTTTGATAACTGCTTGTATGATGTCTGCATCAATGGGGGCGCCAACCAGTTCTTGTGCCAAGCCCTCAGCGCCTATTCCAACACTTGCAGGAAGCAAGGAGTTAAAGTATACGACTGGAGAACCCCGTCAGGATGTGGTAAGTGGGGGGCTCAGATTTATGTGTAATATAGAGACTGGTGTCAATTGTCCGTAGCAACCAATCACAGCTCTCATAGCAACCAATGACAGCTCTCATAGCAACCAATCCCAGGTCCCATAGCATAGGGATGGAGGAGGGGGATGCCGCTGCAGTTTTTCTCCTTCTCTGTGAGATCACATGGTGTGAGACTGGAGGAGGAGCAGAGGTAGGGATGGAGCAGGGAGATGCTGCTGCAGTTTCTCTCCTCTGTGAGACTACATGCTGTGAGAGAGGAGGAGCAGAGGTAGGGATGGAGGAGGGGGATGCTGCTGCAGGTTCTCTCCTCTGTGAGACTACATTCTGTAAGAGAGGAGGAGGAGCAGAGGTAGGGATGGAGGAGGGGGATGCTGCTGCAGGTTCTCTCCTCTGAGACTACATGCTGTGAGAGAGGAGGAGCAGAGGTAGGGATGGAGGAGGGGGATGCTGCTGCAGGTTCTCTCCTCTGTGAGACTACATTCTGTGAGAGGAGGAGGAGCAGAGGTAGGGATGGAGGAGGGGGATGCTGCTGCAGGTTCTCTCCTCTGTGAGACTACATTCTGTAAGAGAGGAGGAGGAGCAGAGGTAGGGATGGAGGAGGGGGATGCTGCTGCAGGTTCTCTCCTCTGTGAGACTACATGCTGTGAGAGAGGAGGAGCAGAGGTAGGGATGGAGGAGGGGGATGCTGCTGCAGGTTCTCTCCTCTGTGAGACTACATTCTGTGAGAGGAGGAGGAGGAGCAGAGGTAGGGATGGAGGAGGGGGATGCTGCTGCAGGTTCTCTCCTCTGTGAGACTACATTCTGTGAGAGAGGAGGAGGAGCAGAGGTAGGGATGGAGGAGGGGGATGCTGCTGCAGGTTCTCTCCTCTGTGAGACTACATTCTGTGAGAGAGGAGGAGGAGCAGAGGTAGGGATGGAGGAGGGGGATGCTGCTGCAGGTTCTCTCCTCTGTGAGACTACATTCTGTGAGAGAGGAGGAGGAGCAGAGGTAGGGATGGAGGAGGGGAATGCTGCTGCAGGTTCTCTCCTCTGTGAGACTACATTCTGTGAGAGAGGAGGAGGAGCGGAGGTAGGGATGGAGGAGGGGGATGCTGCTGCAGGTTCTCTCCTCTGTGAGACTACATTCTGTGAGAGAGGAGGAGGAGCAGAGGTAGGGATGGAGGAGGGGGATGCTGCTGCAGGTTCTCTCCTCTGTGAGACTACATTCTGTGAGAGAGGAGGAGGAGCAGAGGTAGGGATGGAGGAGGGGGATGCTGCTGCAGGTTCTCTCCTCTGTGAGACTACATGCTGTGAGAGAGGAGGAGGAGCAGAGGTAGGGATGGCGGAGGGGGATGCTGCTGCAGGTTCTCTCCTCTGTGAGACTACATTCTGTGAGAGAGGAGGAGGAGCAGAGGTAGGGATGGAGGAGGGGGATGCTGCTGCAGGTTCTCTCCTCTGTGAGACTACATTCTGTGAGAGAGGAGGAGGAGCAGAGGTAGGGACGGAGGAGGGGGATGCTGCTGCAGGTTCTCTCCTCTGTGAGACTACATTCTGTGAGAGAGGAGGAGGAGGAGCAGAGGTAGGGATGGAGGAGGGGGATGCTGCTGCAGGTTCTCTCCTCTGTGAGACTACATTCTGTGAGAGAGGAGGAGGAGCAGAGGTAGGGATGGAGGAGGGGGATGCTGCTGCAGGTTCTCTCCTCTGTGAGACTACATTCTGTGAGAGAGGAGGAGGAGCAGAGGTAGGGATGAGGAGGGGGATGCTGCTGCAGGTTCTCTCCTCTGTGAGACTACATTCTGTGAGAGGAGGAGGAGCAGAGGTAGGGATGGAGGAGGGGGATGCTGCTGCAGGTTCTCTCCTCTGTGAGACTACATTCTGTGAGAGAGGAGGAGGAGCAGAGGTAGGGACGGAGGAGGGGGATGCTGCTGCAGGTTCTCTCCTCTGTGAGACTACATGCTGTGAGAGAGGAGGAGCAGAGGTAGGGATGGAGGAGGGGGATGCTGCTGCAGGTTCTCTCCTCTGTGAGACTACATTCTGTGAGAGGAGGAGGAGCAGAGGTAGGGATGGAGGAGGGGGATGCTGCTGCAGGTTCTCTCCTCTGTGAGACTACATTCTGTGAGAAAGGAGGAGGAGCAGAGGTAGGGATGGAGTAGGGGGATGCTGCTGCAGGTAACTGATATGTGTAATACACATGCTAAAAAAGAAAATAGGGCTCACTCACCTTATGGAGTTGTGCCAAGACATAGGTATAAGGCATAGGCACAGCTGTACACTGCAAGCTTCACAAAAGGTCCAGATAGATCCTAGATCCAATATTTCACTCCAAGATGGTCTCCAGATGTCAGCCGAGCATGGCTGCTCAAGCTTTTACTTCACAAGCAACACTATGGGTTGTGGTGTAATGGTGTGAAGTGTGATGTTTTCACACCTTCATCATTGTTGCAGAGGAGCTTGACCTATCTGGTTGTGCAGTGGCGTCCGGGTAAAATCTGGAGACCATTTTGGAGTGGAATGGTATAAGTTTCCTTTACTGTCATGTTGAGGTGACAACTATGTATGCGCTCTTTTCTCTACAGTTCTGCCCTGTCCAGCAAACAGTCACTATGAATTCTGTGGAAATGCCTGCCCGGCTACTTGTACTGATCGCACGGCTCCTTCGCGATGCACTGAGGACTGTGTGGAGACCTGCCAGTGCAATGACGGCTTTGTTCTTAGTGGTGACAAATGTGTTCCCATATCAGGCTGTGGCTGCTCTTACAATGGTGCCTACTACCAACCTAACCAAGAGTTCTGGACTGACGAGAACTGCCGCACACTCTGTAAATGTGATCCAAGCGTTGGCATGGTGGTCTGCAAGGAGAGCAGCTGTAAGTCCAGTGAAAGGTGCCTGATAGCTAACGGAGAGAGAAGCTGTCAACCCATCAGCTTCGGCACATGTTCAGGCTCTGGAGATCCACACTACACGACTTTTGATGGCAAAAGATTTGACTTCATGGGTACCTGCATATACCAACTTGTAAGCGTGATCTCCAACACTCCATCAATTCCACGTTTTAATGTCTCTGTCCAGAATAACAACCGTGGAGGCAACAAAGCTGTGTCCTACACCAAAGTGGTCACTGTGGAGGTTTACGATATCATTTTGACTCTTAGCATGGACTACCCTCGCCGTATTTTGGTACGTATGAGGTCAATGTTCTTGTTTAACTAGTCAAGGTTGCCCAGTGTTAGGAGTTTCCTGACAAGGTATTTAAGGTTTCTAAACCAGACAAGGTCAGTTAAGATCTAGAAATACGGTGGGTAGGACCATACCTTATTTACTACTATTCATATAAACAGTGGGCAGATAAAGGCATCTCACATGGAGCAATTCAGACACTTAATGATTTTTCTTTTTCAGGTTGATGGCGTGGTTACTTCTCTACCGTTCTACTACCAAACTAACAAAGTTATAGTCCACATCAGTGGCAGCACTGGAGTCGTAAAAACAGATTTTGAGGTCACCATCACGTATGACTGGAACAGTTACGTTGCAGTGACCATACCCAGCACCTATGCAAATGCTGTAGCTGGTCTGTGCGGCAATTATAACAAGAACCCCAATGATGACTTTAACATGAGGGATGGACGAGCAGCATCCAATGCCGTTCAGTTTGGTAACAGTTGGAAAGTCGGTGATGTTGATGGCTGTTCTCCAGAGTGTACCGGAAGCTGTCCTCTATGTTCTGAAGCCCAAAAACAAGAGTACAAGAACGAGAAGTACTGTGGGCTGATTAATAAGCCCAATGGGCCATTCAGTCAATGTTACTCCACTGTGGACCCGACCCCATTCTTTAATGATTGTATTTTTGATGCCTGCCAATACAAAGGTCACCCGTCATCCTTCTGTAATGCCATTGGCCTCTATGTGGCTGCTTGCCAGGCAGCTGATGTCAAATTACAGGAATGGAGATCCCAAGCTTTCTGCAGTAAGTTCTTTCCTTATAATCGGTAAATGTTCTTGCCATAGACTTCATTTCCGGCTGTTCTTTGCAGTGACACTGACATCCACTGACTTTCCTTCTAGGTCTATCCTGTCCACCAAACACTCACTATGAATTGTGCGGAAACTCCTGTCCAGTCACTTGCCATGGGTTGTCTTCACCAACTGGTTGTGCCTCTCCATGTAAGGAGGCCTGCTACTGCGACAACGGATACATACTAAGCGGTCACAAGTGTGTTCCTATAGCCGACTGCGGCTGTGTATACCAAGATAAATATTACCAAAAGAACGAAATCTTCTATCCCAAGGGTCAGTGCAATGAGAAGTGCCAGTGTGGAGCTGATGGCATTGTTAAGTGCAAATCCGAAGCCTGTGGCCCTGAGGAAGAATGCAAACTAGAAAATGGAGTTTGGGGATGTCATGCAAAAGCGTGTGGCCAGTGTGTGGCTTCCGGAGATCCACATTACATCTCTTTTGATGGCCTCAGATTCGACTTCCAGGGTACCTGCACGTACACTTTTGCAAAGGTTGTTGAAGAGAATTCTCATTTGGTGCCGTTCTCCATCACTGTTGAAAATGAAAGCTATGGAAATGGTAATGTTGCCGTGACAAGGCTCGTGGTGGTGTCTGTATATGGTTACACAATAGCTATCGAAAGAGACACAAGAACAAAAGTGAAGGTGAGTATCCTTGTTGAAGTAGTCTGGTCCCATCACGTTCTGACTTTTGTGCATCACCTTCATTGTGTTCTGTGTTTCAGATCGATGGAGAGTTCAACAAATTGCCCCTGGTGTTAGGTGATGACGATATCATAGTAAATCAAGAGGGGAACAATGTTGTCTTGCAGACAGACTTTGGCTTGAAGATTCTTTATGACACTGTTTACTATGTGGTCCTTAATATTCCAAGTACTTACCGTAGTAAGATGGGTGGCCTCTGCGGCAACTTTAATGGCGACCAAAGTGATGACTTCCAGCTTCCCAGCAAGCAGGTTGCCAAGAATGTGAATGAGTTTGGGTTCTCCTGGAAAGTTAACATTGCTGGAGCTAAGTGCAGTGATGGCTGCAATGCGGGAGAGTGCCCAGTCTGTGAGGAGGCCAAGCTTCAGCCATTCAAGGCTACATCCTCTTGTGGTATGATCACAAACCCATCTGGACCATTCAAGTCTTGTCACTCGAAGATCAGCCCAGTTGAGTATTTCAACCACTGCATCTATGACTCGTGTGCTGTCAATGGAAAAGATGACATTCTGTGCAAGAGCCTTCAGGCCTATGCCGCTGCATGTCATACAGTCGGGGTTACTCTTGGCTCTTGGAGAACACCAACATTTTGTCGTAAGTATATACCATAATAGATCCTGGAACCTTGTTCTGTTTCAAGACTTATTCTCTACGACTGGTGGCCTAAATGATGTTCTTTCTCTTCTAGCTATGTCCTGCCCAGCAAACAGTCACTATGAGCTCTGTACCAGAACATGCGAACAAACGTGCTCTGGACTCGCAGCACCAATGAAATGTACAAGCCGATGCTTTGAAGGCTGTGAATGTAACACCGGATATGTACTAGATGGAGATAAATGTGTCACAATGGACAAATGCGGATGTGTATTCAGTGGAAAATACTTGAGTGTGAGTCCAATCATTGGGATGTAATTGTGTAATTGAGAACCCCACATGGAACCTGAGAGAGGTCACCACTAGGAACTGTTCTTGTTGTGCTACTCCAGAGATGCTCCTACAGGACCTAGTGTGTCTATACTTGACACATGGAGAGCCATTCATTTCGCCATAATGTCACAATTTCCAAATGTGGCTTCCCTAGGTGATAACAGTTGACTGAACAGGGGTACAGAAGCCGGACACATAGCAAATAGTTTCTGTTTAAAAACAGGCAGCCCTCCAGAGAAGACCTCATCTGTAAGACCAAAGGCTCAAAATGAGTAAACAGAATAAGTTGTGGGGGACGGCGTCAGGTCCCACCCCTGATTACCTTGCTAGATTCAGTAGAAGGCACACGCCTTTTAGTGAATCTGGTGGGAATTGCTCTTGGCGCACATCCAGAGCAGGTGTAAATTTTACCAGGTTTACACCTGTTCCCAGGCGTAAACCTTGCTAAAAGAGGCCCAAGAAGAAGCCATGCCTCCTCCCCGCCTTGCTGTGCTGCCCCTGCCTGCCCATCAGGCTAGAGGGGGATATGACAATTGTACGCCACTATAAAGGGGCAAATCTTCCCCTTTTCTGTGGCATACACATGGGCGCATCTTGATAAATGTCCCACTGTGTGTTTCCAGGTGGTTAGAGAACCATATATACTTAGAAACCAATAACACTACTATCAGAATGTTAAACATCTTGTCTCATTTATTTTTCATCATTTAGGAGGGTGAGTCCTTTGTTACAGCGGATTGTACCAGACAATGTAAGTGCCAGGCTGGAGGTGTGACCTGTAATGCAGTAAGATGTGGGGACAAGGAACGTTGCAGCCTAGTCAATGGAGTCCGTGGTTGCTACAAGACAGAAGGAGAATGTTCCGTGAACCCAAAGAATTTGGTGACTTTTGATGGCCTCACTGGAGGTCCTATTGGGAATGGTCCAGTAGAGGTGGCTTCTCTATGCAGTGACAAGGTAACCGGATGGTTCAGAGTAATTGCCGATATCCAGACTTGTGGAAATACAGCAGCATCAGTGGCCAGAGTTCACATATTCCTGGGTAGTTCTCTAGTGACTGTCTCCAAAGACAAGGAAGTATGGGTGAGTGATTTATCTGAAAAGAGTATGGGGACTATATTTGTGTCACATGAGTGAGAAACATGATTTATAGTGTGAATTCTTCTTTGTGTAGGTAAATGGGCGTTTGGGACGCTTCCCCGCTGAGTCTGGTATTCTGTCGGCCAATGCTGGGGACAACTCTGTCTCTATCCAGATTGGTGTTGACGTTAAGATTGAGTTGAACAACAACGGGAATCTTGTTCTACGTATCTCTGAAAAGTTGTCTGAGGCTGTTTGTGGAGCTTGTGGAAACTTTAATGGGGACACTTCAGATGACCTTAGGACTCCAGGTGGAAGGTTGGCCACTGACATTATACAGCTCATTACATCTTGGAAAGCTCGCGACCTAACCAGCTGGTGAGTGAATCTAAGATTCCTATTTATTCATGTATGTCGGGATCGATGTTACGGAGGGCTGTTTTTAAGTCCATTAGGGCATATGGATGTTCTGGGTGATGTCTACCTCTTCAGGTCAATGTCTGGCTTTAAAATGCTTCTCCTGCTCCAGCATCTTTAGTATTATCTAGATAATTCGGTGTAATATAAACAAATGTTAGACCACTTTGGCAACACAACTGATCATAAGATATTGTAGCAGGTGATCCAATGGCGCTCAAGCAGACAAGTCTGCAGCCCAGGGGTGTAGGCAGGCTCTTAGGACACTTGCTGCACCATAGGGCACCAGTGAAGGTGTAGTATGCCAACACAATTCAATGAGGTGATAGCTGATGTCAGAAGTCTCATGGCACAAGTCTCTGGTACCATGTACTACAAAACTTGAGCAGACTGCTGGTTCCTTCCACCACATCCATCTATCTCAGAGGAAAGACAAAAAAGACATTACAAAAAATACCTAGTAAGTATGGAGTTGTATAAGAGGTTCCTGCAGCATCTGTTCCTGGGAAGTGACCCGCTGTTCCTGCTCATGTGAGTGGGTTGTCAGACAGCTGAGCCGGTCCTGGGCCTATAACAGAACACCTCTCCTCTATGAGATAATGATCATGTATTATTATTTTCTTCATTTTCAGTAATGCATAAACTGATGGTGAAACCCAGAAATTTCCAAGTGAACGCAATCTTGAGAATTACTGCTTTATAAAACATGGAATACTGCCAGACTACAATATATACATGAATTCAGAGGACTCTCAAAGCCGAATTACAGGCAGTGAACACAAGAACGTCGTCAATATATGGGGACCACCCTTTGGACATGTGTATAATGGAGACGCCTCGATATGGAGGATTACTGGAATGTTCTGCCTCTAACATACATGTAATTCCAATGGTTTACAGGGGTCAATAAACTTTTATCTGATACTTCATACTACTCAAGTGATTGCAACTTTCTCATAACTTTTTTATAGAAGCAATGACTCTCTTATATAACTATAGGAAGTGAAAGGGGAGCAGCTCCCACAGTGGCTCTAGAGGTCAATAAGAAGTTATAGGGCCGCTACCACTATATCTTCTCTGCCTCTCCTGCTCCACATCATGGCAGGAGATTGAGATGTCAGATGTGGGGACAGGGATCCTCTAAGGCAGTGCTTCTCAAACTTTTTGTTCTCGGGCCTCACTTGGCGTTCCATATTGATGCTCGGGCCTCACCAACAAACACCTACTACTATGCATTGCCTGATACCACCATGTAATGCACATTATATCCCAAAGCAGCACCAAAGTGCAGAAATAAATACTGCTCCACCTGCAGTAACACAACACCACATACTGCTCCACCTGTAGTAACACAACACCACATACTGCTCCACCTGTAAACTAGCACCACAGTGCAGCACTCCTTCCTCTGTGACCCAGCCCTCTACTCGCCTGCCAGCTTCACCGCACACCCCCCCCCCCCCCAGTATGATTCCATTCTTAGCGTCCTCTTTTTGGTGCAGCTCTCTTTCTCCTCCTTACCCCATTTCTGTGCATGCAATGCTCCTGGCACTGTCAGAGTGTGCCACAAATAGTTGATAATCCCAATGGTGTTCCACAAATAATTATACACATGTATACATACAGATATCACAGTCATCAGCACACATGTATACACTGTAGGGGAGTTGCTCAGGTATAGCTAGGTAGCGGTAGCAGACAGAGGAAAACAGGCAATTCACAGTTCAAATCTTAGTGTTTATTCACACTACAAAAACAAATGGACTGTGTCACATACCCCCCCCCCCTTTGTTCAACCTTGAGGGGGTGAACACTTGCCAAACAATGCACTCGGGACAGGGCATCTGCATTCCCTTGTAGTCGGCCTGCTCTGTGTTCTACCGTGAACTTGAAGTTCTGTAGTGACAAGAACCATCTGGTGACCCGAGCGTTCCTCTCCTTCGTCTGGCTCATCCACTTGAGAGGTGAATGGTCAGTCACCAGACGAAAATTCCTCCCCAACAGGTAATAACGGAGAGACCCCAGTGCCCACTTGATGGCTAGGCATTCCCTCTCCACTATACTGTACCTGGTTTCGGGTAGGATAAGCTTGCGACTCAGGAATCCAATGGGATGTTCTTCCCCGTTAACCTCCTGAGACAGCACAGCCCCTAAGCCCACTTCAGAGGCATCGCTCTGTACTACAAACTCCCTTTTGAAGTCAGGTGTCACCAGGACTGGTGACCCACACAAAGCAGACTTCAAAGCTGAAAAAGCCTTTTCAGCTTGGTCATTCCAGCGTACCATCACTGACTTATGTCTCTTCAAGAGCCCTGTCAATGGAGCTGCCAAAGTAGCGAAATGGGGAATAAACCTCATATAATATCCCACCAAACCCAGGAACGATTTTACTTGCCGGATAGTGACAGGCCTTGGCCAACCCTGTATCACCTCTACCTTATTCATCTGGGGTTTGATGACTCCGCGCCCAATGACATAGCCTAAATATCGGGCCTCCTCTAACCCTATGGCACATTTCTTTGGGTTAGCAGTTAGTCCCGCCCTACGGAGTGAGTCTAGTACGGCCTGTACCTTCGCTAGATGACTCTCCCAGTCAGTACTCAAAATGACAATATCGTCAAGGTACGCCGAGGCATACTGACGATGTGGACGAAGAACAATATCCATTAAACGCAGGAATGTGGCCGGAGCACCGTGCAGACCAAAAGGTAATACCTTATACTGATATAGCCCCTCGGGTGTGACAAAGGCCGTTTTCTCCTTGGCAGCCTCCGTCAAGGGCACTTGCCAGTACCCTTTGGTGAGGTCCAAGGTGGAAAAGTACCTGGCCTGTCCTAAACGCTCAATTAACTCATCCACCCGGGGTATAGGATAGGCGTCAAATTTAGAGACCTCGTTTAGCTTACGAAAATCATTACAAAAACGTAAAGTTCCATCCGGTTTGGGTATTAATACTATCGGGCTGGCCCACTCACTCTTAGATTCTTCAATCACATCCAGCTGCAGCATCAACTGTACCTCCACTGCGATGGCTTGGCGCCGAGCCCCGGGTACCCGGTACGGCTTTAGCAGGATTTTCACCCCAGGCTCGGTGACAATGTCATGTTGGATTACGGAGGTACGCCCAGGGAGGTCCGAGAACACGTCCGTGTTCCGGCTAATGAACTCCTTGGCTTCCCGAGCCTGTTTCGGTGAAAGGCTGTCAGCAACACGTACTCTGGCAGCTGCTTCCCCTGAAACAGTCGGAGGAGCTAGCTTCCCTTCCCCTAAACATACCGACTGTGGGCAGCCAACACAAGTCTCTCTATCCTTCCATGGCTTCAGTAAATTGACATGGTAGATCTGCTGCGGTTTCCGACGACCAGGCTGATGTACCTTGTAATTTACGTTGCTTACTTTCTCCAGGATTTCGTAGGGGCCCTGCCACCTCGCAAGGAACTTGCTGTCTACAGTCGGTACGAGAACCAAAACCCGATCTCCTGGGTTAAAGTTCCGGACCTGAGCTGCTCTATTGTAGACCTGACTCTGGGCTTGCTGAGCTGCCTCCATATGTTCCCTGACAAGGGGCATCACTGTCTCCATCCGCTCCTGCATTTTAGTAACATACTCAATGACACTCTTGTGTGGAGTAGGCTGTTGCTCCCACGCCTCTTTGGCCACGTCGAGCAAGCCTTGGGGGTGTCTGCCATAAAGAAGTTCGAAGGGCGAGAACCCAGTAGAGGCCTGGGGCACTTCTCGCACTGCGAACATTAAATAGGGCAGAAGCAGGTCCCAGTCCCTCCCATCCATAGACACTGCTCTTTTCAGCATATTTTTCAAAGTTTGATTAAACCTCTCCACAAGACCATCCGTTTGGGGGTGGTAAACAGACGTCCTTAACTGTTTAATGCCAAGCAACTTGCAGACTTCCTTCATGACCTTAGACACGAAGGGAGACCCCTGGTCTGTCAGTATCTCTCTAGGTAACCCTACCCTTGAAAACCTCTCCATTAATTCCTTAGCTATGAGTTTGGCAGAGGTATGGCGCAGCGGCACCGCCTCCGGGTACCGGGTTGCATAGTCAATAACTACTAAGATGTGTTGGTGACCCCTAGCAGACTTTGGAACTGGACCAACGAGGTCCATGGCAATCCTCTCAAATGGTACCTCTATAATCGGGAGGGGTACTAGAGGACTGCGGAAGTGCTGCTGGGGGCTAGTTATCTGACAGGTCGGACAAGACTTACAAAATTCCTCCACCTCTTTGAATACCCCAGGCCAATAAAACCTCTGCAGTATACGGTCCTGTGTTTTCTGTGCCCCAAGGTGTCCATCTAACACATGTTGGTGAGCAAGATTTAGTACCAGGTGACGATATGCCTGGGGCACTAATAATTGTTCAACATTCTCCCCACGTAGTTGAGTGACACGATATAACATATTGTGGTGAACCACAAAACGAGGAAATATAGCCTCAGCTCCTGGTTGTTGTGGTTCACCATCGACCATTAAGACACTCCCCCGTGCTCGGGACAGAGTCGGGTCCCGGAGTTGCGCCGTGCCAAAATTGTCACCAGAGATGTCCAGATCTGACAATTCGGGGCCAGGTGGCAAGTCCTCTACATCCCCAACCATTACATTCAATGGAATTGTTTCCATCTCATCCACCGAAGTAGCTGTCACCCCTACGGCTGGCCCTTCTATCTCGGTGGCCCATGGTTCTGGCTTAACATCTGGATTAGGACCCTCAGCTACTGCTCTGCCTGACTCTTGGGGACAGACATTCAAAAATGATGGCCACAATGCAGAGAATAAGGGAAAGTCTCTTCCTATTATAAGGTCATATGGCAGATTCGACGCTACTGCCACCTCATGGACTTTCTCCCCTGTAGGAGTTTTTATTACCACCTGGGCAGTAGGATAGTCTTTCAAGTCTCCATGAATACACAACACTCCAACTTTGCGCTTAGTGAACTTAGACGGAAGTGCCAGGGTATCCCGTACTAGGGTCACCAACTCCCCGAGTCCAGAAGAGCATTGACCCTGCACCTGCCGATAGACACTGGGCACATGGGAGGTGCCCTATCCTCATCCGGGAGGTTAGCGGTACATACACTAACAGCAGGTCGGGCATAGAAGGATGTCCGGCGACTATAGCCACAGTCCATAGGCTCAGAGGTTAAGGGGCACCTTGCCGCAACATGTCCCGGACCATTACAGCGCCAACAGCGGATAATGGGGACCTCATGTAACCTTGGGGAACGTTGCTTTGGTGGGGAGCTACTCCCAGCAGGAGCTTGAAGCTATTTCTCAGCCACTGCAAGTGGGAGTACGGGACGGGGTGGCCTCCGGCCAGGGGTACAGTCTTGCACCAAGTCTTGGGTAGCTACATAACGTTCCACCAGACCAACCAGCTGGTCTAAATTGCCTGGGTCACCTTGGCCTACCCAGCACTGGATAGTGACCGGCAGACTGTGCACAAATCGGTCAACCACCACCCTCTCCACTATTTGGGCTGGGGTTAAAGTCTCGGGCTGGAGCCATTTCTTTACCAGGTGCAGTAGGTCATAGGCTTGAGACCTGGCGGCTCTGGATTCCACAAACCCCACTGATATACACGTTGGGCCCGAACATATATATTGACCCCCAAGCGTGCCAGGATCTCACCTTTAAGCTTTTGGTAGTCCTGGGCGTCCTCCCGAGTGAGGTCAAAGTATGCCTTTAGTGCATCTCCTGTGAGAAATGGGGCAACCACTTCAGCCCACTGGTCAGGCTGGAGACCCTCTCGCTCAGCCGTTCTCTCGAACACTCCCAGGAAGGCCTCCACATCATCCTCTGCCGTCACCTTTCTCAGCGCCGTCCGGACTCTCTCTCTGGCGGCAGGCTGTAGCTGGGAAACCACTGGCGGAGACTCACGGATGGCCACCATTTGTCGTAACAGCAATTTGTTAGTCTCTTGCTGCTGGGCATTAGTCTCTTGCTGCTGGGTATTAGTCTCTTGCTGCTGGGTATTAGCCCGCACCAGCTGTTTAATCAACTCCTCCATCTTGTCTGGAGATGGCGGCTGAAGCTTTGCAGGCTTAATCCAGGACATGCAATGGTGCCAGGAAAAAATATGAAAAAAAACCCTCTGTTTTTTCTCCTGCCTCATTGCGTTTGCCCGCATCCTCCACCATATGTAGGGGAGTCGCTCAGGTATAGCTAGGTAGCGGTCGCAGACAGAGGAAAACAGGCAATTCACAGTTCAAATCTTAGTGTTTATTCACACCACAAAAACAAATGGAACAAAAATCCAGCATTCCCTTCCTGCTGCCATCACACATAAGTGCAGTTCCAGCTCGGCCTTTAAAGCAGTAACAGAAGTTCTAAGTGTTGGTTCAGACCTTACAGCAGCAGCTGCCTTGTACACAGTCCATGGGTCTGAACCATAAGCAAAATTTGGGGGGTGCAGGGGGGGCAGTGGCTCCTGGGCCCACACTGGCAGGGGCCCACTGAGGTCTCACAGGCTTAATGCTGTCTGCAAAAGCTATTTCTTTTGCAGACAGCCTGCAGAGCAATGAGGAAAGACCTGTGGTGATGTCATAAGGGGGCGGGGCTGAGAACTGGACAGGATTCTTGTGGATGAAGGACATGTGGTGATGTCATGAGGGGGGAGGGGCTGAGAAGATGCTGGTGCATGAAGGACATGTGATCATTGTCCTCTTATATCTCCTCCTGTAATGTGATAGATAGATAGATAGATAGATAGATAGATAGATAGATAGGAGATAGATAGGAGATAGATAGGAGATAGATAGGAGATAGATAGGAGATAGATAGGAGATAGATAGGAGATAGATAGGAGATAGATAGGAGATAGATAGGAGATAGATAGGAGATAGATAGGAGATAGATAGGAGATAGATAGGAGATAGATAGGAGATAGATAGGAGATAGATAGGAGATAGATAGGAGATAGATAGGAGATAGATAGGAGATAGATAGGAGATAGATAGGAGATAGATAGGAGATAGATAGGAGATAGATAGGAGATAGATAGGAGATAGATAGGAGATAGATAGGAGATAGATAGGAGATAGATAGGAGATAGATAGGAGATAGATAGGAGATAGATAGGAGATAGATAGGAGATAGATAGGAGATAGATAGGAGATAGATAGGAGATAGATAGGAGATAGATAGGAGATAGATAGGAGATAGATAGGAGATAGATAGGAGATAGATAGGAGATAGATAGGAGATAGATAGGAGATAGATAGGAGATAGATAGGAGATAGATAGGAGATAGATAGGAGATAGATAGGAGATAGATAGGAGATAGATAGGAGATAGATAGGAGATAGATAGGAGATAGATAGGAGATAGATAGGAGATAGATAGGAGATAGATAGGAGATAGATAGGAGATAGATAGGAGATAGATAGGAGATAGATAGGAGATAGATAGGAGATAGATAGGAGATAGATAGGAGATAGATAGGAGATAGATAGGAGATAGATAGGAGATAGATAGGAGATAGATAGGAGATAGATAGGAGATAGATAGGAGATAGATAGGAGATAGATAGGAGATAGATAGGAGATAGATAGGAGATAGATAGGAGATAGATAGGAGATAGATAGGAGATAGATAGGAGATAGATAGGAGATAGATAGGAGATAGATAGGAGATAGATAGGAGATAGATAGGAGATAGATAGGAGATAGATAGGAGATAGATAGGAGATAGATAGGAGATAGATAGGAGATAGATAGGAGATAGATAGGAGATAGATAGGAGATAGATAGGAGATAGATAGGAGATAGATAGGAGATAGATAGGAGATAGATAGGAGATAGATAGGAGATAGATAGGAGATAGATAGGAGATAGATAGGAGATAGATAGGAGATAGATAGGAGATAGATAGGAGATAGATAGGAGATAGATAGGAGATAGATAGGAGATAGATAGGAGATAGATAGGAGATAGATAGGAGATAGATAGGAGATAGATAGGAGATAGATAGGAGATAGATAGGAGATAGATAGGAGATAGATAGGAGATAGATAGGAGATAGATAGGAGATAGATAGGAGATAGATAGGAGATAGATAGGAGATAGATAGGAGATAGATAGGAGATAGATAGGAGATAGATAGGAGATAGATAGGAGATAGATAGGAGATAGATAGGAGATAGATAGGAGATAGATAGGAGATAGATAGGAGATAGATAGGAGATAGATAGGAGATAGATAGGAGATAGATAGGAGATAGATAGGAGATAGATAGGAGATAGATAGGAGATAGATAGGAGATAGATAGGAGATAGATAGGAGATAGATAGGAGATAGATAGGAGATAGATAGGAGATAGATAGGAGATAGATAGGAGATAGATAGGAGATAGATAGGAGATAGATAGATAGGAGATAGATAGATAGGAGATAGATAGATAGGAGATAGATAGATAGATAGATAGATAGATAGATAGATAGATAGATAGATAGGAGATAGATAGATAGGAGATAGATAGATAGATAGGAGATAGATAGATAGATAGATAGATAGATAGATAGATAGGAGATAGATAGATAGGAGATAGATAGATAGATAGATAGATAGATAGATAGATAGATAGGAGATAGATAGATAGATATAGGAGATAGATAGATAGGAGATAGATAGATAGGAGATAGATAGGAGATAGATAGATAGATAGATAAATAGATAGATAGATAGGAGATAGATAGATAGATAGATAGATAGGAGATAGATAGATAGGAGATAGATAGGAGATAGATAGGAGATAGATAGATAGATAGATAAATAGATAGATAGATAGATAGGAGATAGATAGATAGGAGATAGATAGATAGGAGATAGATAGATAGGAGATAGATAGATAGGAGATAGATAGATAGATAGATAGGAGATAGATAGATAGGAGATAGATAGATAGATAGGAGATAGATAGATAGGAGATAGATAGATAGGAGATAGATAGATAGATAGATAGATAGATAGATAGATAGGAGATAGATAGGAGATAGATAGATAGATAGATAGGAGATAGGAGATAGATAGATAGGAGATAGATAGATAGATAGATAGATAGATAGATAGATAGATAGGAGATAGATAGATAGATAGATAGATAGATAGATAGATAGGAGATAGATAGATAGGAGATAGATAGATAGATAGATAGATAGATAGATAGATAGGAGATAGATAGATAGGAGATAGATAGATAGATAGATAGATAGATAGATAGATAGATAGATAGATAGATAGGAGATAGATAGATAGGAGATAGATAGATAGATAGATAGGAGATAGATAGATAGATAGATAGATAGATAGGAGATAGATAGATAGATAGATAGGAGATAGATAGATAGATAGATAGATAGATAGATAGATAGATAGGAGATAGATAGATAGATAGATAAATAGATAGATAGATAGATAGGAGATAGATAGATAGGAGATAGATAGATAGGAGATAGATAGATAGGAGATAGATAGATAGGAGATAGATAGGAGATAGATAGATAGGAGATAGATAGGAGATAGATAGATAGGAGATAGATAGATAGATAGGAGATAGATAGGAGATAGATAGATAGGAGATAGATAGATAGGAGATAGATAGATAGGAGATAGATAGATAGGAGATAGATAGGAGATAGATAGATAGATAGGAGATAGATAGATAGGAGATAGATAGATAGATAGATAGATAGGAGATAGATAGGAGATAGATAGATAGATAGATAGATAGATAGGAGATAGATAGATAGATAGATAGATAGATAGATAGGAGATAGATAGATAGATAGATAGATAGATAGATAGATAGATAGGAGATAGATAGGAGATAGATAGATAGATAGATAGATAGATAGATAGATAGATAGATAGGAGATAGATAGATAGGAGATAGATAGATAGGAGATAGATCGATAGGAGATAGATAGATAGATAGATAGATAGGAGATAGGAGATAGATAGATAGATAGATAGATAGATAGGAGATAGATAGATAGATAGATAGATAGATAGATAGATAGATAGATAGGAGATAGATAGGAGATAGATAGATAGATAGATAGATAGGAGATAGATAGATAGATAGATAGATAGATAGATAGATAGGAGATAGATAGATAGATAGGAGATAGATAGATAGGAGATAGATAGATAGGAGATAGATAGATAGGAGATAGATAGATAGGAGATAGATAGGAGATAGATAGATAGGAGATAGATAGGAGATAGATAGATAGGAGATAGATAGATAGATAGGAGATAGATAGGAGATAGATAGATAGGAGATAGATAGATAGGAGATAGATAGATAGGAGATAGATAGATAGGAGATAGATAGATAGGAGATAGATAGATAGGAGATAGATAGATAGGAGATAGATAGATAGGAGATAGATAGGAGATAGATAGATAGGAGATAGATAGATAGATAGGAGATAGATAGGAGATAGATAGATAGGAGATAGATAGATAGGAGATAGATAGATAGGAGATAGATAGATAGG
Source organism: Dendropsophus ebraccatus (assembly GCA_027789725.1). NCBI lineage: Eukaryota > Metazoa > Chordata > Amphibia > Anura > Hylidae > Dendropsophus > Dendropsophus ebraccatus. The sequence continues at coordinate 36,751,604 of JAQFWZ010000022.1, forward strand.
AGATAGATAGATAGGAGATAGATAGATAGGAGATAGATAGATAGGAGATAGATAGGAGATAGATAGATAGATAGGAGATAGATAGGAGATAGATAGATAGGAGATAGATAGATAGATAGATAGATAGGAGATAGATAGGAGATAGATAGATAGATAGATAGATAGATAGATAGATAGGAGATAGATAGATAGGAGATAGATAGATAGATAGATAGATAGATAGATAGATAGATAGATAGATAGATAGATAGGAGATAGATAGATAGATAGATAGATAGGAGATAGATAGATAGATAGATAGATAGATAGATAGGAGATAGATAGGAGATAGATAGATAGATAGATAGATAGATAGATAGATAGATAGATAGATAGGAGATAGATAGATAGGAGATAGATAGATAGGAGATAGATCGATAGGAGATAGATAGATAGATAGATAGATAGGAGATAGGAGATAGATAGATAGATAGATAGATAGATAGATAGGAGATAGATAGATAGATAGATAGATAGATAGATAGATAGATAGGAGATAGATAGGAGATAGATAGATAGATAGATAGATAGATAGGAGATAGATAGATAGGAGATAGATAGATAGATAGATAGATAGATAGGAGATAGATAGATAGATAGGAGATAGATAGATAGGAGATAGATAGATAGGAGATAGATAGATAGGAGATAGGAGATAGATAGATAGATAGGAGATAGGAGATAGATAGATAGATAGATAGATAGATAGGAGATAGATAGATAGATAGATAGATAGATAGATAGATAGATAGATAGATAGGAGATAGATAGGAGATAGATAGATAGATAGATAGATAGATAGGAGATAGATAGATAGGAGATAGATAGATAGATAGATAGATAGATAGGAGATAGATAGATAGATAGGAGATAGATAGATAGGAGATAGATAGATAGGAGATAGATAGGAAATGGATATCTAGCAGCTCATCCCATATCTTGGATTGTACATGTATGATCACAACCAGCTCACCCCCTTGAGGCTATGTTCACACTGCGTATGTTTCTGCACGTAGTTTTGAGGTTGATGTGTTCGCTGGGAAGTATACGATATACGGCCGCACAATGCACACTACGTATGAGCTTACGGCCGGATCGTATACGGCGCCGTGAAAAATTAACAGGACCATTGTTTGAGGACGGAAATGTTCGCACTCACGGCCGTGGATTTCCATGCGGTCCCGTACGCAGTCCTTATTTCAGCCAAATTGAACTTGATTTTTCGATCCAAAAGGTTCTGCGAGTTTTATTGGGCGAAGATTTCCAAGTAAATGACCTGCCTCAGATCACTACGAAACAAGCAGAACTGTACTGGGGGCGTATGTTCGCGGTGCGTACGCATCCGGCCGCATATCGATTTTTCCCACGCCCGTAGTTTCAGCCGCACATGTATGTCAGCGTATGGAATGCGGCCGGACTCATACGCAGTGTGAACATAGCCTTAATGTCTAAAAACTTATTACCTATACCACTATTATTTTTAGGCAAAGATCATCTGGTTAAAAGGGTTCTCCAGAATGAAGAAAAAAAAACATGGTTGCTTTCTTTCAAAACAGCGCCACCCCTGCTCTTAGGTTGTGTGTGGTATCACAGCTTGGCACTATTCACTTCAGCCGAATACCACACACAACCTGAGGACAAGAGGGGCGCTGTCTGTGGAAGAAGGCAGCTATAGTTTTCTAACCTATGTACAGAAGCCTCTTACACGGCTCTTTCTCCTTATCCACTAGGAGGAATGTAGAAGAATATTCCCTTTATTATTCACCTGTCACCTGCTGAGGTTCCCTATGGGTAAGGTTGGTTGGGGGCCACTCAGACTCACTCGCCCCCCTAGGCTGAACCCCTAGCTACGCCCCTGGTCTGAACACAGTCCAACCAGTCCTCCTAGACAGATCACATAGGTGTCCTCCAGACTTGAGCACACACCACCTCTCTCTGCCCTCACTCCCAGCTCAGCTTTCTATGTTGGGAAATGCCTAAAAACCTGGAACGGCTTAATAACTCCAGTCCAGTCCTTGTATACAGCTCCCTGCATTACTCACACACACACAGATCAGCACACATGTATATATGTACACACACACACAGATCAGCACACATGTATATATACACACACACACACAGATCAGCACACATGTATATATACACACACACACACACACAGATCAGCACACATGTATATATATACACACACACACAGATCAGCACACATGTATATATGTATACACACACAGATCAGCACACATGTGTATATGTACACACACACAGATCAGCACACATGTGTATATGTATACACACACACAGATCAGCACACATATATATACACACACAC